>JAVJGI010000035.1:1738573-1751379 GCA_035590275.1 Ibycter americanus | reverse complement strand
GGGCCCAAGCCCAGCCGCCCCGCTGCCGCACTCCCCCCCTTCCCCCTGCTCCAGACAGGGGTTTGCCCATTTTTCCAGAGAAAATTGCTAACAGGCAGCCGGCGCGGCCTCCCTCCTTCCCGCTCGCCTGTCCTCGCCATCCCAGCCCAGGGGCAGACATTTCTGCTCCAGGTTTCCTCCGCTAATCCCGGCCCCTCTGCTTGCTTCTGCGTCGCATCCTCATTCCCTGCCATCTGCTATCCCTGACGTCTCGCTTGCAGTATAGCTATGGACAAGCGTTACCCACTTTTTAAAAAACAAACAACAAACCACAGTTGGCTGCTTTTGCCTCCTCGGTTATAATCCTCTTCTCCCCTGCTTGTCATCCCCACGCTCACTCCTAACGCGCTACTCCACCGCTGCCTGCAGCTCCCCTCTGCGCCTGTCTTAAACTCCTTATCTGGCTCCAGCCCCTTCCCACCCAGCTGCTTTGCCAAGGTTCCTAATAGCCGCTTCCTGGCATAATCTCTGCAGTATCGCTTCATTTCCATCCTGTCAAAATTATCAGCCTGGCTCATTTTGATATTTTATTTTCCTTCGGTTTCCAAGACCGCTCCCCCAGCATCACCTCCTTACCACTTCCCTCCGTACATCCTCCTCATACTCCCAGTTTCCAGCGGGAGTCTGAATGGGACACTTAATCTGTCATTCCCTCTGTACTTCTTGTTAGGTGAACTCATGCCATGAAGTACAGACACGTAACATACGCATTCCGTAACAGCCCGTCCGTGATCTACCTTTCTATTTCCAGGCCTCTTACCTTACCCAAATTAAAATCTCATCTGCCCTTTTGGCACCGGCAGGACGGCAGCCGCTGCTTCAGCACGTACAGAAGAGAGCTCCTAAACCACCACCGAACCGGCCAGTGACTTATCTGCTACCTCCTGCCCTGATCACCACAGCCGGTATCACCACCCTACTCATCATCCAGGCCTCCGGTCTGGACACCATCCTTAGCTGGACCTGGCTCATTTCTCTGTACCCAGGCCAGGCCTGGAATGCCGCCCTGCCCTATCCAGCCGCCCTGCCCTATCCATCCGGTGGCCAGGGCTCTCATGCAGATCCTGTCACCTCACTTTTCAGTTCTGGCCGCACCCCTTTCTGTATCCTTTACAGATGCACCCTTGCCTATCTGAACTCACTCCCAATGCTGCTGCACGTTTATTTTCCTCATCTGCCATTTGGAACACGCCACCCTTTTCTCCGTATCTTCCCAGTGGTCTTCACCTCTCAGATCTGGCATACACCAATAATCAGCAATTTCAGCTCTCCCTGGACCTGCCCATACTCAGCACCAGCACCTGCCTTTGACTTGTCCAGGATATGAGACAAGTAACCTCATGCTTTCTCTCATTCCCAAGTCCCTCACTTGGGAAAAGTTCCTCAGGCCTTCAGAAAGCCTCTTTAAAATGTTCTGTCACCATAAATCCGACAAGAATCTTGACAGAAGTTAAGCATGTGCCTCCCTGCTTGTCATCTGTGGTGGTTCATACCCAGTTCTTGGGATGCAGGAAAAATAAAACAGCTAAGGGGCCACCCTGTCATTCTCCCCCTTTTCTTGCTCCTCTCTTGCACTGGTTCTGGTGGTCCGCTGATCCCCCTCCGCCTTGGTAAAACCTAATTCAGCAACAAGAGAACAGTTCTCTGCTGGCTCAGTGAGCTGAACTGGCTTTCAGCAGCAAGCTGTCAGATCAGCTCAATTCTCTTGCCGAACTGTGCTCCTAGGTGCTAAAATACCTAAAACAGGCCACCTTTGCATTCGTTATTTGTACAGCATCTTGTACAATAAGAGCCCACGATTAGGGTTTCCAGGCAGATAATAGGAAGTACTTGCTTCTACGTAATATAAATGGTAAAGAGGTAAAAGAACATTTTTTTAAAAATTTAATAATAAGGATGCAAACCCCTTCTTAACTATTACTCTATTACTGTAACAAAGGGCAAGTCAATTGCTTCAATCACTTAAAAAAGTTACATACACAGAGAAAAGAAAAATAAATTATAAACCGTTTTCCAGCCTTCCTGAACTCCCCCAGTCAGTGGTACTGAATTTAGCTGGAATACCTGCAAATTAGCTGGAATACCTGCAGGATCAAACTGCTCGGGACCAACAGGTTCACCAAATCTGGCTCAAATAACATAAGTTCTACACAGTTTCTTTATTATACGCACTATGTTAAAATATTTTACAAAACTATTTCTGGTAGCCCAGCTCGGCTTTCCTCTTTGAAAAAGCTGTGAACAATAAAATTTGGCTGTGAGCAATAAAAACTAGCAAGTGCCTAAGTATATGCACTCTCTCACATTTCAGGCTCTGAAGGATAAAACTTCTCAGATTTTGATCCAGCATAAACGTTGCTTTTACTTTAACCATCAGTAATAGGAAATCAGAGAACTTAATGATGTGTATGTGTATATATACATATAAAAATAATTATTCAATTGCATGGATGTTAAGAAACATCAGAGGGGAAAAATCATCCTTCACTCAACTATTAATCTCTCTCAAGCAAGTAGGCAGGAAAAAAAAAGATTGTAATATCTTTTGTGAGCAAGAGCATCCAGCACATTTTAAGATTCTGTCTGTCTTAACCCACATAGCTCAAAGATGGGTGGGCCATTGATTATCATGGAAATAACTGGGTAGGAATGAATGCCTGAAGAAGCAAGAACCAGAATAGCAGGGGCATTGTGGGCTCCAACCAGTTATCCCAGTTATTGACAGTCATTTTCTTCTTTTTAAAGAGCCCACATTTTGTAAAGGATGGGGCAGGTACCAATGTTTTGCCACTGATAGTTGAAAACAGCATCTCTAGGTTTGACAGAGAGGACACTATTCTCATTTTAAAAAATTACTGCAAGTATTTGTTAGTACTTTCAGCATGAACCTTCAGCTTGCAGAGTCAGAAAGCCAAAACCCACAACTCTGTGACAATTAAGCTGGGAATACATACAAGTTAAAATACCAGCACTTCCTAAATACCAGCAAGTAAACCCAGCTAGACAAACAGGTTGTTCACACTGATGGCCACGTTCCCGCTCCTTTAATCAAACTGAAAGAAGCAGAATGAATGGCTGTGTTAGAAACTGTTGTTAAATGAAATGGAAAGGGTCAGCCAAGCAATGTTGGGCAAAGTCACTCCCCTCCTGCCCATTACTTTGTAGTTAGCTTAGGCTTGGAAGCCCAAGGTTTTTCCTCTCATACATTTCGTCCACGCTGCCATGGATTTCTTACAACTGAAGAAATATTTAATCTTTTTTTCCTTTGGAAAAATCTGTTAAGCCACTGGGCTCAATAATACTCTCTGGTCCTCATCACACAGAAGTATACCCATACGCATATTAACACCATCCTCAAGAGGAAAACACTACGTAGGTGTGTAAAGGTAAACACATTCCAAAATCTCTGAAAGATCATTTTAAAATAAATTATAGTTTAAAAAACCTAATGCATTGTTCAAAACAAAATGAAAGAATTTAGCGTAGACTTTCACTCTTTTCAGGATCTAGGGCATTTCAGTCATCTTTGTGTGAACTGAAATTGCAGGAGGCTATTTCCAAGCAGAAACAGGAGCAGCATATCTAGATTAGATATTAAGAGTCACAATTGTTAAGGCAATACTAAAACTAGAAAAATTCCATTTAAGGACGGCGGCAATTTCTAAAAACACAGAAGAAACGCACACAAAGGAATTCATGCTGCAATAAAAATCTTCCTAGCTATACCATTAAAATGAAAAAGCATCATGTTATCAGAACGTTCCAGTTACGCAGGTTCACAGCATGTCTGAAATGGGAGATACGTTCCTCCCACCAGACACATCTTTCCTCCACCCATAACACCTAGTTTTAAACAGACAGGGATGCTGAAAGGCACAGATCTGGTCTACTGCTTTGTCTCACAGCAGACTTGGCCAAGATCTTGAGAGGAAAATCAAAGATGGGCAATAATCTGCCTAAAGGAAAAATGCCTAGCTTCCTCACCGTGTGCACAACTTGTCTGGAAGCACAACAGCTTCTCTATCACAAACATCTCTTCTTCACATCACTCTTGTTTCTTCTCATCATCTTAGGAACACCCAGCTCTGTGCTACACCCTTACCTGCAATAACACCTTGTAGTAATGCATTTCCTGTGATCTATTCACAAGCCTATTTCTGTTTCCCAACAGTCACTGCAAACAGAAACGTGTTAGATCCTCACTCCTTGGTTCCTCTTCTCTCTACAAGCAGCCCATGAAGCTGACAAGCCCAGAATTCTGCCCCAGGAATTAAACGTGCTTCCAGGGTTATCTCCGTGGACAGTACTTGGCGCTAGCCTAGCCACGGGTAGGAAAGGTGTGCGCGACAGAGGCAGGGTCTCTGCTGGTAAGTAACAGACAGCAGGAACACGGATGCCCTTAGCAGCTTTGCTCTCAGGTAGGGTATCGGAGGTCTAGGAATACTCTCTTGCTGAGAAAGTCCAGTTTGTCCCTATTAATCTAAATGCTCCCCAAACACCTCTACTACTTCGTGCCTACCCCACCCCCTCAGTATTCATTCTTAGCCATTTTCTCTACCATCAGCTCCCGTGAGCTTAGGGCCTGCTTCTCTGTGTGCCCAACATACCAAACCCTGGAACATGACTAAAACATAGGGCACTTACAGAAGCCTTTGCCTTGGCCTTAGCCAGTCGCTGTCTCCTTCCCACGCCACCAGAGTCAGCAGTGGAAATGCTGACCGTGTGAAGAAAAGATGGCTTTCCTGCTCTGCGTGCCAACACCTCGGCAATCTTCAGCGTCCGGGAGGAGTCCTGGCAGGAGTCCTGGTGCTGGGCCTGCAGCACTGTGGAGGGACAGGAAGCATTAGCGAGAACTGGTAGAGGCACAGGGCCAGCGTACCACAACATCCCTTGCAGACATTTCCATTGTGTTCAAGTCAGTACATTAAAAAATAAAATAAGTGTCTTGGGACCTACTTGTATGTCCTGCAGGCTCCATACGGAAGAAACCCTATCACAGAGAATGTCTACAACTGCAGTCAAAGGTATGCCTGAAGCTGTGCAGACAGACACAAAGTAGGTTTACCCCAAGTAGCTCACACACCATTACGTATCTCGGCTGCAGCAGTGGACGCCCAAGGGCAGCTGCACAAAACCACCCTGGAAAGTCGGGTAACACTCACATCACACACCGAGCTGCGTGCTCCCAAGGCAACCCTGCTGCCAGCACTGCGCTCGCAAACTTCTGTCTGTTGCAGGGTTGCATGTACAAGTTGGAGATGTGCATTTGCAGGCTAAACATTCCCTGAAAAAGCCTAACATTTAGTAAGGAACACCTAACGGGCAGGTGTAAGTTTCTTGCCCCTTCAAATCGCCCTTTGTGGTGCAGCAGTCTGAGGATCAGTCCCGTGTGCTAAAGGTGTTAATGCAGCAAGATTCCCTCACGTGGGGAGATAAGCTGACCACAAGCCTTAGCATTCATCTGTCCTAGAAAAATCTGCACGATTCTGTTTAAAAAAGCTTTCCCCCTTGTTGTCAAATGTTGTCAAAGAGAATTTTCTATTCTCTTTCCTCATGTTTCACCATAATTTTACTCCTCTATTTCTTCTAGGTGCATTATAAAAACACATCTTAGCCAGCCTGTGTGTTTGACAAAACAGAAAGTTGTACTAAGTATTTGGATAGGTTATTCTGGAACAGCTAGTCCATTAACTACTTGGTAGGGTAACAATGTCTCTATTTTTAACACCAATATTTGGATATTGTTCTTTTAAATTAAAGAAGAAGTAACAAGAAGAAATACAGACATGGAAAGACAAAAATGGCCAAAGAAATCGACAGTGAAGCAGCCTTTAGAAAATACAGATTTCTAAGGCAGATACAGAAGAGAGAAAAAAGGGAATTTCAGGGAACCTAATGTCATCTTCACCACGTGAAATACAAAACCAAACCAAACCAAAAAGTTAAATCTTAGCTCCTCTCCCAGATTTTATTTGCTTTCCTGACATATGCTTACTTTTCCTATAGAAACTGAAGCTGGGTGAAGGTCAAGTTAAGACATCAGCACATACTCCAAAAACCCATCAGCATAAACAAGTTAGACAAGGTAAAGCACTTCTAAATGCTTTCAGTGGTGATTACCTTGCTCCGACAATGTTTGATTCTAATTGTTGAAGCTGTGATTCCTTGTTCAGTTCCACGCAGGTGAACCATGTCTGCCTGTATAGGGATGCATCTGATGCCAGGTGCAGTCACCTGCTCTCACTGCTTTAACGCTAGTACCGTATAGACAGATTAAATCATTCTCAGCAAGTCATATCAACAAGAATTATTTACCAGAAGAAACAGGCTGCTCTAACATTCAAAGCTTCAGCCTGAAGTTGCTACCTCCTACCCATGTTGGATCCTGCACATACACCAGACCAGGGCTATTACTCAGGTGCAGGTTTGCAAGGGCAATCTGTTAACTTTTAATTCTGTGGGAAGCTTTAAGAAGATTCCCCTTCCTCATTTAGCGGAGATCTCTCACCTGCTTCCATGAAAGACTGATTATTCTAAAAATGTCCTGGCCTCCAACATTTGCCTTCTTAATGAAGAACTCTCAGCAATAAAGACCTAGCATGATGAGTTCAAGTGCAACTCTGTCAGTCTCTGTCTGGTGGGCAAGTTCATTGCTCCAAGGGCAAAGAACTCCTAGCGATGTGACTCTATTTTAGAAGGGTCTGGCAAAAAAAAAAAAAAAGTCAAAAGCAGCCAAACACAGCAGATTTTAAGGGCTTAAGGCATGGCCTGCAAGATTTCTTCAAAATTCCACACAGTAAGCCATCCTTTCATAATATTTGACTTTCAAACTGCAGTCAGAAGTTCTTGAGTGTCTTCGAAGCCCCAAGTCTCATTTTCAAAAGTGTCATCCGCATTCTGTCTGTATGCAGGCAAACAGAATCCACACTCCCTCATCACCTCAAAGTGGGATGGGAGATACTGTGCCTGCAGCATTTGCTAACTAGGAAGGTGAATCCATGGTTGAATGCGATTTTATCAACTCTCTACCAATGCCCAGCCACACGTTCACAAACCACCAGCAATGTTCATCAAAACAACAAGGGGAGCATGAAACTGCAGTTTGGAAAATTCTGGCACAGAAGGAAATGTACGCTCATCTATTTATAAATGAAGTCTGGAGCTAGCTTCGCTGATCATCCTATAAATAGTGACTTGCATGAAATCCAAAGTAGTGGATCTGATATTTCATACATCCTTGCTCCTTATTCTAGAGCAGCAGTTTTCTGCAAAACGTCACTTCCCCGGTATTGCATGGTACTTTTCAAAAGCTTTTTGAAGCTTACTCTATGCGCTTGAATTCAAGGTCCAAACATGTTTTTCACACGAGGAAAAAAAAAGAAGGCAAAAGTACTATTTAGTCCTTTGCAGAAGAGATATGAAGGGAAGCCGCCTTCCTCCAAGGCTGCACCTAGCAACATTTACTTAACCATTTTCACTACTTCCTTGAACAGTCACTTTTGCAAGAGCGTAAACATACCAAACTGTTGCAAACCCTGCCTGTGGTTTGAGGGAACATTGCTGCCTAATTAGCACACTAGCTAAGGTAGGAAGAAGTTTTACAAGTCTGCTAATGTTCTGGTAATAACAGTACATCCACGCCTGTAAGACCCAAGTCATCTATTAGAAATTTCATCACAAAGTAGAATTAGTGGACGGCTGAGGGAAATGCTGAATTGCAAAATTAAATCTTAATTGTGGGCTAGTTTCCTTGGCTCTTACTCTCAACTTTTATCTTTATTATAATTAGCCAGAGGACACAATGCTTTATTCCTGTCTTTCAGGGTATACGATATTACCAGAACTGTCAAAGCCCAGAACAAGTTAGAAGGCTATTGTTTAATACATTCACCCTCTAGAAACAAAAACAAAATCAGAAAAAACAGAGCAAAACTTACACAGCAGGTGATGCTTCTTGCATACTTCCTCTCCAGGAATCCTGTCTCCTGGAAGGCAACTTCATTTCCAGTTAACTGGGTGTTCACCTCATCTTCAAAGGTTATGACTTTTTATCCAGGTTATTTTTATGAGCTGTTGATATTAGTGGAAAAACATTAATGTAAATTTTACATAGCCAAACAAATTGTGATAGGCCGTAGTTAACTGATGGAAAATTCCCTAGTAGCCTGTCAAGACAGATTGGATCATCTGTATGTCAAAAGTTATGCGCCACTTTTGTCACTATGAGCGGCAGCTGCACAAGGATGCACTCAGCAGACCTATTCTTACTTACCTGGAAAACACCATGTTGTGCTCTGGTCCTGGGTAAACAACAGTTCCAAACCCACATGGGATCCTTTGCAGCAAAACTGAGGTTTGGATGTCATGAAAAAATCCAGAGGTTTCTGAATTTGCAGGCAACCCAGTTCATTACAAAAGGCTTTTATTTTGGGGGAAAAACAAAAGGGCTATTAGGAAAGTTTGAAAAGTCGCGTAGCTGATGGGAAGGAGAGGCCCTATAAAATCAAACCCTGTCTATGGTGTTTCTCCCAAATCCCAAGCGCTTTTAGAGCCTTGGAAAAAGTCAGCACAAAACCAGGTGACAGCATAGTGATTTTCTCAGCCAAGAGATTAAGTTTCTTTTAAGCACCTGACAGACCAGAACTTGATTTTTTTCCTGCATTCACACTCAAGATATCACAAAGCACTTTACAAATCAATGCATTACAGCGGTTCGATCATCTCTAGCAAATGGGAGCCTAGAATAGAAAAATGGCCTTTAATATATGACAGAAGAGCCTGATGCCAGAATGTCAAGATGAAATATGTAGAGTGGTAAAGATACGTAATTGCACCTTTCCCCTCAAGTGCCTGGATCTCACTGGAAAATGTACATACTTATTCAAAATACATACTGCTGTGACAATAGCTTAAGTTCACAATGTTTGTATCTTACTCGGGAGATTCCGAGGATGCAAGAATGGTTAGATCCAGGGGTTAGGTACAATGTTGAACAAAACCAAAGCCATGGGTTACATAAAATATGTTTTGTGGTACAAAGAACCATACCTTATGCAACTCTTGTAAGAAGACATTGTGAAAAAAACCACTGAGCTGGACAGAAGTGTTTTAAACGTGTGTACATCTGTCTTCTTAGCAGAGCCCTATACAAGACCATGTATCTACCCAGCCTTGCTCCCAGCACAGAGGCTTTGGAAACTATTTTCAGCTAAAGCCCACTCATGGATATAAGGCATCTTATCCACTGATTTAATGGTGTAACTGACATCAGAATCTGACGAAAAGTTTTTAGAGAAAATAAATGGGGGGATTTTTTGAAAAGCACAGGCCACACTACATTATGGTTCTTCCCCAACCTTATAAACACAGCAAAACACTATAGAAACAAACAGTAGCTATGTTTACACTGGAGGAAGTTGTAGCTTGTCAGGATACAGTTGTATAAATAATTTAAAACATAACCCAGTACACGCTGCATGTCCTTTTAAAAAAGAAAATAATAGAATGGAAAATTCTATTTTCCCACCGTGAGCAGAAAGTCATTCTCGTGTCTGTGACACACTAATGCCTGTTAAAAGTTTCCTTCCTTGAGCTTTGTATCAGGCCCATGGTGAAAACAGAAAGTAATTACATCTTTCCAATTAAGGTGGAAGAATTCAGTTTGCATTTTTCACTTGGAATACAAATCTGTTTACACAGCAGTTACGTTTTTATAATGTACCATATGAAAGGAAAATAAGGGTTAACTGTAGCATCAAAGGAATACAGCATGAAAATGCAATCCTTTTTTGTGATCTTCAGCTGTTTTTGTTTCATTTTAGAATGAGAGATTCACAAGGACCTAAAAGAAAAAAAATAATTTAAAAAAACCCCAGTGGTAGTAGTGGTAACTTTATGCACACTTGCATATTGTGCTTCTGCTTGAGTAGAAGCCTTTTTTTTTTTTTTTTAACTCTCACAAATACCGGGCAAGTCAACAACAAAAATATACATCACAGAACTATTTGCTAACTGTGCTTTGCTTGTAAAGCCCTTTCATCAAAAATCACAGTTCGGTCTAAGCAACTAATAGGTTTGGGGATGGGAAATACATTTCATAGCTTTTCACCCTTCAGATTCTAATCTAGCAGAGTGAGGAGAGAGGTACTGCTCCTAGCCAGCACTTTTTACAGCCATAGAACACCTCCCACCAGCCAGATGCTCATAATACACTATGATCACCGACAGTAACCAATACGCACGTAAGTGGTCCCAGCCGGGAGGCCAGGCCACGAACAAGTTTCTTGTTTCAGCAAAGATACCCCGAGAGCCAGACCAAGGCATATTAATGAAAGCATACAAGGGGGTAAAAATAATAATCTCTTACTCCCTGATGCCTCACAAGCCCAGACATGCTCTATTATCACAGTCCTTCAGCTAATGAAACAATCCAGCCCACGACACTAGATGTTTGTTCTGTAGGACCAGGGTATGTTTTCAGTGAAGCTGACAGACTCTGTGGTACCTCATTAATGCTGCTCATTAGTCCTTTTAGGATGCACACCGTGCCGGACCTCTGTAGAAAAGCGGTGAGGGGAAGACTCAGGTCACGGTTTTGCCCTGAGATATAAGCCAGTGATAATGCTGTATTGTTACTACCGTCTCCCAGGTTCTCCTGTTGTGTCAGGAGGAGACACAATCCTTGGAAGACTTGTGTAATAGGTGGTCAGCACCCACCCAGAGCAAAACATCGTTACTTCAGGAAACACCCTGGGGTAGGCGGCTCCCTCTCAGACACACTTTGCCTTGTTTGTTCTCCATCTTGCACTGGAACGTCCTCACAAATCTTTATTTTCTGACACATTCCATGGAATAAAGAAAGGTAACGCAGAAGAGTGTTTGCTTTACAATCTAGGCTTCAGCTCTCAAATACAAATCAGTCCCACGGTAGGGGACAGCTCAAGCTGAGATAATACAGATTCATCATTTAACTAACACGGACTCTTCTTTTGCCATGTTCCATGGCTTGCAGCTCTCACCATTGCTAGGCCAAGACGTCAGGAGGGCCTGACAATGGTAGAGTCATGGCAATAATTCATTTATCCTTCTTCAAGCACTCCAGAGTATCCTGGTCTGTTCGCCCTTGGAGTTCTGGTCAAATTTTACCCATCTTTCTCACGTGCTTTGCCACTTCTACAGTGATCATTTATTGACTTATAACCTTCATCTGCCTGATACAGGAGAGCGGCCTGGACAGTTCCCTACTCCGAACAGTTGTTCCTTAAGAGGCTAAGATAGAAACAAATTCCAGATTCAGATCCATTCTCAAAAGAATGGCAAATTTTTCTAGAATTATTTGCCCAGATGAATCCATATGGGTAAACTGCACTCTGCAGAGTATTCCCATGTAGCAACAAGCACCCAGGGACAGCTGCTTAGAGGATGCCAAGGACAGGGCTGCAGCTGTGCAAGGGAAGGGTCATTTCATCAGCAGACGGCAAGAGCTGGAAGGTTACCCAAGCTGCAGACCCCACGATTGCTCTACAGGTCACCAGAAGGCACTGTTGGCCCCTTCTGTCAGAATCAGTGCTGCACATCTTGCAAAGTCTGGGAGAAGCATTTAAGCATGTTTTCAAGAGATGCACTTAAAAATGGGATGTCATTTTCTGTGCTGGCTGACAAGAAAGTTGCACACAACAGGAACATGCTGAGGGCATTACATATTGCCCGGAACAGGGTGAGCACCTGGGGCTACATTAATTTAGGCAGTTGAATTTGTCATTCTTAAAATGCTATCATTTGATTGCAATGGCCACAAAGAGACAGACACATCACAGCAGCACAGCCAAACTCGTGTATTTGCCACCAGCTCAGGCCTGGTAAAAGAATTCAGCTGCAATTACACTTGCAATTGATTGCACCCAACATGTAAATTACGCTTCCATGTTGTTTAAGGGTCTCCAGTAACACCCCCTCCCTGGCTGTGTAAATCACTACATGATGCTGCACACAGACAATGACTCATGCTCTCAGTGAATGGCTCTCAAAGAGGCTTTAAAACAGCTTCAATGGCTTGTAACAAAGTGCTGATTTTGACAAAATGTTTGGATCCTTTCAGAGGCATCTCATTTATGTAAGCGTACCCCACCTGAAAAATCACTCTTCATTCCCTTGAAGAATCTGGTTGGCACAAATTCCTCTTTTTTTTCTTTCTCCCCCCCCCCCCAGTATTTTTACTATTTTTATTTTTTTTGACTGATCTACCTTGGGTCAAAGGAGCAGAGAAAGATGCCTAAGCTTTCCATATTCCAAGAAGAAGCACACTGAAAAGTGTGGAATTTGTTTCATCTTTTTATTCAGAAGGCTTTTCTATGAATCATATCCATGCTGGTTTCTGTCCTAGGATAGACCTAAATATTTCATCATCAGAGGCCCAACTCACTACTAAGATAAACATCACTGAAATCAATGGAGATGTGTTGATCTATTTCACCAGTGTTTTTCTTATAAGTTTAAGTAGGAGTAATGTAAAATTGTACATGTTCAGAAATCTTTGTAACTGACTTTGACATTATGACAAGGGAAGAATCTGGGTCAACTCCCTCTCCTACTCTCCTTTGTTTTCCAGGAGAAAAGGATGACATTACTTCTGTCATTACTGTGAATGCTGCTGGAATGCTACACCTGCTTTTGAGGGCTGTTCTTGAGGGGAAAAAAAATTAATACAGGGAAAGGATCAGAAAGAAATACAAAATTATTTTAGATCTAAAAAGCATGCAATTTATCAA
>JAVJGI010000035.1:1686395-1738473 GCA_035590275.1 Ibycter americanus | reverse complement strand
TTTCCAGGAGAAAAGGATGACATTACTTCTGTCATTACTGTGAATGCTGCTGGAATGCTACACCTGCTTTTGAGGGCAAAAAAAATTAATACAGGGAAAGGATCAGAAAGAAATACAAAATTATTTTAGATCTAAAAAGCATGCAATTTATCAAATCAAGATATTCATTCTAATTTATCAAGCAGAGGTCAAGAAATTACCTAGTCAGTTCTGTATGTACTCATTACAGAATACGCTTCAGACTTGAATCCATCAGTGAAATACAAGGTCCATCTGCTGAAGATAATGGTAAATAAAATCACTACAAATAAAGGGCAAATTTTTCCAGCCATGTCAGTAATTAACTAACAGAACCATCCACTTTAGGATGTACTGAGATGTCATGAATTCTCCAGCAAATACCTTAGTAAAACACATTTCTGAAAGCAATCCTGTGGCTTCAACAGGAACTTCTAGGTAGATGAAAAAATTACTCATTGAGCTTTGATGACCTACGCCATGAAAACTGTACTAGATAATCAGGGTAGTTCCTTCTAACCTTAAGAAATGTACATACACTTCATATACTTTTGACACCTACAGACTAAAGAGTCACCTGTTGATAGGTCAATGCAAATAAAGACGTACTTTCATCTCCAGGTAGAACACTGGAATTTATGTCCTTTATTCTTCCTAAATCCTTAGCAAAAAAACCCTCAAAGAATCCATGCAGAAGGAATGGGTAAAAGGATCAAAAGATTTATTAGGGGCAAAAGTGCAAATGTTCAAATCCCACTCCGGTCTCCCTGACCTCCTATTTTTAGGAAACTGGTGACAACTCAATTATTGTTGGAAATTCTCCCTTGCAGTCAAATGTTGCTGACTTTGGTCAGCAGCTCCAAAAGATATTGGGGAAGAGGAGGACACAGATGTGTAATTCCATGTGAATCCAGGCTAAAAATCACTGTAAAATAGTCCAGGTTTGTTATTGCTCTTACTCCCTCTGCTCCAGTGGAGGTGAACTAACAACTGAGTTATGGGAGGAAGCTGTAGAAGCCTTCTCTGACTCCACATACCTCTGGATAGTTGTCCAACTCCTTCAAAGCACTGATGAAACAGCCTCTTCACATCCCTTAGTCTAGAGACTGTAACGTCATAGCCTGCCTCTTTATTTTAATTCACAGCTGAAAGTATGTGATAAGAAAAAACAGGAAACAATCTTACAAATAAACAAAGACATGTTCAGGGTGGATCCACATCCACCTAAAAATGGAGACTTTCCATTATGGAATGTACCTAGTAATAGTCCGTATCTGCTTTTCACAGTAAAGGCATATTCATGCAATGTATTTTTACACTCTGAAGTACAGCAAAGCCTCCAATCAGATCTTTGCTACAGTTCAGAAAACCAGTGGCAAGGACAGATAACCTCAGTTTCCATTCCATGTCTGTTGTTTGGAAATATCTTACTCTCTATTAACTAAAATAAAATAAGGTTATGACAAATACACTTTAGTTGTGCACATAATGACAACAGATAAGACCACCGTACTTAAGAATCTCTGTGGCCCACCACGAGCCTCTGCCTTTTAAAGTATTTACATCTTTTCAGTATCTATAACAGTTACAAAAAAGCTGTCTGTTTGCTACTTGCCATCAGATCTCCAAAACAATTATTTTTTTAATTTAAAAATTAAGGAAAAAAATTGAAAGGCTCAATTTCTTCCTGCTTTGTAGCACCTCTCTCTAGCTGGCAGAACTGGAAGGAATGGAGACAGTTTGCTTTAAAAGCTAGGCACATAGCAATTGCTTGAAAACATAGGTTTCTAATAAATATTCCGTGCCATAACTAGCTCACTGCAGGCCAGGTCCCTGCTGGCCTCACTGGAAGTTCCCAGCACAGACCAGCTGCTGTGTGGGCTTGATTTGCTCCTCACACATAGGACCCACCTCAGCAGAGCTGGGAGCCTGCAGTCAGAGCAAGCCAGTTCGAAACAATATTTAGAAACCTATTAGCACAATAGACTTTAACAGCTCCTCTTCTAACAAGCCACAGACTGATCTGGGGGTTGAGGTAATCTGTCACTGTCTAACTACACATCTTCACGAGTCTCACCATCCACACAGCAACACATGAGCCAGCTTCAGGAATGACTCCCGTCCTCTCTGCGCTGAAAGAGGTAGCAAAGGTTCTCAGCATTGCCCCAAATGAAATGGTTTAGGAAATAACAGCATTTCTGAGAGGGACTCGCATCACGCCACCCATGGACTCTAGCTGCAGCATCGGCAGCCTACTCCCAAGATATGCCACCAGGTGTTTACAGGTGACCAACTGGAAGGAACTGGTCTTTGCAAGGCCTCACAGTCATGCTTTCCAACAAAATACCATTTCTTCAATATATTCTCACAATTCAGTTTTCCAGTTGTCTCATTTTAAAGAGTTATAACATCACGCTTTTGGGCAAGAACTGAGGGACTAGGTGAGAAGTTGTATTAATTAAAAAGAAAAGCAACAGCAGGCTCTCTCCTGGTGAGGACATTGATCTGGGAAGAGACTGCTGTGCACACAGTGAACTCTGGCTCATGCTCCAGCCAGTAAAGACGACAGGCATTTTTCTGCTTTTCCTGACAGAGCTGATAGAGTAGCCACGTTGCTAGCGCTTACAATTTTATGAGGAACTATAAGACATTTGACATCTTTTCTGAGGACCCTGCTACTGAAGTCAATTGATTGCGTAAGATATCAGATCTCTTTACAGGTCATGCTGTTCTACCCATCAAAGAAAAAGTAACTTTATTTTCTTTTTTAGCGGTTGAGAAATGCTGTAAAATGTGTCTGAGACCTCTGAAAGCTCAAAATCTGAAAGGCAAATATAAAACGTTCACCTGCCTGCCTTTCTTCTTCAACCTCATAAGATTTAAGTCTACCTCCTTTTCAGGAGGACCTAGTTTGGAGCATTTGGAACTTCAATGCTAGCAACAGCGGCAGTGCAATGAGTGGGTGGTCCAAGGGAAGAGGAGGACATCCAGCTCAAATAAAGTTCTCTTCTCTTCTGATTACAAACAGGAATCAACAGAACTTCAGGGAGCCAGGGAGAAATCCACTAGTCTATGTCGCAAAATGCCTGGTGTTACCTGGCCACCCTGGCTTTTGGAAATGAGATCTTCACACCGACATCCTAAGTGGAAAACAAAACAGAATCCACCACAGATGAAACTCTTGTTAGGAGAGTGGACATGGAAATCCAATCAGCTCTTTACCTCTCAGATGAACCCCTCAGGTCATGGCTGAAGCGCAGTAACATATGAGGGTGGAGAAGTCTGCAAAGCCAGTCCTACGGCTGCATCTGCACTATGCATAAACAGAGAGCTTCAGTTCCTGGTTCTGTACTTAGTATTTTCCATAAGGCACCGATTTCATTTTGAAATGAGTTTCACGTAACTAGTACATTTCGTGCAAAACTGGTTAACTCTACACCCTCAAAATATCATGCGCTTCCCAGCGTATAAATCCCAGACCTTGACATCTAAAGAATGCTTGGCAGATCCAACAAGACACACAGCCAAACTAGATGTCAAAGGTATTTGTTAGGTTTCCCATCAGCCAAGAATATTAACACCTTGCCCATACTTAAAAGGAGTAAGATTTTTGTGGCGCTGGAGACAGTGCATGAAGAAATGATTATAAGACAGTTTTTATGTGTTCTGCAAAACGTTTGTGTGCTTGGTTGGCTTTGAATGCATGTGTCACAGAGAAAACTCTCCAAGATCTGCAAATACAAATTCAGTGCTGGCTGGACTTGATAACCTCATCCAATTTCTTAGGACATAATCTTTTTCATGTGCACACATAGATGGAATTATCTGGAATCCGAAATAGCTGAAAGGGAGAGAAATTCTCTCAGGTGACAGCCTGCCATATCTCAGCTGCTTTTCACTGTATATCTCTTCTGAAAACTGCCATCGACAAAAAACAAAAGAGAGTCTGGCTTTCCAGTGCCTTGAACTCAGAGAAAAATAGGAGTGGAAGGGATCCCAGAGGACTGCTCAGCCTATCTCCCAGCCCCAGCGCACAGCCAGACCTGCATTTGAGATTGTTATTTTGACAGACCTTCAGTCACAGCCTCCACAATGTTCCCTTCCTTCTCTACGCACCTCCTCAGCTATTCTAATTCTAAAAGTTTGCCCTAAAATCCAGCCCAAATGGTGGCAGGATGGTGGGATTTTCACGGAGTACCGACATCCCTCAGATTTTTATTGGCATGACTTCGTTACAGACAATGGAGCAGTTTTGCACCAGCTAAGGGTCTCACCGATACCCGATGTCATCAGTGAACAAGCCATGGGCAAGCAGGTCTGTGCAAGTGTCCTGGTTCTGGCTGGGATAGAGTTAATTTTCTTCCTAGTTGCTGGCTGGGGCTAAACCACCACAGAAGAAAAGAATCAGCTTTTGCAGGAATCAGGACATCTTTTCATATAAGTTCAGTAGAGATCTCTTAAAATCCAAACTAGATATTACTGGATTTTACACAAAAACACCCGTTTATCGTGGGTACAGCGAGGGAGCAGCATACGTCGGCTGCAAGAGCTGGGAGGAGCGGAGCCCTCCATGCCAGAAGATAGCAGGGGCCACGGGATCTGGCCCCAGCCCACTGGCCTGCTTCCCACTCCTCAGGGCCAACAGGTCTCCACCCACGACACAGCCTGAGCTGTGGACTTCCCACCTCTTCCAAAACACCAGCAGGCTCTGGTTTTTGTGCTGGAGCCCCAGACATTACAGTAGACGGGAAGGCATGCACCTTCTCCCACCCGCACTCCCTCTTTCCTGCTGCTCAGCCACGGGAGGAGGGTGGAGGGCAGAGGCAGGCAGGGAGCTGGCCTGCAGGCACCGGGTCACCCGCCTGCACCCTGGGCTGCTGGCTCCTGGCACCCCAGGGCAGGAACTGCCGCCCCCCCAGAGATGGCTGCTGGGGTGGGGGGGAGGCTTGCCCCCTCCCAGGAGCAGCTTGCTCCCAAAGCAGGACGGGTGGGAGGGAGCGAGGTGAGAACAGGGTGCAGTTGGGGGAAACAGAGGAGAAACAGAGAGGAGATCCTCCTGCCAAATGCATTTGCAGTTTTTATAAACATGAGAAATATCCCTCCCACCATTGACTCAGGCAGAACGAGTTAGAAATCCACACTAGGACAGGGATAACCCACTTGGTACCAGATCACAGCAATAAGGAGCTCTATCTACAAGGCAGTTTGGCATTGACAAGATATTATAGGCCAGATTCTGTTCTTATTTTCCACATCTTTAACTACACCATGACAGCCAACAGCAGAACTGTGCCACCCAGACACAGAAGGCCTTGCCACTGCCTCAGGAGGTGCTGATCCCTCAGCAGTCAGCACTGTAAATGGTACAGGCTCAGCTGGCAATTGCAGACTCTGCCTGCAAGCTCTTCAGCTGCCCCCCAGCCTGTGCACGAGCCCCACATTTACCTTCAAAAAAAAAATCCCTGTGGAAGCACTGCACAGTGTTGAAACACTTGCAAGATGCCTGCTGTGACACCACCACTCAGAGTCCACAGGCCAGCCACTCCCTCTGCAGTAGATTTTCCAGCGGTTTCCCAAACTGTTTTTAAACTATTTCATTGATTCAGGCATATTGCAAAGCTCCAATATAATAGTCATGTTTGGAAGAAAACAAGAGATTTCCTTCTCTTCCACCAGCCTTTCCTATTCTGCTCCCTGTTCCTTTGTCACACCATCGGTGTGCAGTTCTGCTGCAGGAGAACTTCCTCATCATGAGGGACAAGCACATGCCTGAAGGTCAGGATCAGCTTCCTCTTCGCAGCCAATTCACACAGGGAAGCCTGGAAATGGGACCAAGCAGGCTCAGAGCCAAAAGCATCTTCTAGCACAGTCTGGTCCCTGTTGACCTTGGAACTCCAGGGGAGATTTGGGCCCTACCCAAATGACCCCTCCTCTGGCTTTTCCTGCGATGCTCACACCGTCAGGCCACGCCTGTGCATCAGATAGGAGTCAACACAACTGACACAGCTGCCACCAAGCCAGCAAAAGTTTTTTTGCTCCTTTCTGCAGCTCCACATGCACATGGAAACCTGACTGTAAAAGGAGCAGCGTTAAAGTGGTGGTCAAGCACACCTCACGTAGAAATGCCAGAATTTAAGGAACAGAAACTTCACATCTAGGAATAATTGCATGAGTGCCCCCTCTTACATAAGTCACAATGTCCCCCATCATCATTTCCTTCACCAGCAATAAATTCTGGGTAAACCAGATTACATCTTGGTTAGGTTTGTCTCTCTAGGAGACTCAGAGGTTCCAAGGAGAAGAAAATTCATTATTCATTCCGTGTGTACCCTATTACATTGTTGCAGTAATTACTTACCCTCCTTGTTGAAAACAAAAAAACCCTTTGGAACAAACAAAAAATACCAAACCACTCCTGTGACTTTAATTTAACTTTTCAGCACCCTCTCCCACCTCCACAGATGATGAGCTGTTTGCGCAATTTTAATTCAGCGCTCTTTGTATCGTGAACTATTACACACTATTTTTTCCATTGGGCCCCAGCCTTCTTTCTGTCTCCAGGAAAAACGGTCCCCAATAGCAACGAGTAGATACTCTGTTTTCTTCTCATTTTTCTACATGTCACTTGATGCCTGCCTTTCTGTTCTTAACACTGCATTTCTTATTTCTTTGCTGGTTTTTTTGGTTGGTTGGTTGGTTTTGGGGTTTTTTTCCCCTGGTGCTCACAACGAAGATACCCCACTGCTTCCTAGCCATCACAGTCAATCCCCAATTTTTGGCTTCCAATCTCTACCTGTTTATCTAGTCAGACTCAGGCTCCATGAAACCTCTCAGTTTCATTCATGCTGATCTACTAAATTCCATTCTGCCAGCCCTTGCCCTGATAGATCCCCAAAAGGTCTGTCTCCTCCCTCCTCTATTAGAGTCAGACTGCTTTGCCTGGCTACTTGCCATCCTTCACAAACATCGGATACCTGAGAGCAGCCTGTGCAGCAGCAGGAGGTTAGAAAATGTCCATGCAGCCCCAGTTTGGCATCCAAGCTGCCTGTCATTGCTGGATCAGGCCATTCCCAGCCCAGTGCTCAAGCAGTCTTGCAGTTCTCACTCAGTGAGTCATCCAAGGCCTGTTTCATCACACACCACCCAAACCTTGAACTGTATCCAGGACAACACATATCCAAGTACCTCCCCTACATCAGTGAATCAACGGCAGCTGTGAGTACTCATAGGCACAATGCTCAGTGGTATCCCAAGAAAAGCTTTCAGTAGCAGCAACTGCAGCGCTGGAAGACTGCTATGCACTGCCTTCTAGCTGAGCCTCCAGCAGGAGAGGGAGTTACCCACCGCCGTGGGCTGCAGAGGTACTTCCTGACGACACAGCAGCACCAAGATTCAGGAACACGCAGTTTCCTGTGTGGAAAGCATTTCAATGGTTTTTAGATGCTCCCTCCCTTGGTTGTCCTCAGCCTAATTCCTCTCCTGCCTTTCTCTGTCCCAATCCCAGATTCTTCCCTCTGCTCACCTTTGGTGATGGATTTTACCCCTCCTGGAAAACCAGTGCTGGCCCTAAATCCCAGCTCTGCACCCATCTGTACCATGTCTCAGTCCGTCCCTTACCTACTTCTCTGATTAGGCCATCTTCCCTCCTTACTTCCATCTCCCAACTAAGATCAGTTTGCTTTCTCTTTTCCCTTCCTGCAGCTGGTGTAGCAGCTGGGGAATCAGTAAGAGAACAGGAAACAGTGTTCCCCTGCATTTTATAACTCACAGCTTTTGCCCATCAGTAGGAGGAAGAATTGCCATGATGGTCCCTTCAGAGTGGGTCTGTGCCAGGTCAAGCTCAGTGCCAACAAACTCTCCCCTGACTTTAGCTGACAAACTCTAACAAGCCCCTCCCTGGTAGATGGTGTTACAGGTTTTCTGAGGTTTTATGATGACTAAATTTGGGCTACTTACACAGAAGTGGCAAACCACACATCTGTGGTAACTGCCTTCCTAAACAGCAAGTCAATAAAGTTTAACCAATCTACTACTAAAAAAAAAAATCATATAACATGGGATACACTTGTGAAAAAGAGCTGAAGAGCTTTAGTTGAAAGTTAAAAAACCACAGCAAAAGCAAGTTCAATGTGAGCCTGACACACAGGGCAAAATACTTCAGTATGAACAGTTCAAATTGACATTTACAAGCTACTGAAAACAGGCAATTGGAAGTCTCAGACAAAGTATCTGTGTCATTTATTGGCACAGCCACCTGAACCTTCTATAATATGTTTTCTTAGCAACTGAAGATTTTGGGAGATGTCAGTGTCTTAAGATAGCCTCTGCATGTTTGAGGGTTTTGAGATGCTTTACCAGTTACATTTTTTTGGTGAAAACACAAAACCTGTTCCCACCCTTCAGATCTCTGCTGGCTGCAGCCGTTCACACTCAGGCATCACCTCAAAGAATTACAGGCAATTAATTCCACCAGATGCTCTCCTCTCTTGCAGCTCTGTTTAGAAAATGCTCAGCCATGTCAAGCTCTTTTGGATATTTTTCCACTGCTCAAAGCCAGGCCCTGTGGCTTTCACATCAAACTGCTCTTTTGCCCACCTCCAGTGATGCTAGAAAGGGTTTTCCTTAAACAAAACCAAATGTCCTGCCTTCTCTCTTCTGAAAAGAACTAACGTAAATTGATTGCTAAGCCTGAAAGTCTGTCACTGACATTTCCTAGGACGAGAACATTTATTTATCTTCTCTTGAGACACACAGCTCAGCTGTGCAAACAACGAACACTTCTGAGCAAGCTAATAAGTCTGCAATTAATATCCAAGAATTGTCTAATGGAGAAGACCGAGTTATTCCTACAGTCATAAGAGAAAGAAATGTATGTAAATGATATTTAACCCATGAGCAGCCAGCTGAGCAAAAAACTATGGCTATTGCAAGAAACAGCAAAGTTGGTGGAAAAATGGCCTAGCAATTTAAAGCAGGCTTTTTGTTCATAATTTAAAGGTGGAACAGTGCATGGGCTCCAGCAATGCGAATGTCCTCTGTGGATTTGGATCTACCTATGACTTGTTCTAGCCCCGTATGTTGCTCTCTTAGAACCCAAAGCTCTGAGATCCTATACCCTCCACTTAGGTTTAGACACAATAAATCACCCTGTCACAGTCATGCACCAAACCCTGAGGAAATGGTTAAGAGATCTCCACACCCTGTTCTCTCCATCCCTTTCCTGACTGCTTGGAGCCTCCCAAATCTCTCTTAGTCCCTCCAAAGTAATTGCAATAAGATGTCCTGTCATTGCATAGAAATACTGCATTTGCATGTTCTGCTTCTGCAGCGCTTCTGCACCGACTTCCAGAGGGAGTACCACAGCAGTGCACAGTTGCTCACAGGCTCTGCAGCATTTTTCAGCAGTGAAGTGACCCCTTACTCATCAGAACTAGTAACACCGGCTTATAGGTTTTGAAGGTTATGGATGTTGGTATGAATATACAGCTCCTTTGAGACTGTAAAGGCCTAGCCAAATGTTGAAAATTAATTTGTCTAAAATTAGCAGTAAGCCCTAGTAACCAATTTATCATCTTAATTTTATAATGTTAACATCCTTAACATCCCCACTCCTTGCATGGGAATCTATGCTCATTACTAATGAAGAATTGATATTCAGCACAGACCCATCATTTAAGCACTCACAGTCATACTACGATCAAGACAGCACCAGAGGCTGTACCACCGAGACCCCCGCGCACACCCCACCCACTCACTGTACTCGTTTTGAGAAGGCGAAAGCGATAAAGTATATGTGGAGACTGGAGAACAGTGCAAAGCAGCAAGGCTGACAGTGCTTAGCACCTCTGAGGCTTCACAGCTCTGAAGATAAGTTTTTCAAGGGTCCCACGTAAATCAAAGTGCTGAGATTTTAATTGCTGCAGAAAGAGCTCAGCACACAGACACATGCCTTCAGATCTGCCACTTTGTTCCTAGTGGCCAGATATCATCAACACTGCCATAAAAGAGCTGTGAACTGAAAGAGCAATGTGGACATTGAAATGTAAATGAGCATACAATCATCTCTCTTGGCTCCAGGATCCATTACTTATCCCCACTGACTTTTGAACTAGTAGAGGGCTTAACAAAGCAGGGCATAAGCACTCAGTTATTATGGACATGTGTTTACCCTGCAGATGTATCTGGATGGCCCAGCAACCTGTGTTGTAGGAAGGATATGGGATAATTCATGATAACAAAGTGTGTATTGTTCCTCTAAACTCTGCTTATTGGCCTCAGATCCTTATCTCCTTGACACTCAAGAGTGGTGCCTTACAGATGCTGAAGTGCCTTCAACCCAGCTGGCATTGTGGGAAATCTCAAGAATTGGAATAAGAGGCTTCTTGCAATGAAAAACACTCCTTGGGCAAGTAGAGATGCTCTCACCCATGCCCTGGAAAATAATTCATGCTAAACTGGACCAACCTCTGCACAAGTCTGAACAGCTTCAGCTCCCACTGAAGTGCATGTGAGTCACTCCCACTTACTTCAGGTTTGAGTCTGTGTCTTTGCTAGAACGCTCCCAGGAACATGCTGTCCTTTCCTGCACATTTCACTCTCTCTGCTTGCTTTGATGAGTTTCAATGCCGCTGAAAGTTTCTGATCCACCACTGCTTGTACTCGCCCATGTACCCACAACGCTCACTGTAGAGGAATGAAGGCGGTAGGTTGATCAGCATTGATAATATGCAGCTGTGGCCTTGCCTCGAAGGCAGTGAGTTGATTGACATGGACGATGTGCACCTGTAGCTCGTTCCACTAAGTAGTTAAATAGCACTGAGGATGGTAGGAAAGGGGCTAGACAGAGGAGGAGCAGTGTGGTCTGGCCTCTGGAGGAAAGAGTCATAGCACAGCACGGACAGTAGAAGCTGACCAAGGGTAAAAGCCGTGTTACAGCCTACTAACCTGCCTGTGCTGCGACAGTTCACTTCCCTGCCCTGCCTCCCTGCTGCATCGTACCACAAGCACCTTGTGGTCGTCCTGTCTGGCTAAGATGGTGACATACATCTTGTGGACACCTCACCCCAATCCAGTATTGCTTATTGCCAATGGAAAGACTCTCAATGACTTTGACAGTCATTTTCTTTAAGGTCTAAGAAAGCTGCTACCCCACTTGACCAATGTAAGTCTGCACCGCTGTTTTTACCCTTTGTTGAATTCAAACCAGAAGTGCACTCTGACCAATGGTTCATTCCCAGCCATATTCATCTTTGCTTTGATTGATGAGGCTTCACATCATTCTAATCCGTATGAAGTTGCTCAAGAGATGGATCCATTCCATGTAGGCTTTTCTTTTAATTTACCCAGGCGCCCTTTGATCTTGTGAATCTCTGTATTTAATTATGTGAGTTGAATGAGCTTCATATCATATCTCCTGCTGCACTTTGCTCAGGTCTGTCTATTTTATTTTTTTTTTTTGGTTTGAGGAAGGAGAGTGCAATTCTTGGAAGCACAGCTCTTCAATTTTAATATGCTACAAAAGTAAGCTCACCTTCAATTGCTTCGCATTGTTGATCCATGAATAAACAACTGGCAGGGGAAGGAGAAAAAGATGCTTCTAGAGGACTAGATTTGACAGCCATAAAGGGCCCCAGCGATCTCCTGGGGCACAAAGGCCTTGGTGGTATTGCTCTGCCACTTGCAATCAGCATAAATGTAGTACTTTACAATCCTCCTTGACTGCTAAAAAATAATATAAAAAATAAAAACAAGACAGAATTATGAGAAACAAAGAAAAGTCTATACTGCACCCCAAACTAGCAGTCCAGAGCATGGAAGGAGAACTTTCATTTTGCAGTGAGAAAAACAGGTGAAGAACTGTGATACAATAGAAAACGAAGATGGGAGAAATTCCTCATGGCATTTCTGTCTTTTTATTTGGCTTGACTGAGAGTTTGACCTCTTGTGTTTGTACCCTAGAACATTCTGAGATGCACTGACAGTAATGTGATCATAGCAGACTTGAATTATCTTGCTGGCAGGTAAGGGCTCAGATCACTGGCCTTCAGCAAAATGGAATTACTTGTCGGGACCCCTAGCACAGCTTTATGCATGCTTTATACCACCAGAACATAAAGATCAGCTGACTTGAGGATTTCACCAAACAGGTTGGGTCCCTAGCTAAAGAAGCACCTCATTTCAACACAGCAGCTGCACTGTGGAGCTCACCTTTGGGCAAGAGCTTCAGAACCTGATCTTCAGTAGGTAGTGCCTGGCCCCCACAGCTGGGCTAGAACAAGCTATCTAGATACTAGATACTGTTATCGATGCACCAGTACAGCAATCCAGCTCAACTTGAGCACCCTGCTCCTCTGCGTATTAGCTGAGCTAGTACCACTTTCAGATGTTTTATTTTTAATCCCTGCCTGCAGGGAACTGAGCCTGTAAGAAGCTCTGGAATGGGCCAGCTGAAACAGGCTGTTATATTATGTATGCAGCAGCTCATACTTGACAATATCTACCATCTGGGATTCGGGCATCAGGAGAACCACCTTCACCTGTGCCTGGGTCTTTAAGGCACCACTGAACACCACACTTCTTGTGTCATCCTAACTCACAGCAGCCATTTACATGGTTCCCTAACGCATAAAACCAAAATCTGTATCTAAAATTAAGTTTCTGCATTAGCTATGCATGGTATAGCGCATTAAAAATGGATAGTCCTTTCAAGCTCTGACACATAAGTAGGGAAATATATTGCTCAATATGCACAAAGTACTGAAATAAAATATCCATTACCTGCACGCCCCTGTTTCAGCAGAGTACTACAGAACGTGGTGGTCCTGCCACAGACTGTCCCCGTTGCTGGGTTATGCTTACAAAGCTATTAGGAAGGTGGAGGAGGTGAGGTCAGTGAAGTGGCTGACCATCCTGTGGCATACAGTCTCACGCCACGGGAACAGGCCTTTGTACAAAGGAACAATCTAACTTTGTTTCTCCTTTGAAGGTCATACTGAACGGGAGTGCAGGAGCACTGGAAAGCAGCCAACTTCAGAGTTCCCACAGCAAGCATGACACAGTCATGGGTACTAAAGAGAGTTTTACTGTGTTCAGTACTCACAAACTTGTTTCTCCACAGGCAACAAGCAGTACTGCAAGGCCACAGCAGAGCCCCATGCCACAACCCCAAAGGCAGAGGGCTTCTCACACCAAGAATTCTCCCCATACCTGAATATTTACTGAAAGCCCAACTTCATTAGGGAGGCCCCATCAGACAAATCCGACCCTTACATGTTTCCTTTTTGATGAAACAAGGGGGCTGCTCTTCTCTTTCCGAATGTATTGTCTCACACAGAGAAAAAAAATGCATTGTTTTATTGGTACATGCTTCTTCTAGTCCAGATCTATGCTACAGGTTAAGTGTATGAGGAAAAATCATACCCAAGCATTTCAGCAAACTATCCCCATCTGTGTGATGGTTTGTAAAAGCAGTGATAAAACAAGGCACAGGTGAAATGAATCTCAAGTCCCAGTGATACAAACTGCAAAACGTAATACTCATTTGCTGTGGATCCACACTTTTTTAAGATTAGACAGACTGCTTACAAACCTGTTTCTTAACATCTGTGAATAGTGCACAAACTAGCATTATTGAAAGATAAACAAAAAAGATGATGCCTTATGTGCTGTAATAGAATTAAACTGTTTTCCACGCTCATTTAGCTGACTCACTATTTTAACTTGCTACCAAGAAAGCATCAAAGCAATTCATGGGATATATAGCAAATATCTACTCTACTCAAAGGATGAATTCTGCAGCACCGTAAAGGTGCAGGCATGTGTATGCAAGGTGTGCACAAAATAAGCAGATTTGGCTTCTCCAACAGATTTTGTTTGTACCAATGATTTGGTCACAGAAAAGACACAATTTACCAGATATGGTTCTTACAGTGATCCTGCAGCCTGAGTCTCTTCTTCAGAGTCACTCACTAGACAATAGGTCTGTATGAACAAACATAGGAATTTTTATTAGACCTTTATTAAATCCTCTGTATACACACCCAACTGTCTGTTCTCACTGTGCTCTTCACAAAATCTCATAAGCTGTAATTGCTATGCTCTAGCCTCATCTATGTCATCCTTGGTGCTGCAGACTCATTGACCAATTAGTGACACAAGCTCCTGTAACCTAGGAGATCAGGAGGCAGTATTTTAGATGACTGTTAGAACATTCAGAGACTTTTCCTGATATTTGGATTTTGGCTCTGTTTAACATTTTACCACATCAGCAGATTCACAGTATGGCTAATTAAAGCTAGATATGGCTGACACAGTCGATCTAGTAATACCGCCACCATTACCATATTGCCTTGGTTCCTTAAATTCATGATAAACTTTCAAGACTCCTGCAAAGTAGGAAAGCGTCATCCTTATTGAGCAAGTGCTGATGCTCATAAAAATTGACTGGCTCACAGTCACTATATGGACGGGGGAGCTGAGAGCTAGGAATCAAACACAGATCTGATTCCTAGCCTAAAGCCAGATGCCCATTGTTCTGTTTAGCAAATTCCTTCTATTTGTGTTAAGGAGAACCAAAGCTTCCAAAACCATATGCTTTCAATGGTCTGAGAAATCACTCAGCCTAGAGATACAGGTCATGATGATACTGTCAGGGTACGTTGCCTTTGCAGTCTTAATATGTAAGGTTAACACAAATCATGTGAAGACACAGTGTATTGACCCATTTCAGCAATAGGAATAGCAATTGCTAGATGAAAATGGTTTATAGCTCTGTAAAGCATCCCAAATATGCAAAAAGCATTATAAAATCATTCACTATTAATTATTTAAACAAAATTCTTTTTCTGTGATTTTGTATGACTGGAACTATTCTGACGCTTACGCTAATAAATGAACGAGTCTACAAGTTCACTATAAAACAGTCCAGAAGTAATTTTTTTAAAATTGAACAAAGCTTATACCCCCCACTACATTAAACCACCCTTGTCAGCACGCACTGTACCAACATGTAGCAGTGTCACAGGAAGGGACCTTAATTTTTGTTGATTAGATTTCCTTCCATGTGGTAGAACTCATTGCAGTAATGCAAGAAAGCCAGACAACGAACAAATGAACATCTGAAGGTAATTTAGCTGCCTATGTGATAAGACTCCTGAACACGATGCAAAACAATGTCAAGCAAAGCAACTTCACTGACAGCAGTTCTGTTACATCAGCCAAATGCTTAGACTGGGCTAAGCCATACCTCCCAAGCCAAATGTCTTCAGTTCAAATCAATATCTATTGTTTATCATGAGAGACATTTTCTGGGCATTTGTGTGCATTATGATCACTTTGCAGAGGGCTAAAGGGAGCTCGCTGGAGTTTCAGCAGATTTAGAAATGAAAGTATGGTAATGAGATACTTTTCTTATCAAGCAGCTATTCGGAAACTCAGCAGTGGGATGAATGCTGCCTGAATTGCTCACAATCTACTTTGTCATTTTATTAATGTTTTAATTGGCATTTGGAGTTAATAAGTGTTTTACTGTTCTCTCTGTATTATTCCTTGCACAAGATTAAGCACAGAGCAGCTGAGACCAGCGTCTATGTTGCACATACTTCCTTCGGAGACATTCCACTGTCTAGAGCTGTTTCCAGACAGTCGAGTCAAGGGAGGAAGGAACAGGGAAAGATTAATGAGACCATGAACGAGGAAGATCAGTGCCAAACCTGTGCGCAACACTCACCTTCCCTGAGCATGAGGCAGCTTCTTAACTGCTTCTTGACATCTGTAAACTGCATGTTCTCCTGAGTCATTAAAAGTTAAACAAATAAAGACTAGTATTTTTTAATGACCCCATTGCTCTCACATCTCCTCAAGTACTGACAAATAAGTTTCATGTTGAAAAACGTCCTTCTTGCAGGACAAGTGGAGGGTGATTGGAGGCAAGGGAAGACCACAGGCACAGTTGCACTGAGCTGTGCTACGAAGGGGTTCTAGATCACCCATAGGGCTCCCAGTATATCTCTGTCTTTAGGTACTGTTAAATTTAAATAAAATCTTGGTCAGGACAGTGATCAGGACACCAGCACTTACTCAACAGAATAATTTCCTAGAGTAAACTTTACTTGTTTTGGCCCTATTGTGTTCATTAGCCATTACGTTTGGTGTTTATTCACTTCATATCAGACATTGCCCACTTTCACCCCTGGTTAGGACCACAGTGGTTCATAGACACTCTGTGGTTGCACAAACCACTTCCCCTCCCATGTGCAGTGACAGCAGTTGTATTCATAGAAGAGTTCTAGTAGGAACTTCCATGGGTCACAGCTTAATCCCCATTGATTTGTGCCAAAGAAATGCAACGACAGGGCTGTGTCCTTTTTCAAAGACTGCAGTTTTGTCCTGCTCCCATTACTTACTACAAATGGGAAATGCATATTAAACTAAGGCTTCATGCCTTTTGTTAGGCTGGAACGACTGACTTTGCAATTTCATTAACTTGCAACCGTACGAAAGTCAGAGTCCTCTGAGACAATTAGAACATAAAGTGCCATCACAGGGCTGGATCCAGCTACAGTTAAAGCCTATGGTGGCATTTCCATTGACTTCAACCCCACCCTACAACTGAAGATTGACTGGAAAAGACTTAAGAGTACCTTTCAAGTTATTTTGATTCTAACGTGTATTCTGTTCCTACCAGTAGCTGCTGCTTTATGAAACGTGCTGACCATCCACTACCACAATGCAGAGCAGTAATGCCACATGTGACAGAAACATGAGGGTATTACTGCTTAAGCTGGCACGTAAAATGACAGTGTGACATAATGCTTGAATCGTGCCATCTCAGGCTGCTCCACTGCCCTTCACAAGTAGCCATGTATAGAAGAGAGGTGAAGCTCTACGGGATGCAAGCAGCAGCCGGCCTGCCTTACGAGCCTACAGCGCTGCAGTTTTGTGACCCAAAGCCTAGCGCAGGATACCATTCCCAACCTACGACTGGCTGTAATGTCTGGTAATAAGCCATAATGTCATGTATTCTAGCTATTTTGTCATTCATGTTACGGAATGATAAAATTGATGAACTTGCCACTGGACTAGAAGCAGACATGTCCTCATGAAGCACCAGTCAGCTGAGTGGGACACAATGTTTTAGGCTGATCAGTGACAGACTAATCTATTGCAATTACAACTGCTGATTGTAAGAGGTTTCTGCTCAACAGTACTCAACAGCAACTCAACAGTAACTGCTGTAAGAGGTTTCAGAAATCCACTAGCCCAACCATATAGATTAAATTTCACAAGTCCTGTTAACAGTGCTATAGAGACAATGATATGGCTAATCATTCACTGTCTTCATTCCACAACGCAAAAGTCTTCAATAATGCTACCTTCAACTTATCTAGAATGGCGTTTCCTGCACAATCATGGCATCTTCTCCCATGTTTCTTTTCGAGAACGTCCAACTTAACAGAACCCATCCAGGTGTGCAAAGAGATAGGTAACACATCAAAGCGACAGACCAGTGACCCAGACACACTGAGTAGCACAGCTTCTAAAGGAATTCCTCCTGACAGAGCTCCTAACAACATGCACACACGCCTGTCTACCTAATTCCTACCCACCATCCTGAACTGTATCTCGAGGGGAAAAAAAAAAATAATAAAAATCTATCCTCCCTGAAGCTCCTCTTTTATTTATATATTCAAAAGCATTGTAGAAAAAAACATTGATACCTCACTGACAAGAGTTTCTGAAGGAAGAATGCTATGGAGCAAACAACGCAGTCAGGAACTGCAAGAAGCCTCAGCCATAAGTTTTGCCATTTTATGCTGGACTGTACCAATCATAGACTGAATTCATAGCAAGGTTCTGCTACTTTCCATCACATAAACCAGGACAGAGGGCTTCCTAGCAAGTGCAAGAACACTTCTATAGCAGGATTATGGAGGCTGCTAGTGCATCCCTTACAGTGAAAAATTCTCTTAGGGGCTGAAAGATGCGGCACTACACATTCTGTACAGTTACTCTACTAACAGGATCCACATCACCAGCAAAAAACAGCACAGTTTGTCCATTTTGTAAGGGTTGAGCAATTCAGATCATAGCTGGACCAACTGGATTTTAGGCTTCTCACTACACTAAATTTCACTGCAGAAGATGGTCAGGAAGAGAGGAGGGTGGAAGCAACAAGTGCAGCCACCAATTCCTCTTTATTCCACCATTTTTTTAACATTGCTCAACACTTAAGCCTGATTTAGGTAGTACAATTCTCCAGACCTAAGCAGACACACACACATTCAGACACAGAGGTAACCTTAAAGACCTGGCAAATGAAAGACTAGGCAGTGCAGCAGAATGAAACCTGAATGTCAGGTCAACACTTGCTTGCTTTTTCCTTCATTGTGTCTCATGAAAGCAGCACAAGACAAGCCTAGACCCCACTCACATCCCACAGAGCATAGCAGTAGGGACACTAACCTCTCTGTCAATGAATTTTCTCAACTCATGGTAGAAACCTTCTTTTTTGGCACAGGGGGATAATCTGCATCTCCTCACCATGCCAGTATGGGTGACTGTAGGTTGGGTTGGTGACCTGTGAGAATATAATAACTGCTTTTACCATCTCGTTGTTGCCTTGAAGGATTTTTTAGCTTACAGACCAGTGACCCAGACACACTGGGTAGCATAGCTTCTAAGGAAATTCCTCATGACCAAGCTCCTAACAATACATCCAAATGTCACAAAAAGTCAGTAAACACTCTGAAGACTAAAGTGCACATTCTGGACAGCAATACTGGGAACTTCTGGTTTTAGTAACCACTACAAAAAGCCCTAAAATGTTAGCACGTTTCAAAGATTTTACTATATTTTTTTAAGTCTCTAGCTCACAAAATGTCTGATTTTAAAAAAAAAAAAAAAAGAGAGATAAAACAAGGCCCATCTCTTACACATTGCATTTATTTCGTAATAATAGTCCACACTCATGCCAAAATCTGTGAGAGAAGGCTTAGAATCCTGCTGCTAGAGCTCTCTTACAAAATTCCTCCCTTGCAGTTTCCTTCTGGACTGAAATTTGCCACCTGGGAACAACCCACGAAAACTGCTTCTGAGGCTCAAGGAACAAAACAAGCTCACTGGGGATGCATAGGGACCAAATACCTTGGTTTATGGCCAGCTTCTGTGTGGCCTTCTATCAAACCTAGCAGTGTGAACGCCCCAGTGGTAAACTCCTCTGTTCCATCATGCAGCACTCGGCACAATGGAGTCCCACATGATGACCAGAGGTCCTGGGCACCACAGAGTACAGCAGTTTAGCCTAAGTTGTATATATCTGAACAGACACAGAACAAGAAGATTTATCCCAGATTTTTTTCCTTCTATGACAGGAAGGTTCTGTGTATTTTATCGTTTGACGATGTCACTTATAGAAGACAAAGCTATCTTCAGAATATAGAAAGGTATTTTGTAAAAAGTTCAAATGAAATGGAACTTTGATTTCTCCGTATGTACAATGACTAATGAAATGCTTTCACTAATGCTCAATGAAAAGTGTCACCAATGAAACAACAACTCTGTTAAAGTAACAAGCTTAGAAAGCAGAGAAGATGAATATACTTGGATAATAGATTTTCCAGAGTGCACAGAAGAGGGACACAATCAAACTACCAGTACAGTTACTATGAATTCACCAGAGATGCTCAGAACAAACAAAATATCTTCAAAAAGCAGATCTGATATAGAGGAGAAAGCATCAAAAATATTACAGTGCAGGTATACTGGTGTGGTACAGGGCAGGACAGGCATGGGACTGTGTATTTATAGCCTGGGTAACATGAATTAAACTACTGTGTATGAAATAAACTACACAACATGTAATGCTTTTAGGAAATATGAATGACAGCCTGGAAACATTTGCTTGTGTAAGCCATGAGTAGCAATGTTAGTCATAAGTAGAAACCAGTCACACTAGTAAGGATTTACGCAGCCTGATCCTTCTACTGGAATATGGACAGTAATAACATTAATCATTACTTTTAAAATTATTTTCATTGTAATGAAAGAAATCTAACTCTGAGCTTGTCCATGGCACCTGCTGTTTCTTTAGATTGTAAATTCAAGAATGCAAGTTCCCTCAGACTGCTCTTTTGTTGACATGGGTTAATAGCCCAACTTCTTTTTCAGGTGACATGGACTGTCCTTTAATGAGTATCATTATCCTGCCTTAGTACAACTGAACAACATACATGCCTAATAGCTGTCCTGTGGCAACAAATCTTCTGATTTAACTTGTCATGTAGGCGCCCTCTTATCCTGTAATAGGCATTTCTTCATTATTTAAAATAATAATACCTGTGCTTCTAATGATATTTGCTCTACTTGGAGAATACAGAATTAATTTATTCAGGAAGGTGAGCTGGCATTGACAGAGGCTCCAGGAAACTCCAGATGGGAAAGAAAAATATTCCAGCTGGGACAGAGAAAGTACGATTTTGGAAAATACACTTGATGTGCACTATGTGCTACTTGCACAGGACTACAAGTAAGATAATCCAGGTCAAGGTTCAGGTGCTTCTGAAGTGATAAAATTAAAGCTGGTTAGTGAAGATGCTCTGGGCATTCATGAGACTGAAAAGGCATTAGATGCATTGGCAATGTCCTCTCTATCATGTTAACTTCGTCTCCCACTGATTTTAATTTTGGCATTTTGTTCTTTTAAGATATCTTATCTAAAATTGTACTTTGCAAAACTTAACAGTAAATTATCACGGGTTTGGGATCTGTGTGCATGTTATATAAATATTCGGTTAAGTATAACATTGGGCTTCTGCTACTTCATGTGAAAAAATCCATCTAGAGAAAGTATGCAAGAGTGCCAGGGATGCAGAGCTGTTTTCCCCTTCTTTAGCTATTAAGGTTTTTGACTAAGTGCTTGGAATATCCTAACTGCGTTCGCTGTGACTGCAGGAAGAACTGAATTTATAGAGATTATCTGATAGCTTTACTAAGGTATTCGTATTTTACTGGGCTGACCTCTGAAGTCTGACATTGTAGGTTTATTTAGAATGTACTAGATGTCCCAAAAGGCTGTAATTCGTTTCAGGATTGGCTCCTTGTGCCTAATGTCTGCATTGGTGTTTGTACAGAGTGTTTTAGTTCTTACTGATTTTACCCTCTCTTCCACTCCCCAGACTTTGCCAAGTTACTTTAAAAACGTACAGCTCATAATGAGAAATGAAAAGTTTTAACACACAGGATCAGGAAAATCCCCACTACATTACAAACATATCTGATCGTTTTGGCAAGACCTGATCTACAAATGCCAACGTACTATTAATATGGCAATAACAGTAGAAACTGAAGAGGTGCAGCTAGTAATCTTGTGCAGTTTTCACCGATACCAATGAGTTTGCACAATGGGAGGCTAAATTAGAGCAGTTTCTTACATTTTTCTGTCAACTGAAGAAAAACGAAGAACTATCACAGCATGTGGTATAAGGGTGTGTTTTCCTTTTGACTATAACACAAGATCTAAAGCATTAAGTAAACACTATCTCAAGTATTTTCCCCAAAATGTTGAAGGATTATTTTCCCATTCTGTTACCAGTATTTGAAAGAAAAACTTACAAAACGTGTAAGTCGAGTAGAATGATATATAGTTAGGAGAAGTATGTCCTTCTCAATGCAGAAAGCTGACAGTTGATTTTTCATTACTCTCACTGCAGCAAAGTGCATACATGAACTCCTCCAGCATGTCAGAGGGGCCAGTTTGAGTGCTGCAGGAAAGAACTTGCTCTTGTCTGTTTTACGAAAAGCTGCAATTTAAATTTTTGAGTTAGAATGTTGAATCTCTCCAACACAAGAACACAGGGAAAAACCTGTTGGGAATACCAGTGAAAAGTACAGGGAAAAATAATGGAGAAATATTCTTAGTAAAACTTGTCCTTCAGTCTCCTGAACAATTATTTTCTTTTCGTATGGAGGGAAAGCCTAGAGTAAATTAGTTGTTTTCTTGTTTAATGTGCTCTAATATGAAAAAAATTATAGACTTAAAGCTTACGTAAAAGCATTCTATTCTCCCTCAAAAGGGCTTGCTTCAAGCTCTTCATTAGCTGTAGAGAGCAGTGATACATTATTTTTGCATTCCTGTGGACTGCAGCAAATTGTCCCTCTTGGCTGTCATTGTTTCCTACGGAAGCAACAATGGCTTCCATTTATCACAAGCTGACACCACATGGCATGCAAAATTACGTTTCACACTGCAGCATCCAAAGAGATGGTGTAAATACGAACCATTTACCTAAAACACCTAGCAACCAGCAAAAAAATAAAAGGAAAAGTATAACTGGTTTGAAAAATGAAGTACTTTTTCGTGAATTACAGTGACTTCTAACCAGCAGCTCTGAAAGTATTTACTAATGTAAAAATCATCTTACACAGAATGTATAGAAAGAATCAAGAGGGTGATGCTCCAGGGAAGACAGTGAAATTTCACCATTACAAAAAAGGCTCTGATAAACATATAGTTTTCTAGAGACATCAAAGCATAGTGCAGCTGTTAGCATGTCAAAGAAGTATTGTGTTCCCTCCAACAATTCACTGGTGTCAGCTTGTGTTTGGTGTTATTGATATTAGAATAAGCAAATGCACTGGTCTAACAGTGACTCTAGGCTCTTTCTGTTTCAGTTGCTGATGGTGATATCAGTGTCTGCATGTTTTTACACACCGTAGGTAACCCCCTCACTCATCTATCGAAGGCCATTTCGTTGCAGGATGCAAAGGGCTCCTCCCCAGCAGGGCAGCCAACATCCACCTTGGCTGGTTGAGAAATGCCTGAACTTTTGTGTCCTCTCACAGGAATTCTGGGGTATGCCTTGGCTATTTCTCTGACGTCTGGTTTTGATAAGTGATTTTCAGAGCCTACTGTCTCCTAGGAATTCTGCAGGAAGAGACTGGGTGAGGTCATTCGGCTTTTCACTGAGTTTCCTTTCTCTGTTTTTGGCCATTCTAGTGAACATGACCCTCTAGCACTCAGGAATATTTCTGTTCCCTTAGGAACTATCGACCACTTGCTGGTTTTATCTCTGCACACACAAAAGCTCCATGTCGCTGCAAGGGGAAACAAGGTTGACATTAACCAGGGGAACATAAGCAGCTCGTAGATGCAGCTGTGAGCTGAGTTCATTTATTAGCTCAAGTGCTGGCAAAGCTTACGCTTGTTTCTCGGCCTTGCCACTGGCCACTGGCCTGGGGCCGAATAGCTGAAGGCAACGGAATAATAGCTGGTTTGTCAGCCCATTTTATTCATGAAATGGGGCACGGCACGAATACTTGGAAAGAAGCAACAAGAAAATGCATCTTATTTTCTGTGGTTCACAACCACTCTGCCTCAGAGAGTGTGTGACTTGCATACGGCTCTTCTGTACGAGACTATTCATATCAGATTTCATTTCTTGCTACATGGGTTGCTATGGATACAATTCTGAACTGCTGCTTTTGTAGGCCAGGAGATTTACGGCTGCATCCCGAATTATTTTGCTCATCAGAGCCACATGAGATTTTTTATTTTTTTTAAACAGACAGAAATGGAAACAAACATACCTTGCATTTCTCAAAATATTTTTCACAACTGAACCTCATATTTCGGATCTTCTTGAAGTCCATCAGAGTCTGTGGATCAGTTCCCTATTTACACGAAGCTACTGATTTATAGGAAATGCATAACCATACATACAAACTCCTAAGAGGCAAGGCCTGGCAAAAGTTAATAGTCTGTATCAAAACAGACCCTCATACATTAGCCCTTGTTCTAATCTTACTCATTCCAGCTTTTTCACACACAAAGGCAGTCGGGTTCAGTGAAGTCACAGCATAAACAGATTCTTTAGAAATCCAGATCATGTGATTTATGATTAGGTTATTGTTCATCAAAACTACAGGAAGCCTGGGTGCTACAATACACAGGAATCCAAAACAAAGCATGTACAAGTAATACAAAAGAACACGTCGTTAATATTAACTGCTAGCAATTCTAAAGCATCCGACAACAAATCTTCGTATTAAACAGACAGTCGGAAGTTCTGGGATAAATGTACTCCTCCACCTTCCTGAATGCTATGAATCATACAGGATGCACATTGTCTTACCTTTCCTTGAATGGGTTCATTAGCAGAGTCTCTGGCATTGTACTGATGGCTAAAGGAGGTCTGTTCCTGTAAAATCTCTGGAAGACCTTTGGATGCCTCTAGGAGTTGCAAACGGAATTGAAAAATATTATATTGTTAGGAAGCACTTGTACTACGTGGTCCAGGGTAGCCCACACAGACACGCTACATGCTGCGCGAAAGATAAGTGATCGCTGCTTTTCTTGAACTGCTCAAGTCACAACATTTACTACGAGGGGACGTGGGCACAAGGGAGTCAGATACTCAGCTGTGCTCGCACGTGTCGTGGCAGTGCAAGGTCTTGTTGAGGGACGGCATTACTGAGGCGGCTTCAGAGCAGTGGTTTTACTGGAGTTAAGATGAAGGCCAGGCTGGCAGGTTTTGGAACAGCATTTCAGTGTGATCATTTTTGAAGCGCAGGACAGAAAAGTCCTGTCGGACCACTTGGCAGGTGCATGAACACTTCTTACGGTATCTTTCTTCTTGTTTTCCCATGGACGTTTTGCTTCTTCATATTACCTGTCCCCTCTGCAGGACAGTTTAGAAACTGCACCATCAGTACCAGTTACCACTACACCTTTATCAGCAGTCTTCCAGGCAATTTTCCACCTGTTAACACAACAGTATTGCCCTCTAAATGAACACAATTTTCACTGTTAATATTTAAGGAAACACAGACTGACGCGTTACACCGAACCATGACACATCCAGGCACAAGAGAAAGAAAAATGTCCAGCACAATTTAAATACTCTGTATTAAAGTCTCCAAAATTACTAGAAATTTTTACTTTTCAACTTGAGGCATGGTATAAAACCAGATTCACTGGTGAACAAGTGCTCAAAGCTCTGTGAAAAGCAGGGCTGCTTAGAGCATTTCAAGCAGGTCAGGCTGTCTCACTAATCACTGTTGAAATGTAGGCCACTGCACTTCCATTTGCACAGCGGTAACACAGCAAAGTTGTTGGAGTCACTAGGACGCAAAACACTCACATAAACCCTAAACGTGGGAGCAGAGTTCGAACAGAGTAAATTTATAGTTGGCATCCCTGATACAACTAGCAGCATATCAACAGATGCTGACTTACTGCTATGCCATTGCTGGACCAAGACTTGCATCTGCTGAAAGATCCCACTCTTCTTGTAAAATATATATGACAATAACGATATTCCATTAATATGTTGAGAGGCATCTATTATTAACTAGGTAACTAGATAATTAATAACATCCAAAGAGCATGTTTTCTCAAAAAACGCATACAGGAATAATAATTAGCTGACACCAAGCTCTCTGCTGCTACAGCTAGGCTGCTCCTAATAACTGAACTGGCTAATTTAAGGACATTTATTTGGGTAACACGCAGCATCATACAGAAATAGTGGTCCATGGGCCCCTTATAGCAGCAAAGACCAGACCAGGTCTTTTAAGTGTGATAAACCTAAAGTCCTTTGTTAGAGTAACAGCAGAGGAAACAAGATACGCCACTGAGAAGATAGGGAAACAGAGGTCAGTAGTATGAGTTCCTCAAGGTCAACATAACTGACAGCCTGTGCTTAAGTGCTTGGCTGCCAGGCATAGCAGGCTAAGAGGGAATGAGTATGCAGACCACTAAGTGAAATGAATCTCCCAGTCTTTGCACAAACTGGTCGCCTCAATGAGGTTGTAATTAACGTGGAGCAGCTTGCTACATTAGCACACAGCTAGTAGTGAGAAATATACTGAAGACCTTTAATATGCTGGAAGTGGTTAATTAGTACTAACATGATTCTGAAGATAGAGCAGATCTACATTCGAGTACAGTGCCAGCAGTTTTAGGCCAGTCATCTTCTACTCAGCAATGCTAGAGCAATCCCGGGCAATGATATGTAAAGCTCACGCCTCAGTTTCACTAGCTACAGAAGGGGAATAGTAATACCTAGAGTTTGGAAGTGCAAACATAACTTTTGAAGTTCCTACAAAAGTACACACATGTACAGATTTATTTGTACCTATTCATGGAGCTCTACAAGCTTCAAGCATGCCTAGAGCTAGCTACAACTTTCTGTGCATGAATTACATACGTTTAGAATTAACTCTTCTTTATTTGTATAGAGAAAGAAGTGTTTATTTTCGTAGAACTATAAATTGCCTATCTGATTCCTGATCACAGGTGTTTAATAACTGAATCTATACATGCAATTGAGGAAGACTTTGTGTGAAAAATAAAATTAGATAGAAATTCTAGTTCCCAATTATCATACTAGAATACAGAGGTAAGAAGTATATTCATATCAACCATGGTAATAGCTGCATGTACAACGTTGCTATCCATTCCGCAGACTCTACTTTTGCTGCATAGAAAATGCCACTCTTCAGACATGAGTTAGAATCTAAATTGTTCAAAACCACATGTGAATAATGCCATTGTTGAAATTTTGAGTATGCATGCCGTTCACAAAAGTAGTGGCGATTTTTTCTTAAGTATCTGAACACCTGCAAAGATGATCAAACCTATTTTCTTAATAAATTACTCAGTAAGTTTTGTTAGCTCTCAAATACATTATCTATCCTAATACATTTCAGCACATTAGTTTTCTATAAAAATACATTAGCTCATTTCTCTCAGTGGAATTTTAGGTATCAGAAATCTATTCATAATATCTTACGTAAATATTCCAGCAGAGAACCTGAATGAGTTAATATTTCCAATAAATAACTAAAAAAACACCCATGCACATGACTGAAAAGAAGAAAAACAGATTTTGTGGTAGTGCTTTCCTTTCACAGCACTGCAAGTCATCTTGGGAAGAAACACACATCCTTGTCGTTAAACATTCTGACATTCACTCCATACATGTACAATTCTTGCACAACGAGGATTGTAAGGGTGGTCAATACACATCCCCACAACATTGCACAATGATATCAATGCAAAAATTTCTAGAGTTAAAATGCTAATCTAGTAATTTCCCTAGATTTAATGCGTGTTGAAGAGTGATTTGATATGTTCATTATTCTCAGCTAGAGGAATTAGCATTGCTGCAGTGATTTGAATGATTCTGCCCACTGTGTCTCACAGTTGCAAAGGTTTTTTGGCTGCAGAATTGAAAGCTTGACAGTTGCTCACATTTTAGGGAGTGAAAGAATGCATTTTTTTAGAACTCCATACTGAGATTTTCCAAAAGGACTAGCCTGGCTGTGACACAGAAAGAAGTCTGTGTGTCTCTAACAACCTGCCTCTATGTTTTTCAAATGGGGTCACAGACACACATATGCAACATCCACTGCAGGTTTTGTATTGCTGGTGCAGACGCTTCAGGAAGGGTGCAGTGATCTTTCACTGGCTGGATCATAACCAGACAGCTTTGTTCCATTGTTGGTGGTTCAGGGAACTGCAGATAGCTGGGGAACTTGCAGAATATTTTAACTTCTTCACATGTTAAAAATACCCTCTTCCAGCAGTCTTTAACTTACCGCCTCCCTAGGGTACATGCTTGTGCTTGATGCAGAAGTTAGCTTGGGGCCTTGGCATAGAGGAACCTCATTGCTGAAGCCCAAAAATTAGATTAATCTATTTGTGCAGCAATATGTAACTAGTTTGACACTTTATAAAACCAAACACACACACGAAAACCCAACCCAAAACTAAAAGAAACCCCAAAGAGATGAGTTTGGTAGGTATAGAGCATATCTAAAGATCTGTTCAAAGAGCCTGCATTCCAGCTGAGCAAATTAACAAAACTAGATCTAGCTGTTAAAACACCTCTAAGGAGTTGTGTTAAGAAAAGGGGGAATCCTTATAGGCCTCAGCAGGCAACAGCCCATGCAGCTAAGTTAGCACATAAACCAGCACCAGCTATTGTTTTATTGGATTCCTTGCGGGGGGGGGACAGGGGGATGCTGAGCAAGAAGGAATTTTTATGCATATATGCATACACAAAAGGACTATTTTTTCATCTATGTAAAGTCAAAACATACTGGAACCATAAATTACATCCTGGATAAGTGTTCAGAGTTTATATCCTTTTAAGGAATACAGCCTAAAGTTAGCACCCCACTTCCAAGGTATAATCTTCCATCACTGTTAGATGCTGCTGCCTGATCGCAGCCAGACAACTGGCTCAACACCAAGATCACAAATGTGCCAACATATGGAAACAATTGCTTTCCTTTTCATTGGGAATGACATATTCTGGGTGTGTGCACAACATCCCCCATCAATCATTCAAAACGGCTCATTATTTGGACTTAAACGTATTATCCAATAGAAGATCCCTAGAGCCTTGTGTGAAGGGTAGGAATGATATTTACACACCCCAGTAAGCAAAAAAGCCTCTACCCGGTGATAGCCACAGTGTGTCCTGAGCTTGATTCCTTCTCTGTACAAGGCTGTTTCACACACCAGCGTTGATGTTGCTCAAGTTTAATGCAAAAGCAGCTAAATCTTGACATTATATCTGCATAGCAAGGCCATGCCAGCTGCTAATCATCCCTGGGACTCCAGAAAATCTCCACACATTAGCAGTCTCAGCAAGGAAAGTGAGGGGAAAGGTTTAATAGTGAATATTTGACCATAGATTACATTTTTTGACACCAGTAACAGCCCATCTGTCTCAAAGAAGTTACAATGGCAGAAGGGCTGCAACATGAGGAAAAGATCAAGAGGATTTTTGTTGAACCTGTGTGGCTGATCTGGAGATAGATCAGGAAGGCAAATTCCTGCTGAGAATGCAAGGAAAGTCTAGTTCAAATGGTTTTCTGGGCTCGTACAACAAAGGATAGCGAAGGGAAAAAAGAAAGGCAAATAACTTCCTAAAGAACTGCCAGTATAAGTGAAAAGAAAGGAAAGGTCTGGTTTTTTAAATTGGTAAATACTAGTGATGGTGGTACTTTTGGAGTTAGTCTGGGCAGAGGCCTTCTGCATCCCAGGAACAGACCCACAAACTGAAAATGAAGTTGTAGCTCAGTGGAGGTGAACATATATTTTTCCATTGCTTTCAATAAAGCTAGGGCTTGTGGGAATGTTTGAAGTCTACTGGTGTTGGGACTGACTATTTCATGTTAATGTAAATTCTGAAATTAGTTCTTCTATGAATTATAGAACAAGAGAGGCCTTCACATGGAGGACAAGCAGGCAGAAGCACATCTAGCTGTAACGTACAGCAGACAGAAACCACCAATGGGGCTTTTTGGCAAGACGAAGACTGTTGTGACAATTAAGGTTCTATACATGGGCAACCAAGAAACTAAACTTCCACCTCTGTATTGCCTTCCTGCAAGAACACAACCCAGTCTCTCAGAGGCAGATTTTTAAATGTATTTAGGCACTCAAAGATGCAGATGAGCACCATGTAGGATTTACAAAGGCGTCTATGGAGGCTAGATGTTTATCAGCACCTGTTTGTGTCCTTTGGGTCCCCTATTTGCAAGAAGATTACAGATGTCATCTATTCAGATCACAGCCAAATTCTACCTTCATTCGTATGCCCAACATTTCCATGTAAGTGAAAGAGACGAGTGAGCTCATATCTAAGGATGGGACTTAGCCCCAAGTAGAATAGGAAAAAGGATTTGCTGCATGACAAAAATAGGCCGAGTGCCTTGTCACATCTGACAAATGCCTCAGATAGCATAGCACAGACTTGCAGTGGTGCTATTAAAATAGATTATATTTCCACTGAATAAACTGACTTCTTGTCACAGGTAGGTTGGTAGCCACTTTCTCACTGGCAGTGAAAATGTGTCTCAACATCAGTGGGTAGCAGGGAACTAACCCTTATACCGTTTTGAGAATGTATTTCTAATGCATCCCCTTGCTACCATTTGCTGATGAGCTCTTCCAGGCTGGATTCTGCAGGCCGTGGAGCTCCCCATCCACACTTACTCATGAGAGCTGCTCAAATAAAAAGAGAACAGAAAAAAATGCTAGCCATTTAGAGCACAGGTTTCCAAATCAGGCCCTTTTCTGCTGATGATCTGCCTGGGTTTGGATGTTTTCAATCATATAAAATAAAATTAGGTCAGACCCTCACCTGATGTACATTCATAAAGCCAATGGCCCCTGCTGCAGATGGGGACCTAGGTAGTAGCGCTGATCCACTGCTGCTGCCTACTGACTAGCAGTTAGTGTTCCTTTATAGTCTTTCTGAATTTATCTTTTGTAAACAGAAAGGCCGTATTAACAAATAACACTCGAGGAACTGTGTTTTAGTTGTTAACATAAACTGCGATGAGTCACACAAAATCCACAAGACAGCTGATGAGAAACCAGCTTGCTTTTCCTGTAACAAAAGCTGGCTTCCCAGATGAAAAGACCATGGCCTCTAACTCATTTTGATTTGAAAAACCAGAAACGGGCAATTACGTTTTCCAGCAGATACTGCTCTGGTGCAGGAGAAATATTTGTTGATCTGACTCTGGCAGACAGGCAGTTGTTGGGTGTGTACCACACAAAGAATACTTTCATATTTTGGCATGGTGTAGCATTTCTGAGATACCAAAGACCATGGCTAATTAAGTGGAGTGATGGAACAAAATGATTTGATGATAAGATTTAATTGGTATGAACATTCTCATAGACTAGTTACTGTATCTGGGAGGACCAGACGTTCAGCTGCGTTAAGCATTGCTCAACTGTAGCAGAGGGAGTAAAGGGTACAAGGGTGCCCTTTACTCGCTCTCGGTCCTGGGACTGCTCAGGGTGCAAATTTGAGTAGATTGTACACGTCTTCTGCGGCCCCAGCCTGCTGTTGCAGTAACTGAAAATCACCTGGATCAGTCATAACCCCTTGCCCCTATCATGCCCCCATGCTGCCTGCTGGGGAACGAAGTTACGCGGGAGCTACTACAGCAAACCTGCACTGCCCAGAGACCACGCCACAGACTGCTCAAGCTGCTTCACAGCAATAGATGGAGCACAGCGCAGAATCCAACCATTAACTGTATGTGTGTTGCTGCTTTCAGTTGATTATTTTGATTCTTTCTTAATAAAGTTGAATTATCTTAACTTCCTCAATGGGAAACAATGCTTGGATAAGCCACTTGGAACTTAATAGAATGATACTTGTCCTGCAGTTTGGCTGACATCAACAAAACAGGTTCCCCAAGTATTCTCTATGAGGACCTCTATGAAAACCTTCCACAAGTCTCCCATCTGGGGCTCCAGACTGTACTAAACGGGTAGTGCTGCAGCCTCCAGGGATACAAAAAGTCTATTTAAGGGCTCCCACAAGGCCAAAAATCACTGATCAAAGCCATGGAGCAATGACCAGGGTCATATTAGGACCAGTGAACTGGTATTGCCAAGGGGAAGGGCTTGCCTTTCAGAGCATTCTCCTTCCTTGGACACAGATGGATGATCACAGCATTCTGTTACAGGCCACTTCCATCTGCCTTGACACATGGCCAACATCAAACAGGCAAGAGAGCCAAGATCTTTCCTAGAAGAGCCTGAAAGATTTCTGCCACAAAGGTATATGTTATTTGTGTTCAGCACATGCTTATGTCACCAAGTTGGGCAACACAACACACAGAAGAGTATCACAGGCTTTAGGATCCTTCAGGTAAACATAACTACCACACTCAAAAGTCATCCTAAATTTCATTAGTCATCTCTGCAACAGCTCTAACTTTTGCTGCAGAGAGAATGAGAAAACTGAAAGTAATTCCTTAATTGTCTCTCTCTCTCTCTCCCTTCTCCTCAGCATTCAGCAAAAGCTGTCAGAGTTCCAAATGTGGCTTTTTATTTTCCACTACACAAGCTCAGCTACATGCAGTAAATCTTAAAACACTGTTTCATAACTCACTCACATTTGGCTATGGATTCAATGCAAAATGGTCTACACAATTAAAAAACTTGCAGCAGTTAGGTTATAAACAACATTCATTTGATCTCTTAACACCAAGCAATACTGTATATATCAAAACCCACATATATAACTTAACTAACTATTGTCTCTGACTTTCATTCCTAGATGCTAATAGCTGGATGGAGACCTCTTGAAGACTCAAGAGTCTGATTTGCTGAAAGATTTGTGCCTATCTGTATTATAACATTCTTTTTCTATGTACTTCTCCTCCACTAGCAGAAACAAAGAGCCAACAACTGCCATTCTCTTTCCCCTCCCACCTTGGAGGAAAGCAAGCCAGCACATGATAGTTCTTGCTGTAACATAAAAAAAATTACTTTCTTCAAATGCCATAGCCTCCCTTTGCTGCCAGAGACCTTGGGAACTCCAGCGTCTACCCAGTCAGCATCACCTTTGCTTCTGGCTTTGTGGTGTCTTGCAGAATGAATCTGCTTCATCATTTACTAAAAAGAAAAAAGCCCTGAAGTAGCAACCCCAATCCTGCTTAGACCAGGGCAGACAAGAAATTGTCCCTCTCTTCAAGTCAAGATCTCCCCTCCTTCCTCTCCCTTAATTACTATAATTGCCAAAGGTTTTTGGAGGGATTCTAACACTGCATAATCTTTGCCCTATTCCCTGCACGCTTCAGATTGCTCTGCAATTGCCAGCTAGGGAGGATCCTCTCTCCAGACTTCAGAATCTAAGCTTCCTATTAGCCCACAGAAAACAAGCATCTCAGAGCATCAGAGTAGCATTATACTTATGTCAAGTGTATCAGGCTCTCATAGCTGAGAAAATGCATTGGGTTCTTAAACAGAGTATAAGCTGTTGTGTTTCAGAGTGTTATCTGGCACTAAAAGTAATCCACCTGATTTTTTTTAGTTGAAGACAATGCAGTTCAGCCATAACACTCTAGTCTTCAAGAGTGCTGTCACATGCTTGCCATGCTGCTCTCTTGGAAAATCCTTTGGTGACAGCAGCAGTCCCTTTTGATCCTCCTGGCACAGTCAGTGAGGGTGTTGGCTTATCAACCAATTGCCTCAGAATAAATATGCATGGAGTTAAGAAATGCAGAATTGCAGCTGCTCTCCAGCAAATTCTTCTTATAAAAATAAGCAATGAAAATCACAGCTGCAGCAGTTTGAGTTGACTTGCTGATAATACACTGCTACTAGGCACATAAAGGGATACATTTAACCAGCACTGCTTTTCCAGCCAGTCTGCTAGCTCACCTGTTACAGACCTGCTCTTAGATGAGTCCTTCCCCCTCATGTAAGTCTGATTTTATAGAAGACTTCAATCCCCAAATGCCCTACTTGCAGAGAATAAAGTGCCAGTCATTATGCTGACAAAACACTAGCAAGAGGGAGAGCCTGTCTGAGCAGTTTTTTAAAAATTGGTCTAGACTTGCTCTCATTAATTTGCTTTGGAGGTGGCTGGGAAAAAGGACAAGAGAATGTATTCTGCTTGCCTTGAGCCCTGCTGAGACAGCCCTTCACTAGCACTGTGTTAGTCTGTGCTGCAAAGTGCAATGCAGCAGCTCAAAGCAAGCACTCAGGCAGGAGGACATTCTGTCAGTTCAAGCGGACACTGCAAACAATTGTCCTCTGACAGCAGAATTCAGTCAAGCTCTCTCAAAAATAATATCCCTACCTATACATTAAAATAGCTAAAGGAAGATTCCCAAAATCTTACAGCCTCCAGATGGATATTTTTAAAATAGAAGTATTTCCTCATACGGTAACTCAAAAAGGTTTGGTTTTTACATACTAGAGGAAAACAGTTGTTACTAATATACAGTTATTTAACAGGTGAACTCTGCTAGCAGAGGCATTCAGTTTTTATAGATATTTACTCAGGATGGCAGATAGTCAGAAGGAAACACCTCTAGTGATGTCAGTATGGTGATTCTTAACACCTACTGTTATAAGGAAGCAAAAACCAAATCTGCCGACAAGTGCTCCCCATAAAGTGTAGTTAGAAAAATGTATGTTATTTGCTATTTCTGAACACAGACAAAACCAAAGCACAGAACCTATGAATCTGTTGGCAGATAGCAACTATTTGACAGTGTTTACAGTGCAATCCAGCCAGGTAACATTAGCTAATATTGGAGAAAAATTCTGAGGGTTCTCACCTATTCCACATGAAGGCTGCTGCTCACTGAACTCAGCTGGCAAAACCAACTCACAGACTGGTTTCTGAAGATTAGTTTTGTGGGTGCTCTGTAATTCAGTGGAGTATAACGATACATGTGGGACTCCTCAGTTGGCCACCGATGATGCTTTAATATCAGAAGAAGGAAGAGGAAATTGCACATACACAGTTAAACACAAAGCTGCTGTTATTATAATGCTTCTAAAGTGTCCCCTCAGAACACTACCCACTACAACAAAACCTTGCCACTACTGCTAAGCCCATTCTGACACCTAATACTAGCTTTCTAAGGAAATAAATTCTGTAGCTATATGACGTCCCAAACTAATTTTAAATCTTACTTATGGGTTGTTCTAAGGCTGATGGTCTCACTCAGATGTTTAGAATTTTTTCACTATGGGTATCTCATGCCACATACATATCTACTGTAATACTGAAAGAGGAAGTGCAAATTGTTCATACCTGTTTCGTCTTGGTGTCTTTTTCTCCCATAGAGTATATTGGCTCATTTAGTAACCTCACATTGGAGCTAACTAATCTTGCATAATGTGGTCAGGGATTATTGTGCCACTGATGAACATAAGCAGTGTTTACTTGAGAAACACTATAATGTCTCTGATGACAATTCTTGTACATAGTCAGTATTAAATATTCCATGAAGTATTTGGGCTGAAAGACATAACCAGACAAGGAAGAAACTTTTACACCAATACGTGTACTCTACTCATTGACAATAGTTAAATGTGTTTACACCAAGCAAATGAAAAAACGTATTGGTTAAGAAGTCAGCAACCTTTAGGTGATATTATTCACTGCTCTGAAAGCAGAACAAGGTTTCAGTGCAGTTATTCTGGTATAATCTGGGTTTAAGTCTCAGCAAATGCCAAAAATTAGATTCTGTTCTCATTCACACTCATTTTGTTCTAGTTACTCCTGAGTCATACTAGAGAAATGAAGGTCAGGTTGTACAAATAGTTGCAGTGAAAGTGTTAATTTCTTGGTTCTTCTAGATTAAGAAAATGACTCATTCACATCTACTATTTGATCCTGAAGGCACAAAACTGATCCAAATTCCTGGACTGGATTGCCTATTTTTGAGATTCTTCAACATTGTTCAGTTTATTATTCCTGATTTATTTCTGTGGGCATGGTTTTGGGGTTAGCTTTTGGTTCTTTTTTTTTTTTTTACTCTGGCCATGCTGCCAGCTCTCTCAAGTGCTAATGACTTACACTAACAGCCAATTTCAAAGGTTTTGGCTATTCTTATCGGCTGCTTCGGACACTGATTAGCCGAGGTCTACTACTGCCTCATCAAACACTGTTTTTCTGATTCTGGTTGCCAGCAGTTTCTTTCAACTTATCTTGGCCATCTTTCCCAGAATCCCTCAATTGCCCCTCTGTGACTCTTGCCAGATCTTCTCTTCTCAGACTTCTACTCCTTTTTCTCTGTACCACCGCATAATGACATCTCTGATCATACTATTGACATGCTAATAATATGCAGTTACCATTGTCTTTTCCATCCTTTCCTCTGTATTCTTATCGTTTTGATCCAAGCCTGCTTTTCAATAGAAACCAATTAGAAGCAATTAAGTATTTAAGTTACAAAAGGAAATAGTTCTCTATTACAAAACATTCACCCAGCCAGACCAGTCATTTCAAGGAAATAGTGAACTGTACTTCTATAAATGAAATATGCCATTAATATTTAAAAGAAAGAAGTGCTGTCCATCAAAACCAAATACTATTTTCTCATAAGAAAGGGAAAGTCTTATGTATGCTGTAACCTGAAATCATAGACAAGAAAATCAACTTCATATACCAACACCTCAGTTTTTTTGTCTCAAAATATTCAACTGATAAAGAGCCAATAAAAGTTCACACTGTTAAGTTTCCAACAGCACACTTTCATACTGAAACATCAAAGTAATCATTAGCCTTATTGCTGTACCTGAAGGATTGTCATATAAACTGGGCCCTATGTCACTCAGTATGCAAATGTGCCATGGAAAGCCAGTCTGACTCATCTAGCTCTCAAAGTAGTAATTTCTTCCACTGCCTTCGATGGAAGAGGTAGATCAGCTCTCTGAAAAGTTTCCTGTCTTAGTTTTATTCTACACATCAATTTTACTTACATACAAATGTCTTTTATTAACAGATTTTATTGAACTCAGCAAAGATCACAGCTTTTCCTTCAGTAACTTTCTGATGTGTAGCTACAGCAGTGGGTGTGTCAGTTCAGGGCTGCCTCTCAGGCACTTTTGTATGTAAGTTAAGTCATGCTCATACCTATTTTTATTTTCATATGCAATATACATAAACTGTTTTAGGGCCTCGGGAACACAGTGTCGATAGGACACCCTGATCATTCAAACAAACCTGCTATTGCAGGCAACTCTGGCATACAATCCCAGGTTTATGTATTCACAAACTCTACCTTAATAATAACAATACTACAGGTTTTGCCCATTAGTCCTACTCCTGCCATGCCAGAGCCTCACTGCTCAGAAAGTCAAAAGCCACCTCATTTTCAGAGCAATCAATTTCTTGGGCCAATAAAGCCCCAGTCATTCTTATCCAATTATTATCCTTTAGCTAAAATTAGTTACTCTTTCTGCTGTGACCCTGAGCACTTACCCCTATAACACAAACAGAAATAACAATGACATTCTCTAATATTTTTAGTTTTTTCTGAAGAGGTTTAAAAGAAGACAGGTTCTGTCTCCTCTCCCAAATTTGGCTCTTCCATTCCATGATCATTGTACTCACCCCAACCGAACATGTTCCAGTTCAATTTCTTGAACATCTTGTACATTTCCCACTGTCAGACGGCACGCAGTACAACAGTATTAACACTTCTCTCTCTCTTCTGGGGAGACCTCATACGGTGCTATTACTACAGACTCCTGGGTCATTTAGGTTTTTTTGTTCATCATGCTGACACTCTCTCTAAATTATGTCTCGTAATAAGCAAATTTTCACTTCTTCCCAATGTTTATATTGAACGTGCACACGCACTCATGTATGCGTGCATGAGTCCAGTAGGACTGAATTTGGTGAACTTTCTAGTTCAATTCAATGTTCCAGACTTGCCATATGACTGTCTCTGTTCATCAGCTCTTTACTCACTCTCCAATTTTTGAACCAGGGCTCATCTTTTTTAGTTTTACTTGTACGTTCTCATGTTACCCAGCAATTACTGCACCAGTTGCTTGTAAGTAAACATTGATTTCCACTACCATGTTTTTCCTGTCTAGAAAATCAGGTAAGATTAACAAAATTGGTAGAAAGTCCAGGTTAACTGTTATTCATTTTTCCATTTGTTCTAGAGTCCTAAACGAAGTAATGATGAAATCTTACCACTGGGTGAAATTACCCCATTAAGCGAGAAACTTGTGAGAACATTACACACTGACCAGGTTTTTTTTTAGATATGGACAAGACAAATCACTTTTTTTACAGGAAATCAGACATTTTCGTAACAAGAATTCTCCACTTCCATTTGAGGCACAAACCTTTTTTTCTTGTGCATGTTTTGTCACTGCTGAGGGTAAGCCCTTGGATCCTAAATGCTCAGCACTTATCAACAATTTCTACAGCATCCATATTTCTCAGGCCGCTAAACCTTAAGTATTCCAGCTTTGCTATATCTTGCACACATCCACCTGATTTGATAAAAATGAGTATTCATGTTTCTGTGACTTTACTTCTGGGAGTATTTTTAGAAAATTCTTTTTCTTTTTTTCTTTTTCTCTCTGCAGTTTAAATGGAGACCAGATGAGGCAAAGCAGGAAGTTTGCAATGGTATTAGGTTAATTGTTATTACAGAACAACCTGGACATAATATAGGCATTACCTGTATCACCTTCACAGGGAAAGAAAAGGGCCTAGAAGAGGCTGACCTTTCTTTTTGTTTACAGTTAGTCATTGTCCATTGTTCTACCCTTCTCCTCATAAATTCTAGACACGCACAGAAGTCTCCACAGACATCTGTAGCAAGAGAACACATTACCATAACGGTGGCCATGCACTTTCAGAGATCACAGAACAGAAGCTTTTCCCTGCATGCAGTTACTAGATGCACAACTGGACCCTGAGGTCTAGCTCACAGGATGGAGAATTCATTCCTGTTTTGTTGACTCCCTTCTGCTCCACAGTAAATCACTGGGATTGCAGTGATGACTTCTGTGGAAGGCAGAGATAATGAACTGGAAAAAGCCTGGCCAATAATCTTCTCATTAATCTTCCAGCAGATGTTTTTGGTTTTCGACCTGATACTCATCTCCCTGCCTATCTGCTAAAGAAGAGTTTTACTACGAAGCAATCTAATTCTACAGTAGTACATGAACAGAAAAGAAGGCGAAAGAGACAAAAGCCTTTATGCCAACTTTGAGCCCTCAGAGTCAGGGCAATCTGCTACATTCTCCCTCTTCAGGACCCTTTACTGGCCCCATATTGGAAAGTCTTGACATAAGAGCAACTCTAGAGGGTCTGGTGTTCACCTGTGGACACTACTTGCCCAATTTGGAGATTTAACAGGCCCAAGTTTTCATTACAAAGTTAAATCTCCTCTCAAAATACCAGTATTAGATACAGTAGGCAAGACCTCAGAAGGCCAAAACAGGGGTATTCTGCAAGATCAAGACTGACTTGAAGTCAATGAAATTCATCTACTATATGGCCCTGTGTATTTTCAACTACACTTTGTGTATCATAGCAAAAAAAAAAAAAAAAAAAAGGAGAAATTCCTATACTTTCCAAGCAAAGATTTTCCTAGCCAAAGTTCCCAAATGTAGTTGATTAGTGTGAAGTAGTGTTATTAACATTTATATTTCTGCCAGAAGGGGCAAGATCTGTGGTACTTAGAAAAACACATAAAAGGTCTTATGAAAACCTAATTTGTGGAAGAAATGAGGGAGGAAGGAGCTTAGCTTTTAATCCTGTAATGAGGGACTCGCTAATGAAAAATAAATTCCTTTAGAAGGCTTTCCCAGGAAATACCTTGCTTTGTAGGATTAATTTGTATAATGTCCCCATCTTTTGGGTTTTCAAAACTCTTTGAAACTCTGTTTATCCAGTGTGTGAGTGGCTAAATAACGGGGGCGGAGTGGGGGTTGGGGGAAGAGGTTAAAAGGTACAAAATAGCTAGTTTGATAGAGGAAGTCCCTTTGAGAAGGATATCTATAGCAAAGACAGGCATCCCAGTTGCAGGCCCCAAAACAATGCTCTTGAATTTCAACCTCAGCTCCTAGTTGAACAATAAGGTTTATGGAACAAATGTTTTCTCTGATCATCTGCTTCTTTTACTGTTTCTGTTCATATTTTTTTTGTTTACAAACTGCCAAGCCTACTAGCGCCCAAGTTCCATGCCTGGAACCTACAAATTCTTTTACAGTTCACGTAAGAAAAGCTATTGTAAGTGACAGATTCTTTCCCATCTCCTGACGCTTCTCCAAGACAGTTACAGCTTCTCAGAGACCCGCTGTAGTAGCCACAGCACAAGGAGCAGAACTCCCAGCTGAAGTCAGGCGATGACTTTGTGGCCTAGCACACAATACCACGCACAGCCAGCCAAGCTCAGGTTCCAGAAGCACTGCAGTGCCAATAGCCTGGACAATTTCCCCTGTTTCTCAAGAGAGTTAAGTAATTGGTTATGGAGATGTCACTTCGCAGAACTGCCTTGCACACACCTCCTCGGCCATGCACTCTGAAGGTTCAAGACTAATCCTGCACATCCCTACACGACTTCCATCCCGAGCTCCTGACGCTGCCAGACCTCAGTTACGTACCTAAATCACTCTCTGTATTACAAGTCACCCCTCTGAGAACTAACAACCTCTCCAGTAACAATGGGAAGCCCTGAACTGGGAAATGCCCAGGCAGAACTCCTCCCCATAATGATATTATACTGCTTCACTTTGGACCCAGGTCCAGCAGGTGGGAAATCTCAGCGGTTCACTTTGCTCCTGCAAGTATAAAGCCTCGGGGAGAGAGCAGCAGCAGCTCTGCCAGCAAAGGCTCCAGCCCAGCCGGCTCCCCTGGGCACCTCCTCCCCGCCTTCCCCCTCACTCACATGTGTGGTTAGTGCCGTTAGTGTCTATCCCTGTTCCTCACCCTAGCCTGAAACACAACAGCAGCTAGCGCAGACCTGGAGACCAGCTCAATACGGAGCACTAAGCAGAGGCTTCCTATTTGGCTGCAAAGAAAACATTTGCTGAACTGGGACTGTTCATGCAGACTGCTGCAATTGCACAGAGTGAAAGCACATATATTGATTGAGATAAACGGCCTTGATAGACTAGATTTCTCCCCCTTCAGCAGTTCAGGATGGAGTCTAGGACAAGACATACTTCTTGATCTCACATACGCAAAGTTGTGTGACCCCACCATTTTCAGTTTCTCATGCTGGTTAGCTGCAGTACTGCTTTGCAAGGAAGTCAGTGAGGTTACCTTCCTGCACTCTGCTCAGCATCTCCAGCTAGCTGACTTGACGCTTCTTGAGTAGTATGTGGGTGCTCACAGCCCAGAAAAACCTATATAGAGTATTTCTTCTGTAAGTCCAGTTTACATCAAAAGGCACCTTGCTACTGTTTCAGCACCAAGCAGAAACGAGTTAAAAAGGAAGAATACAGCCTCCAGTGCAATGTTTCTACAGCCAGACCCAACTTCCAATTCCTATTTGGACATTTAACTGTGGCAGGCACCATGACACACACCCCCAGTTTACATCATTCTTTTGGAGGCTACTCCTCTTGTGACTGGACAACTGTAGTCCATACTTCCTTCAGAATCCTCACCTAGTTCTGGGAAAAAGTTATCTGAAAAGGAAGGGGCAGTAAGTTTAAGTGCAAGCAAAAAAGGGAATCTATCAATTTCATTAATAGCTCACCTGCAGAAAAAAAAAAATCCTTGGTAAATTTCCTCAGTATTGACAAGGCCACAAGTTCAAATTTTCCTGCTCATTTCTTCCCACAAACACATTTTAAAGAACATATAAGCATACCCTAAGAGGTACGTGAAGGTTCGGGTTTTTAAATTAACAGCCAGCATTTGAAGAAAATGGCCCTTGATGTGTCACGGGAGTCACTCACCTGATCACAGGTGGATTCAAGTTCTCTCCCTGACAGAATTGTCCCCTTCATGCAGAATCACAAGTGTAATGTTTATGTAAATGTAAGTGGGTGCACTGCAGATCTCAGCACTGCATATGAAAGCATGGAGAAAATTGTGTACTGTATCTATACTGAGAGTTAAAAATAAAATAACTTGCTAAGCTTGGTATCTTGTGGAAGGATTTAGTCATTCTGGTTTCCTGAAGAGAAGGCAGAACAGCAATGAGGTGGCACACTGGGCTTCCACTTGTTTGTTGTAAGCCAATTGCTTCTGAAAGGATTGTAGGATGTGCTCAGAGAGGGATTTAGTGGGAGCTTCAGGGAAGGAGCTAGAGGTGGTTAGGGACGGATAACTAGTTTCAGGATCCTAATAACACTATTTACTGTAAAGTGGGTTGAAGAAAAAATAAGATTGATTCACATAATTTTGTTTTCTTGGATTAAACTTACTTGACTCTGACCTTAAACTGACTGGTCAGTTTTGAGATTCAATTTCCCTAAGCCTGTGCATACATGACTTTTTCCAATATTAAAATTTTCTTCATAATGGAAGAGAAGAGCAACCTGAACAGAGGAAAGCCCACTAGATGCCTATAGAAAAAAAAGTCACAAGCTTTATGGAAAAAGCTTTCAGATTAAAGGAAACTACTTTAACCAGTGACAGCTTTACTACTTCTGACTGGCTGTGAAGTTTGCCTCCTTCATCTGTAGCATTGCAAAATAGGCTTGTTCAAGTCACTCCTCAAGGAGCAGGCCAGTCCAGAGCTACCTTTTATCTTCCCATAGTTATGGTTGTGGCATATGTTTTGCCACGGTGATGCCCAATTCAGCATTTTACTCATGAACTGGTTATTTAAAACATTTGTAATTTGCCATTACAATTTTCCCCTCCTTGGGGTGTATTCTTCAAAGCCTCCCTCTGCAAGAAATGCAGCACACACTGTGCCCTGACGAAGGGGATCAGATATACTGGCCCAAGCAAAGCTCCTTTGCCCTAGCATTTTCTTTAAGAAAAATAATGTAAAGCCAGAGACTATATTAAAGATACTTATGTAGGGAAAGATTTTCAAAGCGGAAGCCTATATTGGGATTCATGAGTGCAGCCCTGGCTCTACCTCTGGCTTGTATTTTTCTACTTGCGTGTTTATTTTATTAGGCTAGTCAGGCACTTTCTCTTTTCTGCATGCCTGGGTAATGCAATCCCCAGTGGTGTCACGCTGTCAGGAAGTATCACCCCCAGGTAGCCAACGGAGTGTGGCTGTTGAGGCAGGACTTCTGCAGGAGACTAACTACAGCACAACCAGGAGCCTAAGCTATTAGTGATCACTATCAGCTAAAATGGAATAGCTAGAGGAGAGGAATGAGGAGTGGAAGAAATATAAGGCTGTTCCTCGATTAGCATTACACAGGGAGTTGCATCAATGGTGAAAGCCTGAAATAAAATGGAAAGACAAATCCCAGAGGGACAGAGGAGAGATACAAAGGTTTCTGGGAGTCAGACTATAAAACTCTAGCTGACCTCAGACTCAAGGGAACTAAAGAAGACTGTCAAAAGGGGAGTGTCTTGGAATTAGCTATTAGGATATGACAAATCTAATCTGAAGCAAGAAAGAACTGGGGAAAAAAAAGAAAAAAAGGAAGCAGCTCAGTGCAGAAAAGCCTGTAAATAGTCCTCACACTTTATGCTGCAGCTATCTTCAAGATACAGTTTGGCAATGTATTTCAAAGGACATCTAGAACTGTTTAAGGTGCTTCAATTTTTTAAGTTGCTCCACTTGAAGTTTTAGGTTGTCAGTATCATACATCTGAGCATATAGGTCTTGGGTGAAGGAAAATGGTAACTAAGAAACAGAAGTCTAAAATTCCATCTTGAACTAAGAATAAACATCTCTGTCAGACAGATGGATCACAGCTCAGATGTTCAAAACATGAAAAGACTTTGAGGAAAAAAATTAGTAGGAAAGTGTGAAGCAGTAAATTGGTAGGATTTCTCTTGTTAAGATGAGCATTATCTGTAACAACTGCGATACACAGAAGCATACCCAAGTAGTCCATTAACCATTGAGCAGCAAGTATTACATGTATTAATCAAGACCAAAACATACACTGATATTAGGGTTGGCAGCATGAGTAAAGAGGTAAAGATTCCTCTAATAGTTAGCAGGGAGATTTCTTTTTCTTTTCGAATACTTGTTTCAGTCGCATTAGTTTAGTTGCTGCTTCAAGTTACTTTTAAATAGGTTGTTCTCAGGCATTTTTCTCATAACCACAAATCAAAGACCTACATCTATTTTGTTTACTGTCTGAATGAAAGCATATTTTGAAAATTCAGAGGGTATTTTCCCTTGCTTCTTTTATTAGATGCATCAGCTTTGATACTAAATAATGCAGAGCTGGCATCTCGTCTTTTTATTTCAGTGAATACGAGCATCTTAGTCTGCCTCCTAGTTTCCAGAAGTTAATGCATCCTGTATTGCAGTGGCAGCACAGAGAAAAATCCATTTTTTTCTCTTCTGGTTTGCAGTGACAGCATAGATAATACATTATTGCTAAGGTTCTTCAAAACTGATAGTTCTGTCACATTTCTAGCCGAATGGCCCTGGTTCTGCAAACTGTCTCCTTTAGACCACTCCAAAACCCTACCCTATGGGCTTGCTATAAAGCAAAATAATGTATCCAGGCTCTTCTCCTAGGACTGAACACAACTTGGATTTCTATGGCGATTTGCTTCAAGGCAAGTCTGTGTTAAGCACATCCTGTTAATTATCACAGCCGTGTTGTATACACTACAGCTTTTAATGTCTCCATTCTCCCCTAAACAGTTTTTAAAAAATGCAAATAAGTCCTGCCTATGTCTTTTAGAAAAAAGGAAAGGGAACATTAAAAAAAAGTATCTCTGCTTTCATATGTGATTTTGTTCCCTACACTTCATTAATACTACCTAAAAATTTAAAAAAGCAACCAGTGAGTTAGGAGTGCTACCCAGAGGAAAAAGAGCTGCTGGTCAGCAGAGCTGCCAGATAGGAAGCTGGTTTGCTACTGGGCTTTATGTCTTCCCTTTCTCACTATTTTCTTGCCAACAGGATAGAAAGGATGGTATGTGCCTGACTTGAAGGAAACTGGTCAGGGCTGGGCTGGGCGGGAAAGTACATCACGTAGAAACAGAAGGTGAAATTTTGCACTGCTGACATAAGAGGGATTCATTAGGCATACAACACAATTCTTCCAGTTCTCTTTAACCCAATGTTATATTTGAGGATGCAACACTGAAGTGATTCACTAGCCATTACATCAGACACTAAAATAGCTCCTAGCGTTCAGTTGTACCACAAACTGTCTGAAAATTCAAAAGCAGCCACTGCAACTCACTCTGCGTGTGTATATAAAACACTTGGCTAATTTACTTCGGTATTAGATAATGTAAGCAGCAAAATAAGCACTGCAGGCCTTATTCATTAGGATCTGCCCTTTTTGCCTGGCTGAAAACCTGTTGGCATTTCTCACAGGCAGAACTGTCACCTTGGTATTTTCAGAACAATTAAGTTAGTTCATTCAGAACACATGTACATTTTAAACATACCTTGACTAAAGTAAAAAATTTCAGGAGTTGTGGCTATTTCTGTACCTTTTTTTTCTTCCCAAAATATTACAGGATTTCCCCTGGTGAAAAGCACAGCTCAGAAGTGCAACATTTCCTACCACCCAAGGACTAAATTTTATGACTAGGTCAGAACAAAATTGTTTTTTCATACACGATAACTTCTACAAAAAATTGTGTCCAGAGTTGTAACACTCTGCTCAGAAGAATCTCAGGAGTGAGTATTAACACCATAAAAACACACTATTATTTATTCCACGGGACAAAGACTGCTCACATCAATAGAAGCTGGTAGTGCACCCATGCACTGCCAGCTATTTGAACAGAAACGATGCAAGCATCACCAACATGCCTTATATGTACAGAGCGACACATCGCTATATCCATTAAGTGCAAGTATGCAACAGTTTGCTCCAGTCCTTGCATATGAAGGTACTAGGCTCTCTTCCTAACCTGCACCTTGGTGCTGAATGAACAACACAATCCCAAAGTTTAAGGGCTGCAAAGGTATAAAGATCCCTTTTTACAGCTGAAATTACTATCTAAACCAGAACTTCTAACGTTTCTGTGCCTTAGTTTCCACACGTGGCAAATCACACTTCCCACCTTTGATAAAGTAGTTCCACGACTGGAAGTTGAAAGGCACTAAGTATTGTCATTCGTCTGGTGGTTCTAGGCAGGAAAGCTTTGGGAAGGCATTTATCACAAACACTGCATATTCTCTGGATCCAGCAAACTTGAAGAGCTAAGTGTAGAAGAATCAAAAAATGCACTTCTCAGTTTGAGAAACATCAGTTTCAGACTAGGTTAAATGCCATGTTACTGAAGGACCCATTTCCCACCTTTGGTCTTTCATCAGCCGTGGTGAATTTCACAATTCTTCTAAACATTTTAAACAGTGGGATGTAAGAATTCAGTGGGTTTAATGGACTTCACTTCAGATAAAAGCATTGTTACCTATGTTAGTATCATATCTTAGAAATAAGAGAAAGCACAATCTTGTCAATCATTCTTGCCTACAATTCAGTTTAAAACAATAGAAATAGTTTCTTCCTTCTCACAGGCACATTACTGACTGCTGGATTATACTGTCTGCATAATGAATTTAAGTAATCAGCATTATGGTATTCAGGCTATGGCTTAACTGTGATAAATAGCACCTAAATCCTATTCATCTTGGTATATCACTCATTCTTTGGAGTACACATTACTATTTAGTCATCATTTTGTTTTGAAAGGGTCAGCAAACTTAGATAACGAACAGTTGGTGGTGGTTGGTTTGTTGTTTTTTTTTTTTTTTTTTTTTCTCTGAGTTACATAGTGGGTCATTAACTAGTTTTAACTTGGTCTGCAAATTTTTTGTCTGCCTATTTCCAGACTGCAGACATGGTTATTTCTGCTAGGAGATGTTACTGTTATAGCCCCTCCCTTATCTGGAGATACACATCACAATTCACATGTATTTTCCTACATGGTACTAAGATTTCTCCTCCCAAGTAAGGCAAGCTACTCAGCAGTACACTAGTTGTACAGTTCAATACTACATGTCATAGAAATTTTGAGGTTAGTGGCTTTTGAGTTGTACAGTTCAATACTACATGTCATAGAAATTTTCAGGTTAGTGGCTTTTGAAGAGGAAAAAAAAATACAAAGTATCAGTGAACAGCTGTACAAGACTCACAGTAAGTCTGAAGTGTCTCCATCTGTGACCTGCCCAGAGCATCAAAAGGCGGCCATCTGAACAGATGATTCTCTTAAGAGTTGATATGTTGTTCTGACCTCTCTTTACGCTCCAAACGTTATCTCCTCAGCTTTTGCTCCTGAATGACTTCTCAAGCTCAAGGACTCCTTCAAGGTAGGACCTCTTCTGCTGAGACCCTCTTCCCCAGCTAGCCCTTTTCTCTTTATGCTGCTCACCAAGAACTGGTATCCAGTGATGTCACTAACTGCAGCTCCAAACAACCAACTTCTGGTAAATTTCTCCATGTTGAGCTTTTAAAAAGTCCAGTTCTTGCACCCTTCCTGCTCTATTTACCACCCCTATGCCTCAGCTGGAATTTCATTGTTATTACTATTAATGCTTTGCAGGGTTGTAAGTATCCACTTATCGCTGCTCCCACTCTTTGCAGAACAACTTTTAACTGCAAATTGGTAATTACTTGTTTGCTTGGGATTGTGCAGTATCTGGCATGTTTTCAAGTGGTGAACTTCATGCAAGAAAGTTCAGGCTTTTATAATCTTCCTGAAGCCATAGTGATACTTCTTTAAGTAGGAAAAAACAAAGCTAGAAAGTGACTTAGTGTCTTTATCTTATCTACCACTTTTCAAACACTGTCCCATTAATAATGCATTTCCTTGCTTGGTAGCGTTCCTCCAGTTGCATGACCAATTACTGTTCTCACTGAAGTCCGTGGCAGCGTTCCAATGGAACATGTTAGTGCCTCGAGGACAGAACTTGTGTCTCTCCACTGTTTGTTTTGTTATCTCCCTGCCAAATACAAGTGAATGCCACGTTACCTTTCAGCTAATGGAGAAACCTCGGGATTCTGGGTATACCTCGTAATTCAGCCCGGTTTTAGTGTGCTATGCATATCAGATCCAGGAAAGAATTGGTCTCAAAAGCCTAAAGGGCATTGTCCCTTTTTTCTGGACTAGACACCAGTGCATGGTTATGACTGACAAAATTTACTTCTTGACACTGGTCAAATGTCTGTGAATCAAAAACATGACTTAAAGCCTACTGTCCACGTTCAGGAAAAGCTTAAACGCAGGAAGAAACGTTTCAAGACTTTCCTATTTCTAAAATAGAGAAATCATGGGTATTAGTTAACCCCAAGAAGCTACTTGCACAGCTACAAAAGAGCCCACAGTGCCTTTTCAAACAAGCAGATCTCTTCTCTGGTGATACTGGGTCAAATTTCTCATACTCCTCCACATTAATGCTGTTTAGAGTGTAATTCTTCATGCTGCCACCTTCTGATGTGGACAGTTACATTTCAGAACTGATCTATGAAGCAATTCATGGGAAAATATTTTTATATATTTTTATTATGTATATTGTATATTAACTATTATAGAAATATCACCTAATTGCAGAAGACTACTAGTATCCTCATAATTAAACCATTCTTGAATTTTGATTAGTAAAACCTTTCAATCCATTTCTGCAGCCCTTTCAACCAAATGTGAAGTTGCTCCTTCTTTGATCTTCCATTTCAGTATTTCTTACTCAGTTATGTCAGTACTAACATCAAATGAATTGGGGCAAGCAGAGTTATTTTAAGTCTGTGCAATGGCTTTTAGTTTTGAGGCAGAAATAATTTCTGACTCTAATACTAGTACTCCTATCCACTACACAAGATACTGTGAGGAACCTTGAAGAATGAACAATACTACAGAAACTCCAGCTTACAGCATTGCCCTTATATAAACAGACTTGTTAAAAAAGTTATAGCATACCACAATTTTTGCCCTCTTCATCTTTCATTTCGGCATTCCCTTCAAGTTAGAGTACTTTCAGCAGGTAGTAGTATGTAGCTATGCATTAATCAGTAAGCTCTCCTGACTAATCTAGTTCATTCTGTCTAGTAAAAGGATTCCAGCAGCAAACATGCATACAGTTTTCTAAGAAGAAAGCCAGCCAAGAAAAGCAGCTCCAGAGGATATCAAGAAAATAAAAAGTGACAGATTGGTGTCATGTAAGAGAAAGTATGGCAGGAGATACTGTCATGCTTGGCTCTGTATGAAGACTCAAGAACGAGTAGGTATAGTGGAACATTCCTATTCTGCATTACAACACTAAGTATTGAGGGTAAATTGCGTAATACAAGATTACATCATTCCTGATGAGGCAGAACGCTCTCATTCTGTTCACTGCGTAGGGAAGATTTAAATTTTTTATTCTTTAATCTAACATTAACAAACCCATAAATTTTTGAAATTGTCTGGCCATTAAGGAGTTAAGCTCCAATTTTAATTAACATGCCTGGTCTTAAGGTTTAATGATGTGAACTTTCCTAAATTATGGCAGACTAGAAGTCAGGCACAAAACTTTCCTTCGAGAAAGTCAGCATTGTCCAGTATTCACAAATAACTTGGAAATAGTGGGACAGACTTCCCGAAGTCTCAACTCTTTATGTAAGTAGAAACTATTTCTACTTACAGCAAGAATGGAGCTGGCCTACACATCACTCATTCTTGATGCACCGCGTTTTAAAAAAACAAGTCAAAATAAAATTAACAGATATCTACAGTTATAACTGAGTGACATTAGTATATAGTAGAAGAGGAATAAGGCATCAGCTTAGTTTTGATGTCTAATTAGCCAACTGTTCTTGCCTTTTTTCTATCTTACCATTGGAATTCCTTGGCTCCTCAAAATCAATGAGATGTTTCCATTAAATCTAGAGATACTGCTCTGATGTTCTGTACACGCTGTATTTTCCACAAATTAGATGATTTTGGACTCATGATATTTTAACAGAATCTGAAGATTAAATAAGATTAGAAGATTAATGCATGCAGTGCAAGAGAACACTCATCAGTAGCAGTAAGACAGCAACATGTAACTTGCAACATGGAAAAATACTTCCAAGCAAACAAATTCTACAGAAGGCTCCACTGTCCCCAAATGTGAAGGTGTCTAGATGCCCAGACGCATCCGATTCCTCCGACAAGCTCTTCAGCCAACTTCAGAACCCCTGAATTCACCAGCACATAGGCCAGCCTCACTAGCCTCCCCAGGAAGCTGACAGATGGAAGTTACCGCTATCTCCTGTCATGCCACAGGCTCACCATTAAGCCCTGGGCTGCTTGGACTATAGGACTTCATCCTGCCTCAATCTGAAGGATCTTTCAAACAGAGAACAGAAGTTACTTTGAAGAGTCTTCAAATATCTGTCTTGGGAAAAGTCACCCAAGTTATAAAAAACAAACTGGTATCTGTTCATTTATAATAGCCTTTTCAGGAGAGCAACAATGACACACTGTCTTCTAGACTACTTCTTTTGAACGTGCTTTTGACAACACCATCTCAACTTCAACTACAGCTCCAATCTATTCTCTTTCTTGCAGTCAGTACAAGCCTCCATTTTGTGCGCAGCATACCCCCAAGGAGATGCAGGATTATTTGCTTATTGCTGCTGATCACCTGGGCAAGAGTCCCACAGGTTTGTATTTACCCACAAATAAGGCAGGTGCCACTTTGTGCAAATCAAACATTTCCTGGTGCATAAAACAAGCTACTTCAAGCTAGCTATATGCCTCGCCAAATACAGGATCCTAACTGTACTGCAGGCATTTGCATGAATAAAACATGGCTATGCAACACAGTTAAGATATGATGCATTGAAGTGCGATTTCAGTGCAATGTAAAAGGAGCTTAAAATGTCTGTAAAGGCATCTCTCCATGGCCACACATCAGATTGCTAGCAGTCCTCATTAAGTCAAGTATTAATTCCTCAGCTTGGCAACAGATGGGCTTTGGCCTCAGTAACCCCTGAACTCACAAGGACATACTTTTTTCCCCCTCTATATTATGCATTATTGTTAACCTTGGCACCATCTTGGGCCTCCACCTTCAGCTAGAATGAAAAAGCATAATGGATGAGATCCCTTTGCCCCTTGAAACTCCATTCACTTCAGAAAACTCTCCATGGGGGTACTCTAGAAGTACAACCAGCTACAAGAGTTCCCAAAACTCTGAAGCTATGGAACATCATACTCCAAAAACCCTGCCCAAGGTTTCTGGGAAACATCAACACACCTGTAATGCTTATTTGCTCAGCTAAACCTTAACTTCTAAGAATGAAAAGCATACTACGAGCAATTTATTTAGTGCTGTTAGGAAACTGTTAAATACATTATGGCACCACACAAAGTCCATGTATTTTAGTTTTGAATGTCAAAAACACTCAGAGCTAAACTCACTAGAGAACTTGAATGTATTTTTTGCCTCTTGTCATATCACTAACGTTAGGGAAGTGGATGTTGAAAACAGAAAACATCAGTATTGATGACTCACAAACAAGGAGGAAGGTTACAGATGTATTCCAGAATCAACCTCTTCATCAGATAGGCTCAAAACAAGCACAAAAGCAGATGCCAAGTGTTATCACACAGATATAGAAAAAAAACCACCTTGTGATGCAGATGCAACAAGAGATCTAGCCTACAGCATACAGGCCACAGATTACAGAAATTATATTTATTAACTTCTGCCAAAATACTGCTAGGTTAGGAAAAGCATTCTAAAGTCCTTGGTGTAGTGCTTATATCAAAACCTCAAATATTTTCTTGATTTTTCAGTATGTGAGAAAGTTAGATATAGGTTTCTTCATCTTTCAACTTTGAGAAAGTTCTCTGCCTGCACATTTTCTCTCCCATAAAGTGAGCACTTTAGATAGCTGCTTCCCCCTCCCCAAGCCTTGCATTTCTAGCGGAGTCAGGGTAAAACTACTGAGTCCTCATAAGCATCCAGCTCCACTCATGTCAACACATCAAAACAACGATTTCATCTTTGGCTGCTCTTCCTGTGTATCTAATGTCCCATTTGTTTTCTGCCTTCCTCTATCATTGTTGCTCAAAATATGAGCAAAGCAACTTGGCTGGAAAAGCCTTTGACCGAGGGAGTATCTCCTGCCAGGTAGCTTCAAGGCAAATGCAAACCACTGTTCAGCAGGATACAATATTCAGAGAGGATGTAACAGCTATTGAGCTACCGCTACGCTTGAACTTTGCCATTTACCATTCAAGTTGACCAAGAGTTATTGACAATTACTTTAACAGAGGATGCTTGTGTATAATCACAGAAGTCAAGTGCAGTTTGAACTATAACAATTTATAAATAACTCCTGCAAATTCTAGAGGGGAGATTTTACTGCTTAATGCACAAAGGCCCAGTGAAAATAAATCAGTCAGTAGAAATACCCTTCTATGCACATCTTGCTCTGCACAGATGAAAAAGCACGTTTAAGTCACGAAGTGTCCTTTCCTGAAATTAAAAAAAAGTTAACCACAAACTTGAAGATGTTGCCTAAATTGACATTACCTATCCTTAGAAGGGGTACAGAGCAGCCAGTGGAAATACCAGATTAAATGTCCTCATGAAGGGCATCTTAGAGGATACAGCCCAGGCAGACAACAGCAGGCTCTGCCCATGCCTGAGCCAACCCGAGGCCATGTAACCACATTACTGCAGTATTCATGTGCTTTATTACTACACA
>JAVJGI010000035.1:1640512-1686295 GCA_035590275.1 Ibycter americanus | reverse complement strand
GGCTCTGCCCATGCCTGAGCCAACCCGAGGCCATGTAACCACATTACTGCAGTATTCATGTGCTTTATTACTACACAATCCTCACAGGGACTTACAGTGTGAGCCTCCATCACAACATGAACACACCAGCCTTGGTTAACTGGGAGTACTGCTGCATCATACAGGTGCCTGCTTGGATACATCAGAGATCTAACCAAAATCTTCCGGTATGTACTAATCCAGACGCAGAATTACTCTAGAAGTGAGGATACAGGTCTGTTTCGGCCCTGACAGACTCCTTGGTGCCTGTGAAAACAGCACTACATATGAGAACTAGATCCAATACTGCAAAGAATTATCCAATATTTATTGTAAGCACATAATTCAAGTTTCTCAGGACCTTCCATGTACTTGATATCAGGTATGTGGGTGCATCTTGTTGAGTCAGGTTCCAACACACATTCTTAACTAGGGAGCAAATACACATCCACGAGGAAAATACTGACATCTTCAGTGTTAGTAAGAACATCAAAAGAGCAAAATGATCAAAACATCCATTATAGTCAGTACAGATGCAAGCTGTAGGTAGACGACAAAAAAGGAGTGAGAGATCACACATTTCAGCATCTTGTTCCAAGACTTATCTGCATTATTATAGAGAACTTTAAACCAGAGCTGGTTAGATAATCTTAGTTTGAGGCAGTATATATTTATTTTAAATTATCACTATATTTTATTTATCACAAACAACATGATCTATAATACAGAGCTGCCACAACAGATCTGTGTTCCAGCTCTGTAGTTAAGTATTTTTGGTGAGATTACAAACAGTAGAACAGAAATGTATTATTTTGCATCTAAAATATGAATCACAGTGTAAAGATTAGGTGCCATATGGTTATATATAACAAGTCTCATTGTGCACAAATAATTACTGACACTTTTAACCATTTACCTAGCTTTCAAGATGCAATAAATTAGATGTTGGCATTTTAGAGACTAGCTATTGACATTCATGGTGTCAAACGTTCAATTACAGCAACTAAAAATTCCTACTTCATGTGAACAGGGACCATTTATATTTATCTCTAGCACAGAAAGCATCGAAATGCTCTTGTGACACTGTATGGAGAACATTTCATGCAGCAGAAACATTTTGTGCTTAGTGATGTTTTCTTCTGTTAGTATCTAGTGCTAAATCCTGAGAAGTCAAGCTTGGAAATCTCCTTTTCATTGGAAAAATTTGTTCGATCTATGCGAGAACTTGGGCTTCCAACTTTACTCAGCCATGATTTCCTGCAAGAAAAATAAGAGAGGGTTAGCATATGAAGAACGGCACATGTGGGATTTCATCTCCTGTCACACCTTTCTTTGTTGTGTTTTTTTTTAAGATCCATAAGTAGTAGTCTTTCAGTGAGATAACTACCTGAAATATGCTTAGCTCTTTTCTGTTTTGCTTCTCTTTCTCCATTAAAAGCAAAACAAACTGTTTAAAAAGTATCAGTATTTCAAAAAGCATTACACAATATTACATAAAAATACATCTGACAAAAGGCTAAAGCAGATTTACTGTAATGATCCCTTTTAAGTGCTTATTAATAGCATTAAAATAGGTATAATCACCTTTGCAGATTCAATACTATACTTATAGCAAGGATCTAAAGCCATTCATAACTGAAAAATATTATGAAAAAAAATAATTTTAACAGCCAGTTTGCCCTTTGACAACTAAAAAAAAATGGAAACTGAAATGAAAATTAGTAAGTTCAAAACCAGCAAAAAGACATAACGCAAACAAAAAATCAAAACTATGTCAAAGCAATAATAAATTGTAATAAATACTGAATTTTATACAGGCATTCTTAAGTGGGGATTTTGCACGTATTTGCATTATGATCCGATCTCTAATTATGCTGGGGCTTGCCTTCTTCCACAGCACACTAGAAAACTGTATTGAACACAAATTACCATAAGGTAATCAAGGCTGGAAGCTGACAGTGTGATGGCTGCTCCTACACGCACACCCACTATATTCCTATCCTGCAGCAATTTGCTAATTTGCAGCAGTGATAAGCTACTGTGTGATAAACAGAGGTGCATAAACACTTCAAGTGCAGCAGACAACACTGCTTAGAGAGGTTTATTTCCCAGAAATACTTTCTCAGCATGTTCTGTTGTATTAAAATCTCAGAAATTGAAAAGAGAAAGTATTTTAGTATACCTTATTTCCGGAGAAATAGATTCCCACACAAATACCTTTATGATGCATAAACTGGTAGAGATACATAACTGTGATTAGTATTAAAAAATAGTATTATTCATTTACATTCTAATTTAAGACCATAAAAGTTGTCTTATTAACAGTTAATTAATCCTTTGCAAAATCACACTGAGCATTCTAAAATGCAATATTCTTGCAGTGGGACTTAACTTTGATGTCTATAATGAGAATTGTGCATAGAGGTTGCTTATCTTGAGCTAGTAAATAAAACACACCTTATATATAGAAATGTATCTTGCTAGAAACCCTATGTGACAAAGATTTTTTTAGACAATCCGACACTGCATAACACCACAAGACATCTCAAATGTCTTATCTGGTTAGCAGAGACACGTAATTTTCTCCAGACCATGCTAGTCCTTCATAAGACTGGTCTCATCACTAGCACAGACAGTTCCACACCTGCATTCAGGACCTATGCAAGCAACACTGTTCTTGAAACTCCACACACAGTCTCTTGATTAGGAAGAAATATATATGCTTAATACATTATTAGGAAAGCAGGTATGTCCTCTGCTCACGTATTTTGAAATATAACCCTAGGAGAAGGCTTGGTGGATTACAGACTTGCAGTGTCAAGGAGCTGTGTGAGCTCCTTCCTATTTGACCACTAAAATAGAGGCTCTTTATAGAACGACTTCCTAGAAAACACAAACCAGATGAGTCTCACGTTCAAAGTATGACAAGCCTTAATTTAGTATACAGCAACTAAAATTAATAAATATTTCCATCAGATGCTTACACATCTTCACACCTCTTGTTCTTTGCTTCATGTTGTGAACAACCTCCCTTCTCATCCGTTTTAGATGATGAAGCCTTTCCAGCAAGGAGTGTAACACAGGAATAGGAGTACATGAGTGAAAGGCAAGAACCTAACTATCCACTCTGCACTGGAGCCCAGTGCAGACCAGATATTTCAACAGAAGGAAAAGAACTCCCGTAACAGACCAGTCCATTTTGCTCCATATTATAAAAAAAATCTGAAAAGTCCCTTTTTTATTTAGCATAAAAGTATCTAATATAGTTGGATGTCCTTGAGTGAGAAAAAAAGAACATGTATTTGAAATACTTAAAATAATCTGTACTATTTTTAGAAGACTAATGTGATATCCACAAGTAAACAGACTGCTTCCTTTTCTTCTTCTCATTTTAAAGATGACCTTGTCCTGGACAAAACCAGAAGAAATACATTCCTTGCCCAGCCTTCACAACTGGACCCAAGACCAAAATTCACCCATGGCTGCTTCCAATTCCCAAGTTCCACTGCATGAACAAAGAAACTCTGCAAGCTTTATACAGAGCAAACTTTATTCATTGTCAGCTCCATATATTCTCACGTGTATAAGGACAAATTACGAAAAACCAATTAAAACAATCCAGCTCCATGGAAACTATAGGATGCATGTATTTTATTCCTTAGTTAATGCAGGAACTAGAGAAGGAAGTGTGACAGAACTGCTCCTTACCTGGGATTTGCATGACTATAGGGGCTCACTTCTTCATTGAGATGCTAATATTTTGCAAGAGGACTTTCTTCATTGATCTTCCCTCACTTTGCTCAAGTGACAGAACATTCACTGAACAGTATGAAGCAGCACACTTTTTACAAGCTAAGAAAGCAGGAAATCAGTATTTGCAAAGAATAGTACACAGTTACAGTTCCCTCATTTACCTACAGAGCAGAAAATGTCATCTCCGATATCTTTGGTAAGGGTATTATCTTTAAAATGATTTTAACTTTCATTCGTATCCAGATCAATAGGCCTGAATTAAGAAAAGGTTCTGTATTCTCCTCTTCCTTCACACAGCCTTCTTAGTTTTCTTTCACGTGTGTCATGAATTTCAGATCACCCAATGTATGCAAGAGATTAGCTACAATTACTAGCATTTGAAGTTTTAGCTTGCCATTTATAGCATCCATTTTAAAATTCACTGCTGCTACCCACTTCTCTTCAGGAGTGAGAAAGACAGCCTCCACCTCGCTTGTCACATGGGGTGGGTCTGAATCAAACGAGGACGTTCCTTTACTCTGCGACAGGACAGGATATAGCTTACTCTTCAGTTTTAAAGGATGTTTTACAGCTACGCTGCTCCAACAGGTCTGAAACATGAGCTCATCCCCAAAGAGCCATTTCCTACAACGTTTTATTTCTTAAGTACCACACGTCCATGCACCCGCCCTTGGCCACGCTCCAGCCTCACCGTTCAAGCTGGCAGCGTGGGGACTAGACGGGCCCCGGCACACTTTAATCATGATTTACGATTTACACGGTCTACCACCTCCCTGCGCGGGGGGAAGCCAGCCAGGTCCGGCGCCCCGGGGTCTCTCCTCAGGGCGTGCAGCGCTCCCGGCGCCCCCGCCACAGGGCTGAGAACACCCACCTGATTGGTTCACTCACACAGGCGGCACCCAACGATTGGCTGTAGCCAGCGTGGGCCACCCGCCTCCTTCTGGAAGCTTCTCCACAGCCTCCCAGCCAGTAACCACCCCAGCCGGTGCGCTGCCACACCTGGGCGGGCTGCTCGCACCAGCACCCCAAAACAAAGCTGAGCAGTGTTCCCAAGCAGAGCGGGCACGCCAGCCTTTGTTACTGGAGCCACCGGGAGCACCTTCTCCTTCTCTCACCCTTCGGGGTTTTCCTCCCTCGGCCCGGCGAGGACAGCCCAGCACGGACAGCCCGCCCGAGACAGCTTCCCAGCCCAGCTTACATGCTTGCTCTACCCCCAGAGTCATGGTGGCTTACTCCTTGGGGTTTAAAACAAACACAACCGGATCCATCATTCTTTTCCTTTTATCATTTCATTAACTAAAACAAACCTTGCAAGCGGCTCTGGCTTGTTACCCAGGCAACGGGCTCTCTCCAGTCAACATATTATCAGAAAACAACATCTGAAGAGCTGGGTTTGCACCATCCCGATTTAGATCCTTGCACAAGTAGCCTGCCTGTGTATAGTTTTCCAGGCAAGCATCTTTCTTGCAAGATAGGCCTAACAACTCATCAGAATGAAGCACGACCAGGTCAACATCTGAAGAGCTCCCTGGAAATATTATTTAAGGAGCCTCACCTCTGTAACACAAGACAATGCTAGCGCAGCCCTAAAAAACACTGCACTTTGAATACTACAGACAGTAGAGTAGCTTTACGTTTTCCCCGAGTAAGATTTATTAACTGAAATCTACGCTATAAAAGATCTCCCCAAAATAAAAGGCTTGGTTGGCATTACTCTCCAACTGAAATCTTCTGCTTTGATAAGGAAACAGCACCTCTGATGGAGGAAGAAGCAGGCGCTTGCACCTTTACGCAGCAGGCATGGCAAGCAAGCACGTGAATGAACAACGCCATTTTCCCTGTGCTAGACTCTGTATTGAACCATCAATACACATCAGATGCTTCTGCATTTGTTGTATGCAAAAATCCAAACTATTTTGTCCTGAGACAGTCTGTAGTGCTAGAAATGGACCTGAAAATGACCTACAGCATTGATACCTGGTGAGCTAGGCACAGTTCAGGAATGTTTCTCTTCACCTTAACCACAGTGTCAGTTACAGTGGAACAAGAGAAATGTGTGTTTTTACTTAGCAGGAGAGAAAATAAAGGTACTGGCTTGTTTACACTTTATTTCCCTTTGTTTAGGATAAAATACTGGGGAGAATGTTGCTTTTTGAAGATTGTATTTACATCTGTGACAGCATATAGACAAGGATTGCAAATATTTATAAAATACCTCCAAAATGTTGTTGTATTCTTAAACAGTACTGTCAAGTTTTCATAAATCTTGATATTTAAATATTTGCATAAGAAATGTGGAATTTTTCAATCCTGTCTGGCTTCTGAGCTTTTGGGGAAAACTTTAGCCATTGTTTTCAAGCTTTTCTCTACAATCATGAAGGCTAGGAACATTTTACTTGAAACCAATTTTTATAAACTTAAAATTCACATCTAGGTAAAGCCTCTAGTAGCCTGCATAGTAAAGATAATTCATAGCTAACTGTAGAACCATTCCATGGTCCCCTACACCTCTGCTCCTGCTGCCAGAGCCTAACAGTAAAATAGGAATCTGGAAACAAAATGCATAGGGTTTAACGTTGTTGTAGAAAAGTAACAGGAAGGATAAAAACCTTGGTAGAAGCGTGTTTGAAAATACTGTCTTTTGACATGATTTGAATCAGTGTGGCCTGAAAAAACATACCACATTTAGCATTTTAATTTAGCAGAAGCAATTGATGTCTTAGTAAGGTGAAGAAAACTGGTTCTGAAGAAAATACATGAGGGATCCTGGGGAGAATCCTGGGAATAATCACTAATATTTCGGTGCAGGGTTAGGTCAAGAGGACTCAATATGTACAGTCAACTTGCTCCTACTGGCCTTCATCCTCTGTTCCTTGTACTTTCATTAGCTCTCAGAACTAGGCTCTAGCTTGGGGTAGAAACCTGAAGCCACCTGAGCCATAAAGCTGCTGCCTCTAAAGCTCTGCTCAAGGGCCCTCTGTGTTGCACCTCCTCAGGCAAAGGGCACTGGGTGGTTTTTAAACTGTTGTGCCTGCTGCCTGATACACCACCAAAATCACTGCCAGCAGCAGCCCACACTAGGTCAAGATCAGAGGTCTGCACTTCATTGCGTGGCTATGCCTTTTGCATATACATACCTGCAAAGGAAGAGGGAAGTAGTAGTGGGAGAACAAGGTCAAGAGCAAGGGAGGGAAATTTTAGCACATTTATTAGGATGACCCCACCACAGTCCACCAAATCAAACCCAAGTGACAGGTTACTTCAGAGGATTAAAACAAAAAAGAAAAAGAGAATGCCAGCAGTAGTCTAAGGCTACAGGCCAAGAAGTAGGTGGGCTAGAAATGAAGCAACCTGCTCAGGCGTAGGCAAGGCACAGTGCCCCAGAATAGAGCTGGAGCCTGTAGGTGTGGAGAAGACTGCATGCATTGCTGCTGCCTATTCACTAGCTCCTCCAGGCATCCTGACAACAGGAGTTTCTTGGCCCTCTGGATATTTAGCAGAAGTTCTGTAACTGTTTTAGAAAGGGGAAAAAGAGATATTTAATCAAAACTAGTGTTTGACTTTGCATTTTTAAACACAGCTGTCAGATGAATGTTGTTAATTTGTTTATATTTCTTCATTTTATATCAAACCCTGCTGTACTCAAGGCCAGTATTTCTCTAGGGAATATATGATGAGCTTTTCTTTGAGGTACTATTTGAAAGTAATGTCAACAGCAAGGGCAAATCAGCAGAATTCGATATATTAAAAATATTGTGTGACAATACTGAATAAACTCCAAACACATCTTTTGGTGTCGCATTTCTATTTATAAACTTGAGAAAAAACTTGTATGTTAATGTTCATCACATTGTGTATGTCATTGGCAAGATTTTTTAATGTAAAAACAATCATTACGAGTTTGCATTAACACAGAGTTCGACCCTATGTACCTGAAGTTTATTTTATTGTTCATATCCGATCTATACTAAATGTCTCCACCTCTTAAAGAGTAGGAACTATCCCAGAATGAATGAAACCAAGGCTGAAGTTTTCCTGTATACAATGCAAAGATCTGTTGTGGATTTTCCTATTAATCATTTCTGTAAACTTCAGGTAGAATTCAATGATTTACTTCAACATGAGATCATAAGAAGTGTATTTTTATTAAAAAGTTATCAAAATACCTCTTTGTTTAAACCATGTTAGGCAAGTAACATTTGGCTTCTTTCATAGATCTTATCAGAAAAAAATAAACAAGGTTGCAGAAATTTGTTCCAACAAAGAAGAGTAAAGAAGTAAATGAAAAGTAAAACCAGATTCAGCCATTTCAGTAACTTAAAACAGCTTTTATGTCCACACTGACCTACAGAAAGTACAAGACAAAAGAGAATTTCCTGTTAAGCTTGTGTCCTGTCTTCCCAAAGCAGTAAACATACCAGAAAGCCAGAAGCAGAAAAAAGGCCTATTGTATTTTCCCCTTGTAATATGTCTGCCTTTACAGGGTACAACTTGGCTCGCAAGGCAGACTAGGAATTTTGGCGAACCCCACTCCATTACACAGAATGCAATTGGAAGTTATTTCTTATTCCACATCTATTAAATCTAAGGCCACAGGAAGCTTAAGTGAAGAGGAACGGTTGCTGTACCAATTCAGGCCCCTGGAAAAGAAGAACACATTCTAATGCTTAGAAACTGATTAGCACCCATCACCCACAAACTGTATTTAAAACAAATAGCTGTATTATAGAGTTGAACAAAGAGTAAAGTACTATTGCCGCTGACCATCAATTTTATACCTAAAAAAGTTAATGAAACCCTTACCTAGGCCATTTGAAACTAACCCTATTGGATGACCATAATGAATCACACACCTTGACCAATTCAGTTTTACTTAAAATCCATTTCATTATAAGCCTGATAAAAACAAAACAGCCACTATAGTAAAGGAAGCCCAGATGACAAATGCAATCAAGAATTTTGAAGACAACACTTTTCTGTTCTCTGGTTCAGCAAGGAAGACAGGCACAAAAGCTGCATGAGGACCAGCCCTACATTATACATTACCATGCTTGCTGTATCCTCTATGTAATTCTCAGAAGACAGATTCACACAGAAAAATAGAGATTAATTTATTATGCAAGAACTAAAAATAACACCAGACCAAAACACAGTGAATTCCTTCAAGGACCACGGGGATTCTTACTATTTTCCTCAGCAGTCTCCCTTCCTTTACAAAGTACTTAGGATAGACAAAAGACCGAAAAACAAGAAGACTCACTGAGAAGCTGCAATTTCCAATTAAAAAAAAAAAAAAAAGGAGATCTTAAAAGGGAAGCATTACTATTTTTTAAAGCACTACATTTAGAGCACTGAGCAAGTCTGAGTGAGAATATTTACTATACCCAGTGTTGCAGTGACTGTATATGAATTTACCTTTCCCTAGAATACCACTGTTTGAATATTTCAGGGGCTAAAAGGTTGGCTCACTTCAAAATATGCAGGAGTGACTGTTTCCAAAGAACCTTATATAAGCATCCATATGTGAGCAGATTAGGTAGTTGGTTGTCCAGCTGTTCCTCATGCTGAAGTACATGTACAACTGCTTTTGAATGCACAAAACATCTGCCTGCCTATTTTTATAGTAAAAACAAACCCCGCCCCCTCAGATTGTCACAAAAAATCTCAGCCATAGCAATTTCAAGCTGAAATACTTACTTTGGTTATGTTGGTATTTCACATACCTCGATCAGTTGGCCTAATAGTACTAAAGTGTACGTTGGGACTTACAAATTACCTTTAAAGAAAAGATAACTGCAACACACATGTCTGCCCTTTAGAAATGGATGCTGTTGACAGAAAAACATGTAACAACTGAGAATCTTATTTTTATTTATAGCTCGCTAAAGTGTTTTGAAATTTTCTTATTAAGCATTCACCTAGCTCAGCTCCATTTTTCCCCACTGACTTTACATGATTTAATTTGCTAATTTAAATTGCACACTTAAAGGAAGCAGTTACACCCATCTTTTTAACCTGCAATCTCAAGGAGCTTTTTTTTAAACCAACTGTGATATAACATAGTAGACATTTTAGTATACAAATTAAAATAACAGGAAAACGTTTTACTAATGTTAGAGAGCACAACCGTTCAGAAAAATACCAAGTAGGTTATACTAGCTAATAGTCTGCATAAATTTTACACAATGAGAAAATTTGGGGGTTGTCAAGACTTACTTGCTATTTTATTTTGCATTATGAGTATAGCTACAGTAAGGAGGAAGCAAAAGATTAACATAAGGGTATGTTACAGCTATTACGTTCTTTATTCAACAAGAGCTATTTGTGGTTTCCAGCACATGCTCCTGAAGCAAACCCAGCGTGGTATGCTTACAAGGAAGGTAACCTTGTACCCATCATATACAAGATGCATATATAATATTCCCTGGAAATGAAATCCCCTTCACAACTGATTAGTTACCAAGAACTAGGATTTGTTGATATGTATTATTTATTGTTTCTATAAATAACAGAAATAGATCTTGTATTTAAAAGCAGTCGCATACTTCCCAAAGACTAGCCTGTCTCATCTGCCTTGAGGTAAACCTCCAGACACAGCAAACAGCTCGAGGCAGCAGAGGCACAAAGTGAGACACACCAAGCCTCTGGCATGCTGTCCCTCAAGGAAGGGCAGAGACACCTTATGGAACTGACTGCATCTTCCCACATTGTCACATCCCAAAGAACTGTATTTAATTTACAGTGAGAAAATTATTTTCATTCTTTAGGATATTATTTCTCCATGTTTTTCTTATGACTTCACATACATTAAAACTACCATTCCTGAAAGATCTAATATAAAGACTGCTTTTCTCTACTGGCTTTTTAAGTTCCATAGATTTATCATTTCACTTGTGGGCACTTTGGTTTCAAGCTCACAAGATGACACAGGCTATCTTTGCAGGTAGGTATTAAATACATAACCTGAAGAAGCCTTTCAAGCCATCATCCCAAACTACCCTTATTGCTGGTACCTTGCATATATCAGCTGAGATTTTGAGTAAGAGAACCAAAAAGAATTCTCAATTATAGGCTACTTGATTTCTTATGTGTCTACATTATTCAAACCAGCTTTGTAACATCTCTAATTGTTAGGATTTATACTTTCTATCAATATCATTAAAAGCTCAATAGAAAAAAGAAGATTTATGTGAGCTGCAACAGTGCTGCAAGCACGCCTATGGCAAAGTCCATTCCTGTGGTCTAAACTGTCATTATGAATATACTCATTGGTAGGAATAAACACACTTAACATCAAAGCTCCAAGCTATTTAAGGAAGCTATCAGAGCATGAACACATATTTTGTTTCAATGTTTTTGTATAAAAAAACCCTGTTATTTTAAACAAGGCTTTTAATATTTATTGAAATAAGATCTGATGCATGTTCTTGCTATTCAGTGGTTCCTGTGCTGTACCACATGATATTTTTATTAAACCCGATTCTTGGAGTATTCATCCAAAAAATGTTTTCCTGTGCAACAATTTGCAACTGTGATAAAACGGAAGATACTTTTTTCTAGAAAAATTATGTATCTTTTTTCCTACAAAAATAAGCTGAGACTTGAAATCCTAAATTATCACCTTCAAGGCAGCTATGGCACATGCTACTTAATGATACCACTTACAGAAAGCAAACCAGCAGATTTATGGAATTTTTTTTTTTTTAATTATGAGGTTAATGTGCTTGATCTTTCCTCCTACACTTTCCATTAGTTTTGGACATCTTCCTGCTGACTCATTACAGCCTGCCGTTTATCAGTACTTTTTTTTGGTACTGACAGCTTCAGACTTCAAAAACTAGAATAAAAGCAGATTTCTATTGAAGGCAATATCTTATTTCTACTACAGTCAACAGCAACGCTTCTAATGAGGATGGTGAGAGAGATTTGATCATTGTTAAAATTTAAACCAAGATCTACAACTACTTACAAAAAATGAACGTCTTAAAAAATGCCCAAACCAAGGAAACCATCTCTAGAAGACAACTGGTCCATAGTATTGTCAAATATTCCTGAATAGGTTCTGAATAACTATCAATGAGCACTTTGTCTTGCATAGAATTTTAACTTTGTCACATATGCTTTATGTGATGTAAGGTACCACAGCAGAAGTATGCATCAGGAGGAAGTCTGGAAAAAACATGCTTTGGGTTAACACACTAACAGACCCAGGAAACACTGCTCCAACTCATTAAATGTGCAGTGAGCTGGGCAATATTCTCCACTGCAACGAGTTTCAATTTTAGAAAACACTGATCCTTTTTTAGGGTAACTGCATATTCTTTTCACGTGGTTATCAACTAGCTAAATATCTGAGTTCCTCTAATGTTTTCTAGTCCAAATAATTTGTTTGGTTTCCATTCAATTGTTTAAAAACACTTTTTCAGAAGAACTATGGACAGTGAGCTAAGAACACATGCTTTAATAATGAAACACTAAGGTTTTAAGTAACCAGTAAGAGTTAGGTAAAGTCAGCTCTCTGCTGATTACATAATTAAGCATATCACCTATTAGATTTTCAAGAGCACTGCTCAGGCAATGCCACCTTGCCACCTAACTACTGTCTCTCAAAGGTAGTTTGTAATAGCAGAGTAAGAGTAATATGGTGTAATTTCTTAATGTACAACAGATTTTGAAATTCTGTGAAATGTTTGGTAAGAAAAGAATTACAGGCAAAATAGAAATATGTTCCTAAACTCGTAAGTCTTCCCATATTTTCATCTTTCCTTCAAGCTTCAGGTGTTGTCAAGAAGTATCAAATATCTACTTTGTTTTCTGTAATTTATGCCATTTTCATTCTTTCCCTTCCGCGCTTTTGAAATTTTATTCTGCCCAGACAGTTAAAGCAGACAGATCTGTTTCTGATCACTTTTATAGACTGCTACTGGGACTATGTAAGTTTTGTAACGTGAATTGAGAACTACAAAAAAAATCATAGAAAAACAGTAATTTCACTAGCAGCTAGTTTTATTGAAATGTGTTATGTACAAATATGCCATTAATACCATGCTTGACAAAACTTAGGTTTTGTAGCTAATTACCAGTGCCTCATTAAGGCACAAAAGGATGAGTACTGAATGCTACAAGGCTAGTAATGATTCACCACTTAGAAACAAACTTTGTTTTGCATTACAAAGCTTGCATGCACCCCTCTGAATGAGCTTTCCACCAGAATTCATGGAACTGTGATAATTCACTGGTATAATCACAGATGCTCAACTGCATTGTGTTCATTGTGTTTCCTGACTCAGTGTTTCCTGTGATGGTCGCTGTGTGGTGATCACTTACTTGCATGCAGGTCCTGGCCCTTTCCTTGTTCACTACAACATTCCTCACTCAGCTGTGCTCACATGCACATTAGGAAGAGATTCAGGACTACAGTCCAAAGTTACTATTTTCTTAAAGTGAAGAAATAACTAAAGTATTCAAAATATCTCAAAGAACTAATTTCAAAATAAACTTTGAGTTATTTGGTGCTTCCAGTGACAAAGATTTCCAAAGGCAGAGATTTGAAATGGTAGCATTTCAAATGGCAGCATCGAAGACTGGCAGGTTTCCTAGAATAAAAACCTCTCAAAAGGCACACACTTGTGCTCTTTGAAAGTTGCTCATGAAGGCCTGCTTGACCATTTGTAAGTGCATAGAGAATAAAAGATGTTTTCCTTTTTTGCAACACCAAGACCTTAGAAGCAAAACAACAAAACTAATACTCTAGGAGGAAGAGCTATGCAATCTTACGAACATTAGCAGTGTATGATTAGGAGTTCTAAAACAATAGTTTTGCGAAATTAATGTCAGAACAGTTCCTGTCATCATGCACTTTATAGAAACAAGAGTATGCTCCAGCTTCCTTGTTCTCCAGGAAAAAAAAATCCTAACACTATATAAATTTTGTCAGTTAAATACGAACTTTGCAACAGCTGCAATGAAATTCAGGATATAGTATACATCAGATCAAAAAGATGGCTAGACCACAGATTTGGCTCCAGATAAAGACACTAAAAGCCTTCAGGAATTTGAAACCCCATTCTGAGATAAGCAAAGCCTGATTTTTAAGAATATTTATGATTATATAACAAATTTCACCACCAAACAGAGGTAACTGATATCAGGAAGGAGCTCAGGGTACATTACTTCTGCAAGTCACATTCCAGGGTCTCAAACTGGGTACCAGTAAAAGGAGAAAAACAGATCCCATATGAAAAGCATAGTCTAAATTACTTGACTGGCATCATGGTGGAAGTCTACGGCAGAAGCTGAGAAATCCCCATCTTCCAGAGCAGTGTTTAATAGCCTTGGAGGATCACCACCCTTCTTTTCTTTCTGCCTTTTCACCAATAAGATAGATAGATACATCCTACATAGGCAAAACCTTCTTTATACACAGTGTAGAAAAGAACACAAATACCTAGATCTTTACTGTGACACTTTTAGTTTCCAATTCAAAAGACCTGCAATTTTAAAGATGAGGGTCAGAAAAACATACCTCAAACTCTTGAATACCAATGCTATCTTAATCACCAGAGCACATTTCCTCTTGGACACATATACCAAACCACATGCTAAATTATTTAGAAACACCAAACAGCTCCAGGAGACTGGAAATCCTGATACTCAGAAGTTAATAGATGCCAAAATCCAGTCACTAACGACTTCTGCTAACAATTCATTAGACAGTGAATACTTGTAATGCTGATTCTAAGAATTAAACATATATATAATGCCATAAACAATCTGATACACAGTTGTTGACTCTGCTTTTATTGCAAAGCAGGGAATTTAGCCACAGACCTTTCACTAGAAGTATGTAAAACACACGTCTAACTCTCCTGCACTTCTATGAAGTTCTCAGTGTATCCTGTGTGGCATCAGTGTAGTAACAACACTGTATTGCAAGTTGAGTTCCCACACTTACCTTCACTCTCTCCTGTTCTGTTACACAACAAACACAACATTTCAAGAGCTGTATATATAAGAATTATTATGAAGGTGCCTGCAAGTGAAAAAAAGAAACCTATCTCTACTCTCATGAGAGAATTTTTTCTCTTATAAAGCAGCAAAAAAGATTCTTATTTAATTTTAAAAGTACATCTATTCTGGCTTTTAACTTACTACAGATGTTACAGTCTTGCCTACGTACTTTTTTGGTTTACTTGAACAATGAAAACGAGAGTTCATAATTCAGGTGTTGACAAATCTTCTACTAGTACGGTACAAATCATTCTGTTCTTTCACTCTCCTTTGCTTTAAGGATAGAAACAACGTTTACTCCTTTATGCAATCTTGCTTATTTATCCATATGTTCTGATACAGTATGTAGAAAAATATCACCACCTTTTCTTAGTTTTTTTAATCCCAAAATAGAAAAAAATCTGCATTTCAGCTTTAAAATAATTATTTCCACAGCATTTTTGTTTTAATTGTTGGGCATTTTTCATGACCTCACTTTCCAAAACTGGAAGACAAAGCACCAAAATTCATAAATAGTGAAGGGTCCATTGTTTATTTCACCTATTAACAGTGCTTCACCTTCAAGGTACATTAAGAATCTGTTTAGTGAAGGTCTGTGAAAGCTAACCACCCACTTAAATAGTTTCAGGATATTCACTTATAAAAAATTTTAACCCAAGAGCCTGGTCCATTACAAATACACCCAAATAGCTGCCAAGCATATCTCAATATAACTAACTCAAGGATTAAGTATGTTAGTTTATGAAACACGGATTTAGCTTCTTAGACAAAGAAATCCAGTGTGAACTTGAAGAGGCAACACCCTTTTTAATCCAGACAAAAAGCAGTGTGATTACACTTGAGATTCAGAATATTTAATTAAATATTAATATCTACTGCTTTCTTTTGCTCTTACAGCAGCAGTAAAATGATAAACCAACAAAGCCAAAAAACCTTGCCCAACTAAACCTGTAATTGATGGTTGAAGAAAAAACCTTAAGACTCCTCTCCATATACTCAAATCTGAGTTACAGCGCTGGGCCTATCTACGGCTCCTTCCCTGTGTCTGGACACAGAGAAAGATCACTCTTAAGTTGCTAGAGAGATTCTCTCCAAAACCCACAGCACTGATGTACCCAAAAGGCTGGACAACATCCAAGAACTGGATAAAAGGATGACAGTTTCTTACCTTTCACAAAATGCAAAACCATGATTTTTGTTAGGAAAAAAGTCATGAGTTTTTCCCAGATATACAATTGATACACCACTGGTATGAGCAAATGCCAGCTAGGAAACAGACAAAACCCTGAAGCAACAGGACACTTGGCAGGTAATAAAAACCTTCTTTTACTTGAACATGTACACAACCCTTACAAGACTAAGAAAAAAAAATACAGTGGAGATAAAAAAATACATAACGGGGAGAACCCAAATAAGGACAAATTACCAGAACAGAAAACTATGCATAAACAACTCAGGCCTTGATCTGTATGTATAGTTTTAATACAATTACATTTACTATGAGCACATGGGACAAAAATGGTTACATGGCTGCAGTTTTAACATGAACCATAAGCAGTTCAAAGTTGCTACATTTACATAGAACAGCCACACAATTCTGATAGAAACCTGGCTGGACACCAGATCCAAACATAGACACTAAGGGGGATGCAAAGAGCACTTATAATTCAGAATAATGGCTAGCTTTCCAATTCATTTATGTGTGGGAAAATCATTGCCTTTTCAATTTTTCTTTATCTCTATTACTGTTACCCCTACAAATCAAGGCTACCTTGCCACATACACACTCCATTGCACAACCCCAGTACTGTGAACACAGCTCGAACTTACGCTGCTTGCCATTAGCTCCATGACCAAGTTCTGACAGTCAAAAATCACCAGTCCTTGCTAATGCAAAGATGCAGCTGCCAATGTTTCCTTATGAACTATTGATAGTTAAGACAGAAGAGAACTACGCATCAGCAAAAAGGACAGGAAAAACAAGATCTTATTTTAAGGACAGCTGAATGTGGCAAAGAGCAACAGGCAAGTATGTAGAGTAATAGTGTGCCTAATATGCACAGTTAAAGACAGAAGAACATACTACAGCAGCACTCTGCAACACATCAGCATTCACATCCTCTACTTTTCACTGTTATGCTCAAAACAACCACAACCTGCATGAACATTGGCAGAAGAGTCTATGGAGGATGAGGACACCACCTTAAACCACCTGATGAGGTTTATTTGGTTGCTGGGTAGTTTGTAGATGGCAGGAATTAAGGACACACAGTAAAGCCTCACACCAGGGGTAAAACCTGAGACAGAACATCTCCAGTGTACGATGGAAGATCAAGTGAGAGGTGAAGATGAACAAGCATTCACTTTGATCCATATGCTCAAATGTAGAAGCAAGAGAAACAAAGAACTACGTACATTTTCAAACAGGAGGTATATTAACAGAATCACTCATGTGCTCCTACAGAAATCACTTTGTAGGTTGCTCCAAAGTAACACGCTCTTGAAACTGGGGATTTCGTTGTAAAATATGATAAAGAATACCTAAATCTGTCCCATGATGTTATTATATAACATTCAAATTGCACTCTTTCCTTATGTTTTCAAAGTAAATTCAGTTTTAAAGAAAATTCCAAGTCCCAAGAAATTACTTATTATTTACTGTTCTCCAGGGCACCTCAGTGAATTCTAAGAGGAGACTGTTTGCTAAGGAATGCAAAACACTTCCCTTATGGCAAAATTCTTTCAGATAATGAAACTGTTGCATGATAGATGCTGGCTAGAGGATACAAATCATTCCAGCTGATAAAAAGAAGTATTTTGAAGAAAGTTATTTTTCATTAATTATTACTTTATGTACTTTCACCACTTTTAGTAGGTATTTGAGACAAAATTATGTTAAAATAGTATACATTCAACATCTATTTTTATCAGCAGTACCCAGCAAATATAGCCCAAGTGACTCGCTCACCCCATAGGTTAAGAGCAAGCTCTCAGCACAGCAGTCGTTAGCAAAGTTTTTAACAAGGTTGGTATCAGTCAGCTACAAAGTAATAGTAATGGCCCTGTTAAGTTCCTTCCCTGCAAATGGTGACTCAGTGTATGAATTGCCTCTTCAACTGGTATTAAGCCCTACGAAAAATAAACGAAGCATAGCTACAAAGACCACATTCTACCACACACCTTCCAGGAACCTCTAGTCACAAACAGAACTAAGCCACCTAAAAATCACAAATCAAGCAATTTCTGTGTTAAAGAAGTTCAGAAGTATTTTGAGCTACAAGTGGAATTAGGCACTAAAAAAAATGTTAGTATCATAGAACTGAAATCCTAGAATACTTTGTTTTCAAGAAGATACATTTCTACACAATAGTTGCAGTCAGAGTTTCAGTTGTACCTGGAAGTGCCAGGTATTGCTAGAAATACCTTCTTTAGCTTAAGGTTGCCATGATGAAGTTCCCACTTCCCTTCCCAGCTTGCCTGCACTCACATCTGGTTTCAATTACATCCTTTTAAGGTTGGTCCAGGCACCTGTAATGCTGTCAGACTGACACCTCAGGAGCATTAAGTATTCAGTCTTGTAATTCTGAATTGTAAAGCAGTCAAGGCAGCATCAACTGGGCAGCATTACAGGTCCCTGAAGTCACCCCACCAAGATACTATATACAGATATTTGAGGATGCAGCCAGAGATGTTACCTATTGTTACATAAATGCCTCCTCTTTCCCCTCTTTTCACTTCCTCTGTTCTATTCACATCATATACTGTAGTTTGTTCCTTGCAATATGGATCCAATCTTTCTAGTTAATGATGTATTTAGTGAAATTCTGATTGCTCATTATAGCATAAAATAATGAAAGATGCTGCCACTCAATTGGCACTACATTCCACTCTGAACTTAAAATTCAATTAATTTTTTTATTCAAAGTCATACGTCCTCCCTAACCTTACAGCACTTCCTCCATGAGCTAAAAGGATTTTCTGACCTTGTAAGAAGGAACATTAATTAACAAGTTAAAGTTAATTGAGTTCTTTAAGAAATTCAGGTCCATCTCACTCTTCATCTGCAATTAACTTCATAATGAAGAAGAACAAATTCTACAAGGCTCTGCATATTTAAAATTCTTAAATAATTTTCAAATAGGTAACATGAAGAAATGACATTATAAATTACTATTGAGGTTTATTATATAAGTATGCAAAGCAGTATGGCCTGTCTCTTGGCAGTGGGCCCTGTCTTGCCTTCACCCTCATTCTTTCTAAGGGTGCTTCATGTCAGCATACAGAGGCAGCAATCACCCAGGCAACTCACTACAACTATAAACCCGGTGCAAAAAAAGGCAGGTGCAGCTACATATTTTGGTTACTCACACCAGAGATGATGCAAACTGAATGAAAACCCAGTTTAGCTAGCCATGATGCTCTGCCTGGCTTTTCTGTTCTACTCCCATGTTGAATGTATTCTTTCACTTTTTAAACTGATGTCTAAACAATATATATCAGATCTCCAAATCACTTAGAAACACTGGCCAGCTTGGTTCTTCAATGACGTTTGGAATGTTTAATCTCTTGAATCTTTTTAAAGAAATAGCAAAATCTTGAAAAATAATTATATTAATGATAAGGTACTGATAGGTACTCAAAAAATCAAAAGAAATCATAGGGTATTTTATTTTGCCCCAAGGCACTGAAAGCTTTGAAGAATTCAGTAGTTAATACAATCAGTTAGGATGCAAATATAAAGCATATTAAACTTAAAAGTACATGAACTTTTACTCATTTATTCAGACATACAAAAATATTAACTCTGATCCAAACAGGTAGGGACACGCAAAAAACAATATAATGTTTCTTTAAGAAGAATTTTACCTACATTGTTATACCACTGCTAATACACCCCCAAATTATAACAAGATTCCTGCATGGTACTAAGGGCAGAATTATTGTTTGAATGCTTTAATCTGACAGGAGTATGACACAAAACATATTCATGGTGGAAATAATTTGTTTGACTATTTCCAACTAGGGTCAAGTTCATCTTACACAGACACCAATTAAAACACGTTTAAAACACTGCCTGACTAGGAAAAAAAGGCTTTTGAACTCCGGGGTTTAAGCTGGGATATGTGGCAATCAGTAGAGGCAATTCAGGTGGAGGACAGCAGTATGCCATATCTTAAGAGATGCCAGACACTGCTCCAGCCCACCGGGCAGGCTTTCCTGCTCATGGAAAACCTCCACAGCCATTTATAAGAGGTAACTAGTTTTGAAAGCCAGCCAGGATCAGGATGGCAGAGATGACAAAGCACATTAGCAACAGTTTCATATTGAATCACATTTACCTTTGTCAAGCTACACAAGCTGTTAGACCAATTAGCTACTGTAATGGTATCTAAAAACGTTACCAGGTTTCTTTCAGAAGAGAGAGAAGGTCTGCCACAAAACTGGCCTTACAACACAAATGGAAGAGGTTAATGTAAGGAGGAAGAGAGTTATATTGTTACAACCACTATTACTCACTCTGTGACTAGAAACTTCAGTGTAACTCATTGAATTCTGCTAGTAGCTTTCATAGCAGTAATTAGTTCCATTTACTTCTAAACAGTTACCCTGAGTAAGATACTGAAAGTATGTAGAAAAAACAGTAGGAGGCAAAAGCTTCTGCCTGTACTGCTGCCAGTCTTAAAGACTTTCCAATCCTCTTAATTGCTCTACAACGTCAAGGTGGGCAATGCTTTTGTAAGTGGCACTTAAGTACTCAAACAGGCTAACTAGAAACAGTGTGGTTACACCTGCACTAGCCAGGAGCACATACCAGCAAGAGCAGGTTTGTAGAGTACAATGCTTGGTGTTGAGGACCTGACTTCCACACAGTACTATACACTTCAAACAACTACTTTTATTCCCCCCACCATTTCTGAAGTTACAACAGAAAAAAGGAGGTACAACAGAAGCAGGATATGATAAAATTCATTAAAACTGATTTTTTTGAAGTGTTTCTGTTCTTCCTAATACTCCTACCTCTTCAAAAGTAGTACTTAATCACTGAAAAATTCCAAGATTCCTCTGGAGTTAAAATAGCAGTTAGCTGCAAACACCCCCATCCAGAACATTCATCCTTAAATCAGTATAGATGTGAGCTAAGACTTACATCTCCTGGCTTGTAGGTGAATACCATGTTAAATGGACTTCAAATGCCTCATCATGTCTGCTGCTGTAAGCCTAGAACTTTGTTTTGCAAGCACAACACAATATATCACTGTTCCTCCTTTAACTTAAAAACCTTCCCATTTCAGTAAGACCTTGCAAGAATGGTATTTGAAAAGAGGGCAAGAGATTAAGAAATAAGGACCAGAACAAGTTTCTCAACATTTTCATGAATTATACATTTTTCTATACAAAATAGCAGACAAGATTGGTTGCATGTATGTTTATAATCAATGTTTTCAGACTTCCAAATGTTTCATACTCAAGTTTCCCTCTCATACTCACTGTTATGATGGCAGCGTTCCTACTAAGTTCAATTTGGCTCATCTTATATCCCTCAACACACTGCCCGCTACAGGAGAAGAATAAGTAGACCAGAGGTGGGGTGACATGAGCACACATCTATGATTCCCTCTAGCTTAGCATCCATATTTCTGCGATCTCCATTTTCTGCGAACCTAGAATTTTTCTTCTTGCAAACAGAAGTTTTACACAGCCAACAAGAAACTAGTCACACAAATATTCAGCCTTTTTCCTAAACTCAGTACCTACAATGCTCAAATAGCAAGCAACAGCTAACAAATATTAATAGGTATATTAAATAACTGTTCAGCAATTATAAAAAATACTTCTACCTAGGTCTTCAACATGTGCTTCCATGTCGTTGAAACTTCATTTTCCATTTAAGCTGTCAACCAGATTTATTGAAATCAAATATTTTCATTACATTTGGTAATCCCAAAACCGCTGTCTTATTTTGAAGAAGTGTTCTTCAATATCAGCCAGCAAAAGAAAATTGGTATTTAAAATCATCCCTTTTCTCATGGCATCAATTCCCCTGCAAAGTAGATGGAAAACATTCTGCTAGCATAGTTGGTGAAAGAAATATCTAGAAGGCAAAAAATAGACAGCAACTTCTAGACACGCAAGAAGATTGACATCTAGTGTGAAAACACTGAACTACAAAGCCTATACTGCATATCAACAAGGATTAATTTTAAATAAGTAAAAAATACATATATATTTAAATGACAAGAGAACCAAACCCTCCAAATACAAGCACCTTTAATTTTTCCAAATAGCTACAGAGGGCCAAAAATTGTACTAGTGACTGAAGAAGTGCAGCTTCTAAAAGAAGAACTGAGATGTTAGCAGTGAATCCTAAAAGCCAATGACAGAATCAGGGAAGAAACTCAGGAAGATCAAGGAAAGGAACACAGGCTAGCTGATTAAGCAGAAGTGTTTTCTAGCCTCGGATAAGGTGAAGTAGAAAAGTTAGACAAAGACAGAATGACTGCATGATTTGTTTTAGAGTTTATGACTGAAAAAGATCTTGGAACACCTTAATTTCTGTGATGTAGGCCCAAAGACTGATAAGGAGTGGTATAAGTAGTCTCTAGGCAACTCTGTTCTTCAGCACAATGCATACAGCTGTGAAAGACAGTTGATATGTTGTGGAATAAACAAAAGGCATTTCATAGTTATCCCACTAAAGATTGAACCCTAGTATCAACATCATTATTCCAGAGTTTAGCTTATTAAATATCTTCAGTCAAAGGTGCTTTCATTCCTGCAATGTAATCTCAAAAGCGTTTGTGACCTTCTTATTCTTAACAGTATCACATCTAAGGTCACGGTAGCACTGACTGAGATTTTGGACCTAAACATGTTTTCCTGGCAGTTTCAGTCATTTCAGGCCTATTTGCACCTTCTTGCCTGTAGTAATTTTGTAAAAGCAGTATCTAAAAAATAGTATCTTAAAGAGCTGACAAAAGTGCATTCATACTACAACTCCCAACTCCTTTATGATTCATTTACTATAACAATATTAGGCTATCTCTTCTGGCCCCTGCCAAAAATCTCCTCAAGCCTATTCACTGCGTACCCATATGTTTAGATATTAGATATTTTCCAGAAACTGATAGTGTCAGCCTATTGCTAGTATTTGTGCTATGGCCCTTGTCTGCAGCCTCGCTTTAGTGTCAGTGTTGCAAACAGCTTTTAACAGAACACACACTTTTAGCCGAAAACAGTTTACAAGCCTCCTACTAAATAAGCGTGGAATTACACAGCAGCAGCTGGAGCCATTTGGGATGTCATCTGCATGTATATTGTCACTCCAGGTATTTAGAGGCAACGCTCACAGCCTGTCCACCCCCATCCTTATGCTCAGTGTACGAACACGCTAGATGGATCACAAACATTGATGTCTCATTTCCCCCTCAATCACAGTATTCTGGAATTAAAAAGCCTTTGAAAATGCCTCGAGAGAAAGGGGCAGGAGCATGAAAATAATTATGCACAGGGGCAACACAACCTAAAGGTACTGATAAGTAATTTTGGTTTACATAATTGAATAAGTTGTGTGAATGTCCACATTCACACAAGGAAGCCTTCAGGCCACACACGCTACTTCATTATTCTGCATTTAGCACCACCTAACATTACCAAACAGGTATTAAGGAGCAGTCAACAGCAGAGAAGTGGTACATACAGGCATCTAAAATAAAAATTATCTCCTACTAGTTTCTATATTTCCCATTATTATCCCTCAACTCCTAAATTCTTTCTTTCTGTTAACTGTGTGAAATCCAAAAAGCACTGATGATTACATTGTGTTCTGATAACCACTCAGGGCAATAGGTTAACTGCCAAAAATAATTCTTTTTTACGAGTAAATAAGATTCCTTCACTTGACTGACTCAATATGTTAATCATTAAACAACTGACAGTTTCTAATATTGTAGATATGACCAAAGGCTTGTTTTTACTCAGGAAAACTTAAGACTCAAGGGAACCTCTGCATGATGAGTCAGAAGTGAATGATGACTTCAGGATAAGCTCTGGAAATGGTAAGTACATCTGGAAAAATGAAACAAATAGCTGCTCGCTGCCATTTTTGCAAGGGCACAGAACAGAAAACTGTAAGCCTACACAAAGTAAAACTTTCCTGACAGTAACTATTCTGTACATGTCAAGTCAACCAGAAAATAGTTTTTTGGCACCATTTAAACCCTACAGAGTTCTGAAGGGAAAGCTAAGAAGAATTTGCTCAATATCAAAGACCTCGCCAATCTCCAGTTTTGCTCGTCCAGCTAAGGATTTTCAGAAACTACAGACAAGCAGACCCTGAGGAAAAAATCCTTATCTTGTCAATTTTGGTTTTGCACTAGCAACCCAACAATACAAAACTAACTGGAGAAATGCCCAATAAAGATCCACGACTGCACCCAAGATAACTGAAAGCAGATGAAAATTACGTATTTTGAACCAACAGCTTTATTTTTTTCTTTAAGTATGACAGATCTACAGAGTAAGTTTCTTTATACTTACTTGACTCCATTCATCACATTTTACATATTAGACATGTAATTTATTGTTCATCATGTTACTTTAAAAGTTTATTGCTACCAAATGCAGTTTGTGTCTCACCTCTTCACAAACTAATTCCAACACCTTAAGTCCTCCTCTAGCAGCCCTACTCTGTACACATGTATTTTTTCACTAGACACAGGCAGTTTAAAGACCACCATAATTTGAATCTGATAAATCAAGAGATATTTGTATGCAACTACAAGAAGAGAAACACAATACAAACCACAAATTAAACATACCTCCCTACATCCTAAGATACAAACACTCCACAGTTCAAAAACAGACTGCAGGAGATGAGGAAGGGAATACTGAATGGATGAAAGAAGTGAATGCATCCAGAAGTGACACCTGAGATTCCCTCTGTGGAGAATCTCTAGTTATGAAGCAGTTGATATTTCATACCATACTTTCTTGGGTCATGAGCTATGCACACCACACTGTTTTAACTTTGTTGTGAGGCTGAGAAATTTAGGGCCCCTTCTCTAGGTTCAGTCATAGCTCTAGCTAAACATTGCCCAGAAAAACCATTCAGAACTCAGTTGAACCAGCTATCAAACACAGATTCAGGATCTGCTTTTTATTTGTCATTAGTATTACACTGGATCTGATTAAAAAAATACTTAAAACCTATCATGACATTACTTGAACATAATTGTTTTCTTTATTTTTACCATCCTTTTTTCTTTATTAGGAGAACTAGATATCACAACAACAAAATGTGCAATGAACCTGAACAGATACAGCATAGAACAAGAAATATCTGGAAACTATTCAAAATACTTAGTATCTCATTTTCACTAAAGATTAGTAATAATACCACATGTTCAGGTTTATTAATCAAGTGCCAGAAAATCATGAGACCAGCTGATGTCTTATGAGATCTTTAAAATAAAATTCAGAGGTTTTGCTTGCTTCTGGGTTTTGGCATTATCTTAACAGTGCCAACTTTTTCTCTGCAATACACAAGGCTGGAAGCCTTTCTTTAAAACAGAATTTCAGCTCCTACACAATAGTTTTCCACGCATTGGGGCTTTAACAAAAAATATCAAGTACTGTCAGAAAAATCTTTACTTAGCAATGCAGTCAATCAAGATGCAATCAGAGTCATTAGTGAATTTAGTTTTGTCAGTGTACTTGAAGACAGGCTTCACAAAACAGACTGTTGTTGTTCTCTATAATTAACTAAAACCTAACCTCCCATTCTAGACATTATATTCACCAAATAAAACACACCAGAAGTTACTTGCTAGAGCAATAGCCCTCTTTGCATAATTTCTTAAGTCATAGCCCTTTCTCCTAAAGGAATTTAATTTTTCCACCTTTATTGAATAAAATCTTTCCACCAAGATCCATATGCTTTGAAAAAACCCTTTATGAGGCTAGCTGGCTTGATTCATGTATCACTAGATTGCTTGAATTTCATCAAGGCAGAATTTCTTTGTCATCCAATCACTTTGTTCCACTATAGTGACATAAACATAGCCAAAACTTCAACTTAAATTGCCACAAGAGAACTTATTTGCTGTCAAGCTGTAGTAGAGCCAGGACAACTGGGAGAGCAAAAGTACTCAGATTTCAATGTCTGGTGGCCTCAAGACAGCTGCTTTTCTTTCTATCGGAGAGTGACACAATCAACGACAAAAAAAAAAAAATCAAGAACTAACATTTTCTTTTATGTCAGCATTGAGAGTACTTCATCTTACGCCTTCCTCTTAAGTGAGCTTCATCTCATTGCCCCCACCAACTCCAAAGCTGAGAAAAAGATCTTTTGCTTACTGTACCAACAATCCTGTACCCTTAGCAGAGGATAAGCTCACAAGGTCCTGTTTGAAATATTATCTACAACAGTAATAATGCGTAAGTTAAGGTAAATGTGGTAAATTTTTCTTATATGCTAATCAAACATAAATGTTTGTTTTAAACCAAGAGGCTTATGGTACGCAGCCATTGACCTCAATTTTGGTTTTTTAAAATACATGCATTTTGAAAAAGTTGCTAAGTTCACTGTGCAGACAAGGATGACTGTACAATAACAATACAGGGTATACATTATGCTTGCCTACAGCAGACTGGGGTGGTGGGGTGTGTGAAACGTGTAGCACAGCCCTTCCATTTTGTTCTCCTGTATTTAGATATGCCCTTGAGATTAATTCCAGAAGTCACTGGCATGTTATACTGCTGATCCACTTTAAGAGCAGGGAGGCAGTTCAAGAGCAGGGTTTGAGGGTTACTGGCCACAGTGTTCTAAACAAGTGGCATCAACACTAATTTGAAATGGACTGTGTGTTCCACCTTCCAGCAAGCCCGTGTCACCTCTGTTCATGTTCATTTCACCACTACTAACTTCCCTTGCGGATTTGCTTAATCTTGTGACCAGCTGAACATGATGATTCTGGATTGTATTTTAGGAGGTGTAGATCAGAGAACTTATTTCTACCTAAAGACAGCTGTTTAAAATTAACACTTGCTACATACCAGATATACTTTATTGACACCAATACATTATTGAAACTACTATAAATTATCTGTCCTTTCCCACTTTGTCCTTAGAGGTTTTTTCTAACTGCAGCAACAATAAGCACCTGCCTACCAGGGAAACCACCAATGCAAACAAACACTTCGCTACCCTGGAACACTGACTCACAGTAACCAAAAGGACTACATAGTTACTGCCTTCACTGCTCTGGCATTTCTGTCCCTTTTCTTCACCAAAAATACTGGGTTAGATAGCATGTATCACCTGGCAAAGAATAAGAAAATATGCTTTTTCTGTCAAGTCCCCTGTATGTCAAAGCACATGCTGTGATTTTGAACAGGCTATGAAGCAGAGTAAGGCAAATGTTTTCCATAACAAGTGCCATGATGCTGTCAGGGAGATATGTACAGACAGACCCTTGCATCTATAGGGTCCCACCGAAGACACCATATTCATACAGAAGCTATCAATTTCAAGATTAATGCCAATATCTTAATAGCCACATTAGCTGGAAAAACAATTAGAGCGGTTTATTTTCAAACCACATAGTAACACAGACCTCTTCATGCCTTTCTACAGGAAGTCATGTTCCCAGTGACACAATCCCCTTGGGAAAAGACAGGTTTCCATGCAAGACTCCAGCTAAAGCCATTAACTTCATTTTTTATCTCCATTTGGAAGGCTGGTTAAAGCCCAGTCAGGAAAAGGAGAGCCAATAGCACAGCGTGGCTTCCTTAGGGGCACTGTTGTCAGGGTAAAGGCATCAGGCAGGTGTCTAGTGGGAAGGATTCTGCAGTGATCCCTGCACAGGTCATGGCACTGTCCCACAAGCTCCAGCATCCCCTCCCACATCAATCCTACACAGCAATGTGACATTTTAACTCACTAGGCAAGGCAAACACTGGCACCTACCCATCAACATGCTGCTTCATGCCCAGGTTCCGTATGTGCTCCATACTTCGCAATTTCCATTTGTCTCTGGCAGGCATACCTTACATGCCTGATGACTAGAAAACTCGAGATGATTTTTAAGTCTATTAGATCGCTCCCAACACAATCAAGCAAAGCATTTAGCATTTCTCAGAATACGTGGAACTCAATATTTAGACTGTCAGCCTTCTACATGTTTCAGGTTGAGAATAAGAGGAACATCTCTTAATATTAGCTAAAATAGTAAACCTGACACTAAGTTGAATAGATTTTTGTTAGCCTAAATTCACTGAATAATTAGGACTAAACTCAGGCAAAAGAACAGCTTTCAGAAGATGAAAATAATATACAGTTTCAATAAAAGACTACAGATCTATTTTTTTTTAAGTGTTTATCTATGGGTCTTCAAGTCCTGAGAAATCTGCTGTATGCACTCAAATAGCATGGCAGAGAAATCCTGCCTGCTGTTTTGGTGCTACACCAAAACCCTTTAAAGGATAATGAAGACAGCATCACATTTCATAAGAGATTTCCTGAATGCCTGCTGAGCTGACCTTGTTTACAAGTACTCACTGAAACAATTAATTGCTCGTACTTTCTACTCCACACTGCTATGGCTCAGAGTTTTCTGCCTATACTATCCATATGGACATGAGCCAGAAAGAAAGTTTCTATGTAATTATCCAATTATTATTAATGCTAGCATTTAACAAAAAAAATGCCAGCTGGCAGACATAACAATCACTTCACTTCTATTGTGAAAGAACTACAAAAGGCATTTGTTTTCTTATTAATAGCTATAAAATACAGACAAAGTTAAACAGTTTTGTTTTGTTTTAAACTACAGGATCAGAAGGGCAAAGAGAATAGAGTGGTGAAGGACGGGGAGTCAGGAAACAACTTGAATTCCGAGAATGCAACAAAATTACTGTGTCATTGAGCCAATCAGTTCATGGCTGTGCCACAGGTTTCCATTTGTAAATTAATACTTTCTCATTCTCTGGCTTTATTTCTTAATTTTACTATCTGTTCTTTGGTAGTAGGAATCTCTCGTAACATATTAGTAAAGCAGAATGGGGTCCTGACTGATTACAGCCTATTGATTTTTTTTCTTTGTACTGTTTAACACAAAGGGGATTTTGATATCACAAAGATACAACTTCTTCTGAACCCAGCAAAAACTGACTGCTCCCGCTGGCCCAGAGAAACCTGCAGATACAATAATGCAACAATATAGTTTGAAATAGTCCAAATGCAGTTACTAGAAACTAGATAAAAACCTACTATACCCTGAAATTTAGAGCAAGGTGTTATTCTTCAGTGCTTTATTGACATTAGCTAACCAATGCGCAGAGCCCCAACAACTTAAAAGAGAGAAACTTTGTTCTAATGATTAGTGTAGGACAGGGTATCAGTCCCACACTTCCCTCTCAAATCCATCACAGATTTGCTGTATGAGATTGTACTGATGCTGCTCTGTGTCCCAGTTTCTTTATGTACAGCATGGGAATAATCCATATGTAGCTACTCAGAGTTGTTTTCAATTTTAATTCACATCTGTGCTAGGAATTTAAAAAGACAAGTGTTTACCAAAATTTGCCTCAGTCCTCATTCCAAATACACATACTTCATGGCTATCCATTTCAGCTCCATTACAATAGCAAGAAGTAAACAGGAACTCTCAACTGGTTTTTGAAGTTGCACTATATTGCTACTGATGCATTTATGACATCACTTACTGCAGTAATAGAGCATCAAGTACCCCCTAGGCTGGGTAGGTCCTGGCAACTGAACTTTACAAAATCGTTGATGTGTTGTGTGAATTGGACAATACAGAAATCCATTAGATCTTGATCTTCAGGGGATCCCAATGACATCCCTGGCACACTGAGCATACAAAGCGCTTCAATCTAAAATGAGGCAGAGGTGTATCTCATTTCACTCATGCTAATATTCAGCACTTTCCCCTAATTGAGAGGATATAGCAGTTAGAGGAAAGCTGAAAACACAAATAAATACAACTGTGTTAGCAGGGTTTATCACTAGGACAGCCAGCATTCAATCAGCTTTGCTCTCCCTAGCAGGTCTCACACAACACATTGTGGGGATTACTGTCGACTGTTCACGAGGGCAGCAGGATAATATAATACAGCAATTCATGATCTAACAAAGAGATCTGGAAAAGCAGCCAAATGGACAGCACTCATCTTGCAAGGCATCATGGGAACCCTGTTCACCTGAACTTTTGCAAAGCTGACCACATTCTAGCTATGACTTTTTTAAACTTAACTAGACATCACTTGTGATGTCTGTGACAAACAGCAGGGAACAGCAAATGTGTTTTCCTATGGCTGGAGCTGAGTAATACTGCTCAAGCCCAGCTTCCCAGCCAAGCAGGGCAGAGCACATGCAACAGTAAGTAGCAGCAGCACAAGTAGAAATTCTGCGTATATACTCCCAGCCATGGACAGGTTACAGGTGCGATCCACTGGCAAACAGGCAACTGACCTAAGAGCTTGAACAGATTAATCTCCAAAAGACACTGAAGTTGCACTCCAACAAAGTGGTTTTCATCAGAATATGCTGCCAGTTTGTCTATGCGGCTGCTAGGGAGCACGACCTTTCAAAGTTCACAGCCCCCAAGAGAGTTGTGCTATATGGACTTGCTCAAGATCAATCCTTCCAATACTCCTGGCTCTGCAATAGCCTCTGCAGAGCTCCCTCAGGGCCAGAGCCCTTACAGCCCCCAGACTGACAAGGAAGACTTGTTGCCAGGCTCCAGCTCCTGACCCACAGTCTGCAAAAGCAGGGCAGGTCAGGGAGATCTCAAACCACAGCAGCCAGCTACTCTTCCCCACCCCTCCCAGAATACAGAGCCAAACCGACTCATTTTCCTAAACACTAGGCCATCTAGATTTAAAGATTATTTTAAACCTATACAGACTGACAGTGGGGCATAGCTGTGCTGTCTGAAAAGTGTCCTAGCACTAACCTTGAAATCTAATTTCAAGGAATGGCTTATATTATGTAATGAGCAGGGCCAGAGCCTCAGGATTAACATTTCTGCAGCGTAACAGCATTTCAGGTGAGTTCTTATACAGTAGGGCAAACCTGCTCAGATCCAAAAATATGATGATTAAAATATCATTAAATGATTGCTGGGAGATTCATGAGCTGGAATAGTTTGGGATTTTTGCTCCAGATGGTTTGTGTTCTAGTATATATTAAAATTCTACGGTTTATGGAGTTAAAAAATGGGAAGGGAAACTATTTGTCCAGGACCCTCTCCCACCAAAATGGTCATTGGTAGTTCAAGGAATCTTTTTCCAAACATAGTATCAGCTGCCCATTTTAAAGCCTGCTTTTCTTTCATTAAGTTCTGAACACTTTCCAGACTGATTTTCTCTGCTCCTTTAACAGCAGGGAAACAAGCAGGAAGAGCCCACAGCATCGTAACACTGGAGCACAAGTCTGAACACCAGTGGAAAGCATTTAAGGTACACAAGCAGCGCATTCACTATAGATTAAAACAGCCAGCTGTTTTACCCCAACTATGGAAAAAACATCACAAAGAATACCAGCTTTGAAAAGAAATCTTCTAATCCAGTAACATAGACTGACTATAGTAAATCAACTCGAGAGCAAAAGGAATTCACACCAAACCCAGTGTCTTCTCCAAGTTTATATAAGTGATGCTCTGTAAAGAGACTTCAGTATTCCCTTCAGAGGGGCCACATAAAAAGAAAGGCAAAGATACAAAAAGTAATTTTAACTCTGCAGGATAGTTGGTAACATCCAGCATAGTTCAAGGGAAAAATCTCAGGGCACCACATTAAGCAAATAAACACTGTATTTCTCTGGAGTGTAAGACAAGGGGGTGGAGGGAGGAGTTAGGGAAAAAAACAACAACGTAAAATTGAGTTATTTATTATATAGTGACATTACCCAGCAACACATTTTTTTCTACTGTTGCAATGCATTTAACAGCAGCAGAGAAGAACAACATATCAGAAGCAATTTTGATTTTTTTTTTCTCCTGTTGGCAAAGAACATGTCATAAGTACCTAAGTGTGAAACACATTCATCTTCTATAAAAGTATAATAAATAAACTGAACAGTTTGCCCATGAATCAAATCAGTACTACAGTAATTTGTGGAATAAAACAAACAGGTATCTCTCAGGAACACAAAAAGGCTTTGAGCACTTTCCCCATAAGCCAAGCTCTTACTAGCTTCCTCTTCCTTTCTGGCTATCTGTGCAGTGTGGTGTAAGTTACAAAGATTTCACTTAAAGTCCTAGATTCACCTAGCTAATTAAGTGCATAAATCCTAGAGATGCTGCTTTTCCAAGTCAGTGTTTTTACCACCAGAATGTTGGTAAGATCAGTAGTAGCCAGATCCATAGGATATGTGCATAATTACATTAGTGAATTGAGAACTAGATCAAATCCACCCACTCAACACAGGATTCATGGTTAGCTATCTGCCCCCTCCTTTGTATGCTGTTATGCTGTCCATTTGGAATACAAAATCTTTGCATTCTTAGAGAAGAGCTCTCACATCTGGTGCTAGGCACATGATGTAATACATCTGAAAGATATTCCCTCCTGATTTGTCACCAGAAGCAAGGGCTACTACTAGCTTAATCCTCAATCTGTTTGCTGCTGCTGTCCCCAAACCAAGTGTTATGAACTAGGTATTCTTGTAGAGGTCTTCTCATCTTTATATTACGCAACCTTAATTTTAGTTTAATGTTGCTTTCTCCTGTGGATTATAAACACAAATCTCTAGACCTGGAGTAACATCTTTCATCCCTCTTAAGATAGAGAAGTGGTCCTAACAGCCTTGTTCCCTACTTAGTGGACTATTAATCTCCAAATATAATCAGCACATACAAAAGGAAAACAAACCCCTCCAATCATCAAGTGGGAAGATCAGAGAGCAAAACAGACATCATAGTGCCCTGTAGCACAACTCATTTCTAGTCTATCCTGACTTTTGAATGCTTGGCTTTACAAATTCAGTAATGATCTTTTAACATTGCTCTGCACATTTAACCTCCATTTTTAGACCAGTTAGCTGAATTCTTTTCCTTCTCAGTAAGCTTCTGTATGTTACAACATCAAGTGGACACCCTTACCAAATTAGAACTTTCTACAAACATTGTTAGCTACCCTTTTAGCATACAGAAGATTTGTTAATTCTTAGGCCTGTGCACCCTTCAGAAGGCAAAGATCCACTATGACATCCAGCTACAGCATAGGTATCCTTGACAATTTCTTGGTTCATGCTAATGTTAGCACCTACCTAGAGAGAAACATCAGAATTTACATGAATCCAAACCAAAATTTTTCATACCATAATTTATACCATACTTTTGGCATGACTTCCTGCCATGGCAAAAAGTCATACCCATCCCACACAACCTTTGTGCCTAACCTGCTGAAACACATTAGCCTTAAGCAATGCAATTTAAAAATTTTTTTTTCAAATGCCCCAATTGATTTCAGTAGAAAAAACACTTCAGAATTTGAGGTCAAAGAGTGTTTTGAATAAAAAAAGCAAACCAGTAAGTTACTTTTCTGGAGTTGCTCTTTAAGAACCACATTAATTGTTTCAGAACTTGTTTGAAACATCACATGTGGCTAAGATACCTGTATATAAACTCACTGCAGGTTATATACAATTGCACATGTAACCCATGTGCATGAATAAATTCAGTCTCACCGGCATCTGAGTCTTTTCTACATAGGAAATTATAACAAGTTTCTTGATTTTCTTCTCGTTACGTTTATGCAGTTTCATATAGGCAAGCATAAGCAAGCTCTATCATGCGCTAAGATGACTGGAAGCTACAGAGTATCGTTTGTGAAGCACCAAGCACAAGCAAGAAAACCCTGCTGAGAAGCAAAGTAGAGCAGCTCAGGTTCACTGCTGTGAAAACAGAGTCCCACTGCTTTTGGCTGCTTCAACAGGCACAGACAGACTGTGCCTTCGGAAAACAGACATTGCCTCAGCAATCTCAATAGAATAAGCCATATTCAATAGTACAAACATTTAGAACCTTATATCACTCAAGTTCTAGTTTTACTTCATGCTGCAAAAACCCAGGCAGCCTTGTCAAATACAGCATATAGAATAAGTTTAAAAAAAAAAACCCTAAGTACGTGCTTTTATTGATAATTACTAGTTTGTTGCCAGAGATCTGTTTTTAACTGGGTACATACAGTTACTCCCCTTGATAAGCTGGAGTGCAAAAGCCTCATTTAAAAATACTAGTTTACTCATTAGTGTTTCTGTGAATGTTGTGTTGGGAGTAGAGACATGTTGAATGCTTTCTTCAGCACAAAAAGCCAGAATAATGGCATTGAACTGTACCACATCCTACTGTATCAGTAACAAGAGACTACTTTCACCTTGAAAATATCAAAACATTACACATGGTCCCAATAATATCAACTATAACAAAGGCATAAATGCTTAGAAGGTTCAAATGACTAAAAAGCTTCCAGCAGAAATAACTCATCATACTGGAATTTGTATTTTCAAGTGTCTCAACCAATCCTGCACAGAGTTGCTGCAGAACAGTTACTCTGGTTTAATTACAAAGATTAGAGTTAAAATAAGTTTGACTTTTCAGTGTGGATGAAAAAGGCATATCACTTCTATTTATGCAAGAAAATGCCTAAATTGAGTGCTCAGACAACAGTTCCACTTGCCTGTGTTTATAGTACAATCCAATATAACCTTGCATTCCTACTTGCTTTCAGCTGTGCAACAGAGATTTGAGAATTGAATGTTATCACAGATAGTCATCAGCTAAGCAAATGAAAGTCTGGAATCCTGTAGCAAATTAGGACTTCATGTACTAACATTGCTAAAGGTCTTTGAAGCATTAATGCAACATCCCAGTGGAACCATCATTTCCAAAGCAGCAAGCCATCAGAGAGACATAGCACAAAAAAAGAAGTTAAGCACCTTGTCCAAGATCACATACTGGGTTTTCCAAGACACTGTACAGACTAACACTTCTTATTCCAGAAATTCAGTCCTGTTTAAATGCAGGAATAACATCTGGTAGATGGTCTATAAACATAAGAGGAAAGCAGTTTTGTCTTCTGTGTATCTAACATTAAAATAATTATTAATAATCCCACTAGTAACAAGAACAGGAGACTAGATATGTACTAGAAGCCAACAGCAACTTCCCCCCGACTCCTTTACAGATACTTACAAATATGCAAAGCATGGAATACATTAAAATTTTAAGGAACAAAAGGAGTCCTATGGCTCCCAGTAAAGCAAGCGACATTTCTGGCAGCTTCAGAGGGAGATGGAAGGAAGAAACATTTTTCATTGAATCAATTCAGGCACAAATACCGTAAGTTGTTGAGAGGTAGCCACTCCCTCCAACAAACGAAAATACCTCAGTAGACTTGTGTTTAGGGTATGAGACTAAACTATAGCATATGTTTTGGAATAATAGCTGTAGGAATTAAACCCTGCCCTAACATAGCAACCCTAAGTGTCAACAACAACATGTGATCTTCAACAGGAACTTTTGTTTTATTCCCAAAACTAACTGCTTAGCCTGCACTCCTTCAAAAATTTGATACTCAAAAGCTAAAGAAAATATGAGGATTAAGCTCTAATAAGACATTATTTAGTAAATCCTAATTAACTATTTGAATTATAAGCCTACACTTAGTGTAATTTGTTAATTTAGAACAACTACATTTGTTATGAAAATATTACTACGAACACTTCAGTGATCAGAAGTGCAAGCAGATACTTCATAAGAATTCCAATTCCACTGAGCAACTGCAAATTCACAGCAACTGTAAAAATTACTGGATTAAAAAAAATCTACAAGGTCATACAAGACAGCTATCTTTATACCCAACAGAAAAAATGGGGGTGTGGAAAACATTCTTTTTGCACTATTCCATATCCAGAAAGACATAACCACAGTTAAAAGCTTTAGTGGTTTATGGCATTTCAAAGTAAAGAACAGTGACAATCCAGCACAGTCTAGAGGACAGGACCTGAGCCAGGAGTCCACTTCTATTTCTGGCCCTGCCACTGGTGGGCTGTGTGACCTTCAGCGGAGAGCTACACCCCTCTCCCTTCAACCGCTCCTGGTCCACAGGGAGAGAACTGCCTTTTGCTCTGCCCCCAAGTCACTAACAAGAGGGGGCTTCACTTAGGGGCAGTCAGCACTGTTGTACAGTATAAAATAGCAAGGGAAGAACAAAGGTAAGCCACAGGCCTCTAGTTTTGTGTTGGAAGCATGCAGCTCTCTCCTTCAGCTAAGTGTCATTAATGTCTTACTGGTTTTATTCTCTGAAGACAATGACAAGAAACTACAGTCTTCTGACTTACCTGACCCATTCCTTTTCTTTCAAGCAGAGTACGGTTGCTACAATAAACTGTAATTAGTTCTTCATTTATCAGTTTTGATAAGTGAGATCATCTAGTTTTTAACTGCTAAAACCCCGAAGAACAGGGCTTATTTCCATTCCTTCCCAGGTCACCAGCAGTAACATTTCGTAAATTCAATTTACATGACCAAGCTCAGAGCCTGCATAACTTAAATAGTTCACAGTTTAGCCCGTCAATTTTAAACAATAAACAAATAATGACAGATAAGATATTAATTTGGTATGAAGAGAGATGGTCACACTTACCATTATACTAGCCATAAAGATTATAGCTTAACACAATTTAATTTTCCAGTATAGGTTATTTTACCTTTAAATTAATAAAAAAAACCCCAAACCAAAAAACTGAGCTTGTTATACTTGGGCCCACGCTGAACCACAAAAACCTCATCATATTTCTTGTCATCAGACTGCTATTGAGTCACTGAAACATTGTAAATCACCTTCGGCAGTGATTAATGAAAGAATTGTACTCCATTACAATCATAAATGAGAACACATCCTAAGCTTTTTTCACTATTTTACATTTTAGCAAAGTAGAAAAGAAAGCTTAAAGAATGGGATTTTAATTTCCCTCTCCCCTTTCCTTCAAAATGTATCACTGTTAGCTTCCCAAGAACAGCACATCCAGGAGGTACTTCAGCCACACTATTACAGCACATAGCCGCCTCATTGACAAGACACAATGTAAACATTAAGTGCTCTGCATTAGAGCAGCTGTATTTTCATAGAAAATAAGCATGGCAAAAAGTATTAGAACGCACAGTTTTATAAATATTTTCTATAACACTGAAGCATACAGTGATCAGTGTTCTTTGTATGATCAACTTGAAATTGTTGCCTTAAATGAAGCAGCTGCCGTTTTGTGTCTTTATGCTCTTCTGGATATGTGGGATGCAAACAAAAAAAAAGGTACAATGGAATTTCAGCCAGAGTGTTCATCAAACATGGCTAGTAATTAAATCAGTCCAGTAACAAATTTTTACAACCTTTTAATCATACCACCCTGAAAATGTATACCTCTGAATTTGGAGCCTATTCTGAGAACAACTGCATTCATCTTTGAATAACGGTAAGTTTCTCACAGCCTACTTAATTTGTTTTAGAAGTACTTGTATTAAGATAGTCTAACAAATCTCTTGTTAAATCCTCCCTACCATGTTTGACCATAAACTTGGTTTCAAACACCCCTTGGCATTTCGCTTCCACTGCAATTAGCTCATCCATCTGATATTCTCCTCTCCCACAATAACATATTTCAGAATTCTGCTTCTATCTCAAGGACCAATCTCCCATCATGATTTTTTTCCATTACAGCACACCTTTAGTTACTCTATCATGCTGCCTCTCTGCCCCTTAGACATGAAAGTATCTCTGGAAGTTTTGTGCCTTTTCTACTAGTCTGATGTTACTCACCACTTCTTGAATCTATTGATTCCTAGTCTGCAATCATTATTTTACCGATCAGCTGTTGCCAAACCCAAACTGACATCCATATTGTCTTCATAATCTATAAACACTTCCAGCCTCTCTGAACTTCTCACTCAACTGCCTTTGTCTTCTTTTCAATAGCAGGCTTTTGCAGCTTCAAGAGCAGGGTATATCAGATGCCTCTACCTTATTTAAAAACCTAAACCACTTCCTTGTCTGTACTGGTGTCCCTTGCAGTCATTTCTACCATTATGCCTAGCTTTATGTGCAATGAAGTGCTACAGTTTCTTCTCCTAAACATCTAGACTGAGCCGAAAAATTAAAAAGATATCCTCTTAAAATGGAGAAAAATCTCAAAATACAGACTAAAATCTGTTCATTCTATATCTCAACATAAATTGGGTATTAAGATCTGGGATTCTGCTCAAGGAATCCAGTCATAGTCTAAATATGGAGGGGTTTTTTTACTAACATTTAGTTCCATTTCATGCCATCAGGACTATTCTCTATTACTAAAGAAATGGTATTGAATTATATTTACTCAATGCCAGTTGGCACAGACAGGAATCTTGGACACACCTGGCTAATGAAACAGAGAATGAGAGTTGTGATATTAACTGATACAGAGTTCCCTTCTCCTCTTATGTGGTAAAAATCTAGATTTTTCTATGCAGCTACACACTGAAGTAATTTTCAAGTCATGTATATATTTAATATTACTTCTTGACCAACATTGATATTAAAAATAAAATTCAAATTAAATTAGCATTAATTTACTAATTAAAAACAATTTCCATGACAGGCAATCTATATTTAACATCATGCCTTTCTACAAAGACAGAAAGAATATTTGCTATGCTGTTATATACTACCTGTGTCTAAAAAGTATCCTAAGGTTTTACATTTTAACATCAGCCTGATTTGAAATCTTTGATTTTTGGACTAAATTCTGAAGTTGACAATCTACGAGAGTCTTATCTTCCTCTTTTAATGGATAACTAATATGCCATCACTCAAAGTTAAAAAAATTCTCATAGGAAAGCAATTTCTAGCCTGTCAATGCAAGTTGCTATGGCAACAACCACAAAGGCTCTAGCCTTATTTAATGAGGCAAATGGAAAAAATATCACAAGATACTATAATGAAAAACCCTGTCCTACAAGTCCTCTTGAAAAAAAGAAACAAAAGGACTACCTCCTCTACCCCATTTAACAATATCCAGGCTGGCAAAAAAGCCTTCAGCTTACCATAAAACCTTATGTCATTACATTTTAGAAACGCTGTGACTACTTTTCTTGTGACTTTAGTATTTGGCTTACAGACACGTAAAAGACTGGAAATGAGCTTTTAGTATCTAAGGATAATGGGTGTTACTTATGTGGAGCAGTAGCAGCAGACAGAACAGAACTATAAAATACAGCAGGGGAAAAGGTAGTGAAGAAAAAGATGGATTCTACCACAACAATCTAAAAATAGATTCACTTCAAATGAGGCATGTCTAGTTGAAAGTTTCTACAAAACAAACAGCTCCATCTAGAGGTTAAAAAGCAAGGGATATTAAAGCAAGCTTACAGGTAAAAGGTTCTCAAGATTTAAAATACCCTCTAAAATTGTTTGCAAAATCTCCAAATTAAAATAAAAAATTGGCTTCAAAATACATTATGTAAAAGTTGCCTGATCTTTGAGAATCCAAAAGTTTCAGATTAAAAACAAACTGAAGGCAAATTTTCAAATGAAAATACCCAAAATCAAAACCCGCTCATTCATATCTTAAGCTTCTTGTATTTCAGTGAAACTCACTGAAATCCTAACCTCAAGGAAGTCAGTAAATTTTTCCAGTTTTCAGCATGATCAAGATTTCACCACCACAGAACATAAATTAAAGAAGTCTGCCTTCCAGCACCACTTCAACAAAAATTTATACCCACGTTCAACACTAAGCAAATGGTTCAATAAGAATACAATTTCTTGCACATGCAACATTTTTCAGGCCCCAACCCTTCATAGTTACTTATTTTCCACTTATTTATGTAAGAGTCAGAATGCCCCTGCTAAATTGTTACATGCTCCAGAGCAAACTATTCTGCATGTCATCTTTCAAAGCAATTCATCATAATCATACTTCATGTCTGCAAGGAAACAATTACTTCCACATTTTAGGAAAAAATCCAGGCTTTGGCACTCTGCTGAAGAAACTACACCACACTCGGGTAACCAAGCACACAGCCCACAGTCCACATTAGCAAACACTCTTCTGTGCGGCCTCTGCAGCGGTAGATACTTCACCTCTGGCTGCCCTCCTGCACCTAATCCCACAGTTATAATGCAGTAAAGTTGTATTTGACTACCCAACACTCTCCAAAGATCATCAGTTACCTGGCCAACTGATTTTCAGACTAGATCTTCCCTAAATATGCTCTCACTTCACTAGAGAGCTTTAAGTATGTGTGGATAGTCATACTGCCAACTCTCCTGCTTTACATCTTATTTTCTCCACTTTATACTGGTTCTGGTCACTCTTCATCAAAACTCCACATGTGCATTACAATAACACTTAAAATAGATCACCAGGACCATCCTCATAATTCCTCCCAGATTATATTTTACCTTGCAGCCTGTGTAAAAAAAAAATAAAAACCATGTAACAGCATTGCTTCTTGAGCCTATACCGGATGCTTCATAGCTGTGCCTCACAATACTAGTAGTGATAAAAAAATAGAACAAAACGGGTCGGAAAACAGGGAGCAAAGGACTGCTGCTGGAAAACCATTGCGTTAGAGGTCTGCCGCATTACTGCTCCAGAACAAAGGCATGCTTTGTGAGTCACTCCATGCTTCTGGTAACACTGAACTGCCTCATGGTGTTTTTCCCCACATTTTTTACACTTTCCCTATCTTTATCCTCCTCTCAAACTCTTATCCCTCTTTTCTTCCCTCCCATATTGCTTTTTCTATTTACCTGTTCTAGAACTATACTTTAATGGCATCTCTACTCACTTCTTAGTTTATGGTTTTGATTTTATTTAGCATCATGAAAAGATAAAACATTGTTTATGATTGACCAAAACACTCCTTCCACCTTCCCCTAAACAGTACTAACATTAACAAGCCAGAACCAGTAAAACTACTGACAAATAATTTTATTACCATTGATATGTAATTTTTAAAAGTCCAAGTGCTGCGCCTCTGAAAATCAGACTATTTTGGGCCTAAAGTTTAATTTGAAAACTTACGCAAGTCTGAAAATATCTGTCCAAAAGACACTGCACAAACCGTTCTTGAAAGATTTCTACAAGGTAACATACTGTTCCAATATTTGAAATACCACTTACCAGGAACCTTTCTTGAAATATCTTACAATATTGATTCATGTACCATATTTCTCTGAAGTGTTCAGTTTCTTTGAACATATGAGATCTCCAAATTTTTAACTGTCTTACACATACAGGCTCAATTTTAAGTTCTAAATATCTAGCAAATACAAACTTGAGCTTGCATAGAAAGTTGGTGCCAAAATTTCCTGCTGATTATTTATCACAGTTTGAATACAAATCTATGTTTAGGATTACTGGTTTATATTAATTTCCCATAGCAGAAGCAAGCCTCATTTTGTTTTTATTTAATACAGCATTTTAAATAACCATTGAATCTAGAACACAGTATTATGAATTCCCAGGGAGCATGACTGAACATTACAAAAAATGCTGTAAGCTCTGGAAAAAAACTTGAAAAACTCAGATCTGTTTTGATCTCCTATTAACATATACTAGCAGAGAGAAATAAGGGCCTTTCCAAGTAGCTATTCATACACAAGAGCTCCTTTTTCATGTGCAAGTTCACCAGTTTAATGCCAAAAATAAACTCACTACCTTTTTGATATGTAAGAGCACACACAGGGAACAAGGGAAAGTGAACTGTTTCTCCTTCAGCATTCTACTCTAGGTTCTCCAGTTTAATAATCCATACCTCAATGCATACTTCAAAATTGCATTTCATCATTGCAACATTATTCTTACATCAGAGGAAAGCATCTATTTCCAGCACGAAATGAAGCAGCAGCAACTCAAAACAACTTATTTGCTCTATCAAATACAACGTACATCAAAAGCTTCAACGTTTTTTTTCTTTGGTCTCAATTCCAATTGCTGACCCTATTTAAAATTGTGTAACAATGAAAAATAAAAACTGATTTCCTTTTGGAATAGTCTGTATGCCAACACATCTCTGCGAACCAGCCTAGTCTTGACAGTCTAATTTTGCAGCTCTATTGCAAGATCCCCTATTATGCACAAACTTTCTGGTGTTGGAGTAAATGCAGTTTCCTTTAAATCCCATTGACATAAGCAACAGGAATGGGAAAAGGGTAGATGAAAACACCACATTCTCCAGCAATCCTAGTTCATGCAAATGCAAGAAGTATCAGCAGCTAAGCTGTGCTTTGACTTCAACCGGCTTAATGAAAATAAATCAACTGACTAAAAATTTTAAAGTGAAAAAGTAGTCCAACAAACAGAAACCAAATCCTGATTTCTCAGATGTTCATTTTCAGTGCTCTAAATTAACTAGAGATGGCACCAAGATATTAAATTTTAAAGATATTTACATCAGGCTATTAACAAAGGTCTTACAGAAAATAAGTATAAACTTGACCTAGGAGAACAACTGATATTTCTCTGGCTTTGTAAATGTTTTGCAGCCCAAGATAAGCAACCTAATGTTGAGCTCAAAACCAAAGAAAACGGCTACAAATACTTCTGTCACATTAGATAATCATATATAAATATCTTTACCAGAAAGTGTAACACTATATTTTCTCTGCAGAAAGCCAACTTCACTTTATCTAAGTTCAGTTTTGAAGCAATTCCTGTATTGGAAAGTGCTGGAAGAATTTGCACTAATAGTTGCCCATCCATAATAAAGCTTACAAAGGAAACTTTTATGATCACTCATTCTTTGCTGAGAGAACAAACCGCTGAAGGATTTTTTAAAACTCGCAACAATCTCCCTATATACACTTGCAAAAAATGATAGTTGGAAGCAACTGAATTGAGCTTTGTGTTTTTCCAGGCATCACTTCCTCAGAGTGACAGCTTCAAGCTTTTGGAAACTGGCAATTTAATAAAGAAAATCATTACCAATTCTTTTAAAGACATCAAAATACTTCAGAATTTATTTCCAGATAGTAGAGAATACAGGCCTTTGCTGAAATGTGTATTTATGTATTTCTTTAAACAGCTGGGAAAAGAATCATATTTAAACCCAGTTTAAATTGATTTAAGTACATGCTGAGCAAGCATTTCAAGAAATGCTTCAGTGTTTCTTAACAGAGTAGTTTTGAAGAATTAAAACCCAGGTCTTTGCTCACATGAATGAATAAGGGTTTTTTCTTCATTTCACAAGAGAAGAGTATGTTAGGGAAATACACTGACAAACTGTGTGACACTAGAAGTTAAAACTGCCTAATGATACACACTATTTTTAAAGCTTAAAGACTTTTTTACAGCTCAAAAAAGAAGGCATCTCCTCAACTCCCCAAAACTAAAACTGATTATTGAAAGTACTGCTACATTACTGACATATGAATCTACTCATCACTTTGTATCAAAAACATTTCTGTAAATGACTTTAGTAAGACTAAAAAAGCCACAAAAATACTTACATCGCATTTACTTTATCTTCTGGGCCCTGAACTTGGCCTGTTACAGTTCCTTGACTGGTATTTTTAACCCAGCCAACCACTCCTAATTTCCTAGCTTCCTCTTCTGTGTACTGATTGGAAAAATAATGAAAAAGGACAATCAGTGTCAGCACATACACCACATGTACACCACTTAAAACCCCACTTTCATTTCCATAGCTTTAAGACCTACACTTAAAAATCCATGGATGCTGCTCATACTCAGAAGTTAAGATGTTTCTGCTAGCTCTGAAGTTGCAGCAGAAGCAGCCAGCTTTTGAATAAGAATGACATTTCACACACACGTAATAAATGCACAAATTAATTACCACTTTCATTTTCACAGCTTTTAATACTTTTCTTTGAAAAAACCTATACGTACGATGGCTCCCATCAAGACATTACACTGCTCATAACAGTCATTTTCCTCTTTGATTTATCATACATACATGCATAGAAACCACCTGATGGTGTGAGGCTTTTATTCATCCACAAGGAGGCCAAAGACTTGCTCCCCTTACTTCAGGAACTTTTAACACTGCTTCGATCACAACAGACTCAACTACACTCCCTTCCACAGTTCCTATCACTGCTCCTTTGCCTCTTCAACAATCACAGTGCCTGGACTCTTTAAATTTGCTACACATACAAACTTCATATAGCTTCTTTTCCCCAGTTTAATTTTAAATTCTTTCCATCTTACTTTCACCCTTTAAATTCTACCCCCAGCTGCTGCATTACTACTAACAAATAGCAGCAAAGGTCATAATCTAAGTATACTGGCTTTCTAATATTTTTGCAATACCACAACAAATTGTAGTTTCCCAGCTATTTGCTTCTTGTGATGAAATCAGGAACTTCCAAGTACTCTGTTTCTTGAGGTTTGGTGTGGTTTTTTTACAGCTTTCTCATTTTCTGTCTTTCATGTATATATGAAATATACACACGGTTTTCACAATTTTTCCCTGAACACTGAAATGGTAGGGAACAGAAAGCAATCCATTAATTTTTTGTCCCGTGTAGGGCAATAAAAACACTATTAGCCAATATACAGTACTTAATTAATAGCAATTTTTTATATATATTAAAGGTACATCCTCTGTTTTGCTTCTTGCACATTAGTAAAGAGGTATAAGACTGCACGGCCCACATTTTTATCTTGTATTACAGAACATCAGACTGATTGCTCTAACAAGATCTGAGTTTTCAATACATTTTGATGGGAAATAGCCACCAAACATTTTACAGTATGTGCAGTAATACCCAAAACAGTACACAGATACTAAACGTGCACACTGCATTATCAGCCTCTTTAGTTACTTATTCTAATGCCAACAGCCAAACCTCAGGTCAATATGACTACACTCCAAAAGGCAGAATAAATTTTGGGGTAATTTAGCCAATGAAAAGGTGTTGCTAACCGTGAAGAGCATTTTTCAAGACAATTATGAGCAGCTTCCCCATACTAACTTGTGTAAAAGCATGGGAATGCAGCTGACAACCTGTTGCTCAATACTGCTTATTAGCTCAGGACTGGCACTCTGGTGTGTGTTCACATGGCTCCAGGTCAGCTCAAAATAAGGCAGAGCAAACTTGCACCTGCCACCACATCACGTGTGGACATACGCTTTCCACTTGACAGAATAATCACATTCGAGACGTACTATATTGTAAGCCTCTACCCATTTCAATTTTGCACTATTTCACAATACATATAAACAATGCATAAAAACTTTAAAGTCTAATATTAAGCATGGTGCACTAGTTTCAGACAAAGAATCGTTCTTAGTTGAAATGTGTTCTCTCGTTTCTTGGGTTTCTGTGAATGGCAAGTGCTGCACGTTCAGAGCTGGTGGAGACATTTCGTTGTGATATGAGCCACAGACTGTGTTTGTAGCACATTGTTACAATAAGTTTCCTTAAATACAGGTACTGTAATTGCCATTAAAAAAATGACACTGGAACACACTGTTTCAGAAACCAGTATCAAGAACTTCAGATGTAACCTTTCTAAAGTTAAACATGTTATAATGCTCTTGTGGCTGTTTTATCACAAGTAATCCAAACACAATCTTTAGAAGCTATACAAACAGGCAACACACATTAGTAAACTTTTAGAAATCCATTTTAATATAACCGTAATATAAAACAAGTATTTTTTTCCTTTTAATCTCACTTGCAATATGTAACTGTCTAACCTAGAACTCAAAAGTTCAGGCTGGATATGTTTATACTCTACGGGCCTGTTGTCTTATTTTTAGCACTGGAAATACTATACTGTAAAGGAGAACTGGTAAACCAGGCATTGCCTTACCATTCTGAAACAAACACCTAGGAAAGAAAGAAAAAAAAATAATCCATTAAAGTAATGTGAAATAATACCAGTTCTAGGAATTTCACTTAATATATGAGTTACCGTAAATGGCATACAAGCCGTCTATGGCCTTTTCTTGGAGAACTTTCAGCGAG
>JAVJGI010000035.1:1623144-1639723 GCA_035590275.1 Ibycter americanus | reverse complement strand
CCAGCGCCGCGCCTGCCGCCAGGTACGAACACAGGGTGTTACTGCCTCATATTTAAGGCTGGAAACAACCTTGAGAGAATCAAAGCCCTGACCGAGTCTGTCTCCTCTTTCAGGGCTGGTGCAGTAAGGCGCAGGTGCCCAGCTGCGTTTCCCGCCTCCAGCATCCAGCGCACAGGTAACCTAACCCGCCTTTCTCAGCGATTCACAGGAATCATTGAAACAAAGTATTTTCCTGACATGGTATGAGGTAACGTTGACTGATAAGGTGGAAAGTTGAGTAGTTGAAAGCGAAAGCGTAACAAAAAACCCTCAGCTTTATCTTGGGCATCCCTCTCTGGCAAGGCTGCGTAACTGATTTTTCCTCACATCTCTACATTACTTCAGCTTTCACCCAGAATTTTAAAAGCTCATTTCTCTATCCTGTTCAGTCACTGTGCTGAGGCAAACACCAAGCCAGCAAGGGGCTGGACTCAGCTGGAGCAGCAGGCCTCAGAGATAGGAAGCTCACCTCAAACTATTCACCAAACCGTCAGTGGTATCTATGAGTGTTCATGTTTTTATTAGCAAGCCTTTCCAGAAGGGTTGGCACATAAGGATTCTTAAGTAGATGCTACATGTGCAAAAACACCGGCCAGAAGTTAGTTGTATAGTAGGCCAAGTCTCCAAACAAACACCACAAAGATTTTTATCTGGAGTGTTCTACGTCTGTCTGCGGTTTAACTCCCCCATACACACACACACTCTGTATTTGCTTTTTCTAAAGATATCCAAGTGTCTTCATGCAGAATTGTACACTAGAAACAACATTTAACCCACCTTAGAAAATGAACTCAGCCTTCTCTTACCAACACATAAAGGCAGATTAACTGTGACTTCACAATAGAAATAAAAATTCTATTTGCTCTCTCCATTAGGCAATTCCTTCCCACACACCACTTTATATCCTAGCAGTAACACAGCATAACCCAAGTTGTTTACGTGTTTGGATCTCAAGACTAGAGGGAGGTTAAAAAAATAAAATTGCTTTTCCAAGACGCATCAATTAACTAGAGAAATAACCATTCAATTCAGTGCAGAACAAACATGCACACAGAATCAGAAAGCTTCCAGTATCATAGGGAATAGGAACACAACGGACAAAGTTTCATAACATGGTAAATCAAACCCTTGCCTTTCACAGGGGTCATACATTTTACTAGTATGGAATCAGCACCATTTTGTTTTTAAAGAGGAGGATTCTACAGGGGGAACAGAATGCAGCATAGACTAATATCTTTTGTCATTTGCTGCCATCTATCAGCAGTGAAGAACAAGACAGGTAAAAAATAAATTTACAATAGCAGCCTATTTATAGTATAAAGCATTGTAACACACGCCTTGAAACTAGAGCTTATTCTGGTACTGATTACACTTCGCTATCTGCAGATTCCAGTACTGGCAATGGCAGCCTTTGTTTTATCAGGAGAATCTTTGACCTTTCAAGTGAGTTCTCTCCTTGAGTAGACCTTGAGCAGGTCTCCTCATATCTGCACTGGCTCATTCTCAGGATGGGAGTCCATTCCTGTCGCTGTCTTGAGAGCTTCTTGGCTCAGAGATACTCTCATCTCCTGTGTTCCTTTGCTGTTGTCTTTTTTCCAGAAAACTCAGTTAAGATTCTTTTCATTTGCCATAAGAACATTTTGCCACTCTTTCCTTAGGCAAGGCTGAGTTTCCTTATTTCATGACGAGTAGCAGAAATACCATGCAGAGCCTGAAGAACTCCTGAAGATGATACCACAAAACACCTAATATTTTACAGTCTAAGTAATCAAACAGTATTCAGATATCCTAATTAGGAAGGAAGCTTTAGCATACACTATCCACAAATTTAGGCAGTCTGTATGAAATCAATGAAGTTCTGAATCCCCTCTCCCCTCCACTTTCAGCTGTTTACTCTAGGGTGGTGATACTGGCCTAAGAAGAATCAGCTGGTTGCACATCCTAAAGCTACAGACAATCATAAAAAATGCTAGAATATCTACCTCTCTTAAGGCATAAGATGTATTCCTTGATGGTACTGCAGAGGAATGCAAGTGATTACAAACATTTCCTGAAACAAAGTATTGTACCTTTAGGATGAACTTCAGGGTGAACAGAAAATGTAATGTCATAACATCTGCAGCTCATCTGGAGATAAAATACAGAGCCTTTCATACTGCTGCCAGCATAGTTATTACCACATGTTGGATTAAGTTTGCTACTCCATAAGTAAGGGTGACCTTTTCTATTACTAAAACAAAGCAGCAACAGTCATGATTAATATCCGAGTAAGAAATTCCAGGCTGCAGTGAACTCCAATGATGACCATTACGGTGCCAGTTTGCTCAGGCTTTTGCTATGCTCACAGTAATTGCTTTTTTAAGATTAATCTCCTATTTCACAATATTAATTTCTCTCTTTCTTTTCTGATTACTATACATCCTTGTTAATTCAAGTATGCGCTAGCCAGCTTTTAGTCCTGTCTCTTTCAGAAGCTGTTGTTTTATGTTCTTACTTTTGATAATACAGACTGATTTTCACTCCCAGTGCAGTGTCATCTAGAAGCAATTATTACTGTAACTTAAGCTTGTACAAAGGGCTTCTTTGTTCTGAAAGCTGCTTTACTTGACAAGTTTCTTTGCAATTGGGAAAAACTATTGTAGATAGGGCCAATTTCACTACTGGGTCATCTGCCTCTGCTCTGTGATTAAGCCTTTAAAAATTCCTCTCAGTATTTGCTTCAAGTGCAGTTAAGTTTTACCACTATCCTGTTCTTAATCATAGTATAAGGAAAGAATAAAGAATATTATTATCAGAAAACATCAAAAGCCTGCTATGATGTTATTGCAGCCAGATATCAGGGAATAGCACAAGGCTGACCCTGGCACTTAAATGACCCAACCCCACAGTACCTGAGCAGGGCAGACAGAGCCAAGGGTGGCAATAGGGTCTATCCAGGAGGAGTAAAAGATCAGAAACACAGCTATAGTATAGAGACAATGTATATCCAAGAGACAAGGCTGAAGACAAGACTAAAGACTAGTCTGCCTGTAACTCAGAAGTAGACATGCTGAGCCCTGAGCTTAAATGGAGCTCCTGGACCAAGGAGCAGAGAGGGTGTGGTGGGGTCCCAGGTGAGGCTGTTCAGGACAATTAGACCTATTGGTGCCCTCGATATTGACGACTATCAGTAAAAAGTTTTTGATAAGATTCTCTTATTTATTTAAGGTTTTGCTTTGGTCATTAAAGCTATTTCAAAAGTTATAGCTTCATTATTTATGCTGTTTGTTCATCTCTGGCACAGAATAGTGGGAAAACCATTAAAGCCTTTTTTTCTTTCAATACCCACTACTCCTACTTTTTCTCTATGTGGCTGTCACCTCACACCTCCATATCTACTTGATGTTTTCCACTCCTAAAATTACTATCTTTGACCTTCACATGGATGTCCTATCAGGCACATAACCTCACACTTTGCTGTCTTAATTCATCCTTAAACTTGTAACTATGCTGCTGTTTTTCTGCACCATTTTAATTTAACATGGCTCCTTCTCAGACCTCTCCATGGTTGCATTTCTGCTCTCCTGCTGCATTTTTGTAGAGATTCTTGCACAATCTACAAACAATTAAAGCTCTTGACTTCTCTTTGGAGTTCACCCCTCTCAGCCATCAACTTGTTAGCTGGTATCTTTAGCTATACATTTTCTTTAGAATTTTTAATACTTGTGTAACTGTTTCACTTTCATCACTGTTTACCTGAACCAAATTATAAACCTAATTCATGTGTAAATGGTCCCCAGCTGATTTTCATGAGTGGCTACCCAAAGGATGCCAAAGCCTCTAGATAAAAGAAGCTACTGCTCCTCTTGCTTAGTTGTTGCTATTACCTAGGGAGTATTATATAACTAGGAAGAAGGTTATAAGCTATGTTAGTTTAGCTTGTACTTTTTAGTGCCTTTCTTTTGTTAAATGCAATGTGTATCAGTGTTTCTCTTCTATCCTTTAAAATAATGCCCAGTTCTTCCTTTATGTTTACTTCAAGCAAAGTGATAAACTTTCCTCCTTTTTTAGTTCCCTTCTTCTTCTTGTTCCTTTATTGTGTGTTTTCTTCTAAGTTTCAGTGGCCTTTCTTTTTTCCTTGTTCCTTTGTCACATTTCTTCTAAATTGCATTTGTTCTCATTATTGTATTTCTGAATGACGATTAATAAGATTTCCAACTTTACAGACTTTATTTCAAAGCTGTGCAAGCTTTTTCAGGGTCTTTATTTTACAGTCCTTATTCACATCATATCTAAATACACCAAAACCTTTTGAAGGCTTTATCTTGACCAACTGTGAAATAAGAGATGGCCTTGCTTCATCCCATTTCTTTTCTCTTTTTGCAGATCACTGACTATCAGTAGCTGTTGTCTTCTCTTTAGCGCTAAAGCTTGAAGGACAAGACAGGCACACAGTTGGATTCTTGGAAAAGCCTTAGTTTGCTTTTTGCAGTATAAGATATTAAAAAATTATTTGCCGCAGAGTTACTGAATAGAAATGTTGTAATCGTGCAGAAATAAACACAAAATAACTTTTATTCTATAAGCTTTGGCACAAGACAATGAAGTCTTCTTAGCCTGCCAGGGCATGGTTTTGCTGGTACCATTACCAATAGCTACGAGTCAGCTTATTTAGAGGAAATTAAAAATCAAGTAGAATGGATGTAGAAGTGTCAACTGAAGTAAAAATTTAAGCTTTATATCCCTTTCATATAGTATATTCATATACCACAGAGAGTCTAAGCACTCTGTCAAAAAGCATAGAAAAAGGGTATCTGTTAAGAGAGAGCATCTGGATGGAAGTTAACAAGCCAAAAAAGAAAGTACTGTCTGGCAAAAATGAAGCCTTATGTTAACATAGAACAACATAGGAGGAGGAAACTGTTTTCTTTAGCTGCATCATAAACGAAAAATTACTTTGTACTGTAGAACTGCAAAACTTGAAGTTCAAGATTATAAATTTTATGAAGTCTTTGATAATGATCTACCTGGTTACTTATATTGTAACTATTACTGTGTAACCTAGAGAAAAATTTTAAGAGGATGATTGAAAGTACTGCTGCATTTGGTTTTGAAAGAGGATTTGATTACCCTTCTGAAAAAACAAAAATGAAAGGTTGTTGAAGTAATAATGTATGGACAAAAAGACAATTGCCAAAATATTTGTTTGGTGGCTGATTGATTACATATGCTATAGATGAACCTACAGTGTATCCATAACACAGGCAGGTGACCTGGTTACCCTGTTTTGTGTCCTGATCTATTTATAATACAAAATCCAAATCCAGCAATCTGATCTGTGTCGGAGAACCTACACACCTGTGCAGAGGCCCACTTAAGCAAGTGGTCTTGTGCAGGGGAACGGTCACGCCCACGCAGATTAGATTATGGGACTACAGCCAAACTTTGTGTGGACGGGACCTAAACTTGTCCCTCTCATGCTTTGAAATCACGGACTGCTTACATAAAGTAACACAACGTATATGAGGACAGATACAAAATTGTGAAGCTATCATTTTACTGTGACTAGACTATATCGTGCAGTCTTTGTGTTACTTCATGCTTTTTCAAAGTTATTCAGAGAGCCTACATGTAGAACAACCATGTTCTTGTACAGCAAATTGCATGGAAGACTTTGTTTTATTAAAGCCCTGATTCAGTACATCCTGATTCTGTCTAGGGCATGAAAACTATCACCTTTATTTTTCTCTGAAACGAACTTTATTTTTTAAGTTAAGCAGTAATCCCCAAAATTCTTTTGCTTGTGATCCTATTCACAGCTTGATAATTTTGTTTGACGTAATATATAGATAGGAACATTTGATGAAACTAAACTTCTGTCCACTTATCGACACTTTTTTATAACTGCCATGTCAAAGTCCTTAGTTTGTTTAACACTCCTCCACATAAAGATCTAAGGCAATAAACCACTAAACCTCCACCAAGAAAACCACATGAAAATAAAGTTCACATTTTTCAGTCTAAATTAAGCTTTAAAAGGTATTTTCAGTGATATATAAAAAGAATCTTCAGGTAAATCAGTTCTAGTCAGTAGTAGTACAAATTTTAATCTGAAAACATAGTAAGAAACTAAACTGCTAGGTAAAAATAAATGCTTGGTATGAGGAAATCAGCCCTGAAAACTTGCATCATCGTTGCAAAGTTCATTTAAATCATAAAGTGTTGGCAAATAAAACATGAGAACGTGAACTGATGTATCCTACAGCAAAAAAAATCCATCTCAAGCAAAAATATGACTGATAAAATTATGCTTTAGAACTCAATAGTATAAGAATCAGAGGGTGCAATTTGGGGTTAAGTCTGTCAGTCCTATGCTGGGATGATGGATCAAGTCAGTCTTCGCTTGATGATTAAATCTAAACATAAACCCACCTGCTATAATGCCTGCAAGGATTTAAATTCACTGGGTATAATTTCATTACAGAAGATAAGTATAACTTGACTTTATAAGCAGTTTGTGAACAAAGGAACAATTTAACCATAATAATATCTTAATTTTGTGAATCCAAGACTTCGGAGTTTTATGCAAATTAGATTAGATCCTAAACTAACAAACATGGAAAAGCAATTTTATTCAGGAAAAAGTTTATTCTGCATGCAACCAGAATGTTAAAATTTTTCAACTTAGCAAACTGCTCTTTTGGCATTGTCTTTGTGATCTCTGTTTTACCTGAATTATAACTGAACAATCTGAAATGTCATACTTCCCGAGGTTTTACTGGAGACATCAGTGAGCTTCAAAGGAAAGAAGGAAAAGTGCGAAAGGACTGGGGCTCGGTGAAGAAGGGGAGCCCAGACCATCCTCTTATATGTAGAAGGAGCACATTAGAAGTCTTAGTCATGTGATTTGATAGGAAAGTAGAAGGAGGTCTATCTGACGTTTGATTTATGAAATATCCATTCACAGGAAACACGTTGAAATTTGGGGAAAACATTGACTGAGATGCTGCTGATGGTTATATTTTCTCTTATGCGATACGCTGAGGAGGAGAAGGTGTGATCGTTTAAGGCAGTTAGTCCTTTATTCCCATTGAAATATGGGAAATTTAAGCATCACCCTTCCCGCAGCCACTAGAACAATGATGTCAGATTTTGTGGAGGATTTAGGGCTCTATGAAAAAGATTTAGGAAAGCACAAAAGAGTGTGGGTTGGTAAAGGAATGGTTTATAATGGAGGTGGGCTGGCAGCTATTACATTTTGCAGTTCTGTGAAACTATTTGATTCATTCTCATTAATTGCATTAGCCCACTATTTCTTCTCAAAAGCAACAAAGAGAAACCCTAATTAGTATTTCGGAATATTGAAATGTATTAGTGCAGCTGGTACCATCAGGTATTTCAGTCAAGTCTTGCTGACTTGATTACCTTGGAATTCTTGGAACTGGGTAACTTCAAAAGTTTAAGTTACAATTTGTGTTGAAATAGATAAAATGATCTATCTGCTACTATTACAGGGATATCTGAGAACCAGTGATGACCAAGAAACTGGTGTTGATGGAGTGGGGGGTCAGAATAGCTTCTTAGATTTAACAATAAATATTGTCTTTTTGTAATTTTAATTCAGACATTCTCTGGGAAAGTGAAGAGTCTGTTCCAAAAATTTACTTAAAGTTTCCATAATGTTTCCTCCTTAAATTGGTACATTGAGTTATTATTTCTGCTAGGAAATTAAATGGTAAATTACTAGCAGCAACAAAAACACATTGATATGCTTGTCTTGCCAAGATAAAAAGAGAGAAAGCATGAAAGGCAGTAAGTCCATAGATACTGTCTATATTGTAACACATGAAAACTCTTAGATGGTTTCAGATAGTCTTTTTATTTTCTAGTCATAGTTCCCTGGTACAGGACCTTGTGCTGGTAAAAGCTGGTAAGAATAGCAATTCTTTCCTGAAAAAGCAATGTTCATGCATTCACTGTGTCCATCTGCCTGCCTGCCAGCCTCCCATATCTTTCTCCAAGTTGGAATTTGCTGGCCAGCTCCAATCAAATGAGGGGAGTATGTTTCAAAGACATTAACTTGTGATTAAGTTGGTGAAAATCAGCATCTGGATGAAGAAAGACACTCTCTTGCCTCTGAAGGGTGGGATGATCTTTAAGGTCCCTTCCAACCCAAACCATTCTATGATTCTATGAAGCTGTAGAAACACTTATGTTATCTAGGTGCAGCAGGCAGACTTACTGCATACCAAAGGTAATGAAACAGACCCCTACAGTGGGGTCTTCTGTACCCTTTCTTTTGTGCTAACTAGACAGGGTTTATGCTTAGATAAAAAGGTTGCTGCTGTTTGACCCAAACTTCCATCCATTCTTATACTACCTTGATGCCATCTTCCCAATCCAGCCTAGTAAAAGCAGTAGTTGTTCTGGTAAAATGAGAGGAATCAGCATTATTTTCGTAGAAAGAATTCATTTTTTGAATCAACTTGAATGCTTTTGAGAAATCAGTGATTATGTGGAATGATTGATAGAGTATTTATTGACAAAATCCTATATTAGATTACTCTGGGCAATAAAAGAAAGCAACATTGCGAAGAACCACAGAAGTGTCTCATTACAGTAAATGACTGGGCATTAAAAAGTCAGACTAAATTCAGTGTTATTAAACAAAGTAATATGCAGAGCAAAAGCACACCAAACTATGCAAACAGAGCAGCGGTTTCTAGATGAGCCATTTATTATTCAAGAAAGAGATTCTGGAATTGCTGTGAACAGTTTTATGAGAAGATCAGTGTAATGCTCAGGGGCTGTCAAGAAGAGCTCTTAGGAGAAGAATGTTAACAGGGAACAAAACAGAATATACCCTCAGGTCGCTGTGCAAAGCCTGGCTGCAGCAAATATCCTGCTCTAGCCGTTCCTCACCTCAAAAACAACAGAAAAGGTAACAGACAAAATCAGTAAGGATGGTCTGAAGCCTGGAACGGCTTCATATGAGGGACAATTAAATAGACTAATATTCTCCTGTGTCTTCTTGAGACAGAAGAGTATTAGCCTGTCTAGCAGAGGATACCACACAGGTCTGTACAATCCTAAATGGTGAATAGGCCTCAGTATTTCTCACATATGAGAACTTGCAGGCATTAAACAAAATTACCGGGTAACAAGTTTGTGACAAACAAAAGGCAGCAACCTTTCACACTGTGCATGAATCAGAAATTGTGGCTGCAGAATATAGATGCCAAAATGTAATGAGCTTAAAAAAGCAGATGAATGAGAGGATGAAAAAACAATTTAGCACTATTAAGCACAATGAAATAGCCTGTGATTCAGGATGTCTGCCTGTGAACAGAAGAAAAGGGAAAGTATACAGAGGGGAAGTAAAATTGTACGTGTGCCCAGTACTTGGTCTTTAGTTCTTAGTTTTAGTCTTGTCACAGGAAACTATTCTTGGACATTTCCGCAGCAAAGACTGAGGTCAGTCTTAAAGAAAATTAAAGCTTTCCTGGAAATAAGAAATGTTTGCGTGGGCTGGAGAGAGGAAAAGGCACAGAGCCAGGAATCTAATGACAGAAGAAGTGAGTATCCAAGTTAAAAAAACCAAAACACACCCAAACCCAAAACGAGGGGACCAGGAGGAGCTACTAAACAAGGCAACTCTGATGGTACCAGTCACTCCCTGAAAAAAATCGGGAGAACTGGGAGATGCTGTCCCATGTTTTGTGCAGAGGCACGATAGCATTAGGTACACAGGGCTGATGGTCTTAGCTGGTACGGCTGTTCTCGTAGCCTACAGTCTTAAGCGCTGCAGCTGATGTGATGCAGAGGTGTTGTGCTCGGCAGCTGAAGCACATCAAACCATTGTATCCTCTGTTGGGATCAGAAAGTGATCCCTACTTGGTAACATCTCTGGTACCCCTGACACCACCCCAAATTCCCTTTCCTCCCAACTTCCCATTTCAAAATGCCCTGCTTTTCAGAGGTGTTCATTTGCTGGGGATAACCAGAGTGACTGACCTGGTTTCTTCTAATTTCAGAGCCTGTCAGGCCTCCTGCTGATACCATTCCAGATGCTGATGACCAATCCCATACTCCATCTTACCCAGGCAAAGAGGGCTGGAATCTCCAAGGACAACCATTTGTCCAACCATGTCTCATCAGACCTTTGGATGAGCAGATTAATTCGTAGCGTGGTTACAGGATTTGAGCATGCATTTGGCAAAACCAAGAAAGTGTGAATCAGATTCTGTATTCATCCATTAGGATGTTACTGAAAAAGAAAATACATGGGTGTTGTAGATAGCGGTATCACTATCTGAGGAAATAACAGTTAACACCTACTGTATTGTCCTGCAGAGCTCTCGTTTGAGATTACAAGCTATCTTTTCTGCTCTTTTTGTTCAAGACAGATTCTCTTTCTCACTTGAGTTTTTTAAGCCTCCTTATTTTTTTCACCCAGTTCTTGGTACCTTGCCCAGAAGAAGGGCTTTATACTAAATATGGTTTACTTTTCCGCTTAGCCTTTAAGTTACAATATACAAGTGTGGCAACAGTGACTTTTCCTCTCTCCCTGGGGTTTCTCTGAATTTACAGTCCTATTGTGTTCCTTAACTAGAACATTCCTTCTATCCTAAATGGCCTTTTTGGCAGTTACATTTCCAAGGTTGTTATGAAGTGTTAATTTACAGTCATTGTTTCACTTTGATCTCTTCTTAACGAGACACTTGACACAATAATAAAACCCACCAATTTACAGTTCCTTGAATCCCACTTCTAGTCAGCAGGACCTGCATTGCCACAATCATGCCCCTGACACAATTATACTTATTATCCCCATGTTACTAGGGCATAAGCACAATTTGCCACATTAGACCAAATGAATGCTAGATAGCTCAGAGCTTGTTTCATGTGATCCTCTCAAAAGTTTGTTAATCTGCTGGATGTCTTCACAATACCCCGTGAGAGAAGCTGCTGCTTTAGAAATGTGCCAAAAAGTCTACTATGCAGATTCAATGCATAAAACCATGCAGCCAGAAGCAAAGTATAAATAATTCTTCAGCAGGAGAGAAAGAAGTGGTTGCTTAAGGGAATATTTAAGTGAGTTTGCCTCTCCTTCAGAATTCATAAATATTTAAATATTTCTGATCCACATGTCGAATCAATGAATACACAATCCACCCCAAGAGTTAAAGCCTGAACAACCGCCTGAGCTATGGCTGTGACAGTTATTTGTGCTGAATGCTGCTTGAAACATGGTTGAAAACCTGAAAAAATATTTTTGGGGTTTATTTGATTTATCATGGGTTGGGAAGACAGGCTTCACACTTTTTTCTTTTTTTTAAATAGACATTGCTGATATCTTGTCCTAACTGGAACAACATGGAAGACCTTAGATTTTCAGCTAACGCCCAGTTCAAAATAGGAAAGACTACAGATATTTTAGGATGAAGAGTACCGGTTCACAGGTTCCATCCATCAGTGATGCCCAAATGGGCTTTGAAAGCTTTTCTGAAAGAAAAGACTTACAGTCTTTTAATGCGAAGAGCACACTGCTGTGTGTAGTCAATGGGACTGCTAGTAAAGTAGGATATTATTAATCAAGTTGGTATTTCACAATTTTTTTCCTATTTCGAAGGATAAATCCTATATAGTTGCCATTTTGCTAACCCAGGAATTGGAAGGAGATTGAAATGAGAGAAATGACTAGACAAACGTGAGATCAGAGAACTGCAGATGAAGATGCAACAGATGCGTTTACCACTGAAAAAAAAAATACCCTCAGCTACTCAAGCACTTGGTGTAAGGTCTGCCACAATTCTGCTTTGGCAAACACAGGGTAGCTGTATGAAACTGCAAAGTCCATAATGAGCACTCTCTGTGCAAGTGACTGCAGGCTGCCAAGGGACTGTGTTTCCTTGATTTCCTAGAACAGCAGAATCCCTAGAATTGACCTTTGCGAGTTCACTGTCATCACATGCTCCTCTGCAGCTGGTTTCTGTTTGGCAAGACAGTGAGACAGAAAAATCCATCTCAGTGCCTCAAGAGGGGAAGAAAACAAATTAAAAAAAGAGTAATGCCTCTTTCCCCAACATTGGCTGCATTTATTTCATGTCCGAGGAATTATTATTTATTTCAAATAGCAATGAGTAATTTGGAAAGAAATCAGCACTAAGCTCCTATAACGAGGCTCAAGTCTATTTTCTCCCTGCAGGCACAATAGTTTCCAGGGATATCTTCAGGAGTTTCAGATATGTAGAGGAAACAGACTGCCAAAGACCGATTCTCTTGTGTGGATTTGAGAAAATTTTGCTTTCCAAATCTTAGGCAATAAGACACCTAAAAAGAACAAATCCAGGGAGTGGAGAAGAAAAAACAATTTTGCTATAAATTAATTTATTTCACCAAGGAGGATCTTGGTCCTGTTTTTGTACAGTGACTCTCCATCCTTGTAAGAACAGGAACCCACTAATTCTAGCTGGTAAAGAGAGGAGGCCAAATAATAGCTTGTGAATTGGTATGATTGAGGATGGATTTAACCGCCTGAACTCTCATAAACAGATTCACCAAGAATGTAAAGTGAAGGATAGCAATGTTGCACAAACTTGGTCAGCCTTGTCTATGTAGTGAAGTTTTACAAATTATACAGGTGCCCATGTTAACACTTCAGCCCCTTCACACATGCCGTTTATTTCTGTTCAGTATAGGCTTGACTGAGAAACGTTCCACTTACGTTAGAACGTGTATCTAAACAGGCATTAGAGGAACGGAACAGTACCTCTGTTCAGTGTATGTGCTTTAGGCGATACTGAACCCGCCCCCCATCCAACTTGAAACATGTAATAGAGTATTTAGACAGTCTTACTTTAGGGACCTAAAATTAGTTATTCTGAATCATGCTTTAGCAGAACCTATTTTTGTCCCATACTATACAGGAAGCTATACAAGTTCCTTGGCACCTCATTCAGATGCTGTAATCGCTCTTGCCCCCATCCTCCAAATAGACAAGTTCTCTGTAAAATAGAAGTTTATGCAATGGGTAGGTTTCTGGCTCATGAAAATTTCATCTATGTTTAGGTAAAGCAGTGTTTCTCATGTATTTTTTAAGTAAGGCAAAGGTCACACGTCTCCGGATCAGATTTTTCTAGCTACAAACCAGCATATGTATGTTGTTTTTAAAATCAGTGTTTCTGTTTCTTGCATTTAAAACTAGTGATTTAAACTGCATTCACACACTTTAGAAGATTGGTTAGACTGACTAATCCTACTGTCATCTTGCTCATTGTTTCTCAAGAAATTAATAAATGCAGTTAAGTGCCTAGGCGCAGGAGGGGAGATGAGCAGCTGTAATTACTGCTCTTCACTGTTTATACCAGACAAGGAACTTCTACTCCTCAAAATCTTTAGAGCAACTCAGTTTCCCAGGGACAGGGGAGTAAACACTTTCACAGCAGGCTGTAATTACAGACTCTTCTCATGTCCCCATCCTCAAGGGACAGAGCAGATCCTTGCAATGAAAATGCCCTTGTTAGCCGAAACACTTGCAGCTAGTAATCACAGATGCTTCTTCTTGGAGAAAGGAAGTTACTGCCATCTTGTCTGAAAGGTGGTGAGCAGGATGGCAGCAGCTTCTTGACTCTCTTTGGCATCTTTCAGTGCCTGCTTTGGGGGACTGACCAATTTAGAAACACAGGGATGAGAGAAAGTCTGATGACCCTCATCACTGACAGCTTCAAAAACTAAGCTATTCTTCTTTAGTTTTGTAATGGGGCTCTTTGAGATATGGGAGGTCATGGACCAGGACAGGTATGGTACAGGTAATATGAAGCTCCTGTTGGATTGGGTGCTCTTTTCCAAATTGTAAAATATAGAGAAGTCTGTCACTTAAAAAATTACTCAACTTTTAACTTGGGTCCGAAAGGGCAGATGGGTCACTAAGCAAAATGTCTACATAGGAAAAGTAGTTGCTTGAGAGCTGAGATAGTAGAAACTGTGGTTAAGGTTGAGTGACAAGCTTCCTAAATACTGATGACAGTGGTAGTGTTAGTTGACCTAAGGCAGCAAGCCATCCAACAAGGGAATGTGTGAACAATGCGCAACGTGACTTAAGCCACTGTTAACAGTTGAAATTTCTCATGAATGGAAAGATTGTATTTTCTTCACAACTACAACACTTGGATTCATCAATTCTCAAGATCTGATGCCAAAAACAACAGGTGGCAGCCATATTTGGGTTGCTCTCGATTCATATTCCTCCTACTTAATAAGAGAGGAAAAAGCTGTTGATGCAAGTAGCACAGACGGGTTCCTTGTTATGAAAGCTAGTCCTTCATCATATGACTTGGGAACCAAATGTGCTTTTACACACTGCTGCAGCCAAAACATATTGCAAACTTGAAGAACAAATCTATTTTTGACTCACTTGGCAAAATGTGTAATTTTTTTTCTTTTTAAATAGCAGAATGCCAACGTACTGGGGAGAAAGGATTATTTTTTTAAGAATTAGTAAATGTAATTAGTAAATTAATAAATATGCAGAAAATACTTTCAGAATGCAAGTACTATATGTATGCTTACTACTGTAAGTGTGAATGGACTCAATCTCCTTTTTCCTTGTTTCAGGTTCTGAAAACGGGAATCATGTTTCTGAGAACAAGGAGGTCAGATTAGTATGATGACTGTCTGAGGTACTGATGGCATACTTTGCACATTTTTCCCCAAAAGGTAAGTGTTTAATTCTGGTGGAAGGCACTTGTGTGTCTGAGGTACAATGGTCACAGGTGAGGAGGCTTGCTGAGGTCAGAGGTGCTTATTCACATCGCAAGATATTTAGAAATGTGTGAAGAATCAAGCTTCAGTTTTAACTCAGGTTAGAAAAGGCAGAAACTGCAGGAGTATTTTTTTGTGATAACATAGCTATGAAGCAACAGAATGCAGCTTTGAAGGTCCTTATGTATCTGCCAACTTCAATTTCAGAAAATTGGACAGTAATTTTGACTTCTTTTCCTCCAAATCCAAACAGACTCTGCATGCTTCAAATTTAATAAACACTTTCCCATATTGGAAATGGCTGTTGGGACAAACCGCCATTGCAATTAAGTCAGAATAAGGAATTGCCCGTAAGTGACAGAAACTAATTTTAGACTGTTCAGTTTCAAGGCACATATATTTTCACTTATTCTGAAACATGGATGGTTTTTTATTACAGTTTCTGGGCTAGTTATCCAATTTATCCTTGTCTGAATGGATGATGAAACTGTACCTTTCATAGTGTCTAGCCACACCTTTCGCTTGTTCCCATTTTCACCAACAAACCACTGAAACAGGATATACTTTGTCCCCATAGACATTTGACCATAATCAAGTTTCATTTTTAATTCAGGCCGGAAAGGACAGAAATTCGTGTATAATTGTTTTGCATAATGTAGATATGAGGCAATAGAATGTAATTGTAAAGCCACTGTGAAAGATGTCAAAAAATACTCTCCAAATGGCAATAATAGAGTGACATCCAACCATTTTCTAATAATGTAGAAACTGATATACATAATCTACAAGATTAGGTGATATAAAATCTTCTAGGAATGGAAGGGTATTTCCAAAGTATTGAACGCTAAACAAAATCCTCGGCTTCCTTTATTAAAAGCACAGGTCTAGGAAGGTGAGAGAAGGTAGAACTAACTTTGTTTCTTTGATACCTGCTTGAAAAGGCTCGGCCTCTGTAGCACTTCAATCAAGGGAAATTAGCAAAGTATCTGTTTTATTCTAGTCTCATCCTGTAACCCAGAATGGTTACTGTCACTGAAGCTTTAGGAAAAGGAGGTATTTGGTGCACTTCCAGTGATTATACACTTTAACTGTCCCAAGATATTACAAGAAAAATACTTGATAGGAGAGCGATGAAGTAGCATTAGGCCTCCTCTGGGCACCCAGGAAAACCTCATTTATATGATGCTGATTTATTAGTACTTTTTGTCAGAAGAAGCCCACAGCGCTTGTGCTGATTATTTTATCAGTGACTCAAAGCCAAAGTAGTGGGTCTCTGTTCGTACAGGTGTATGTGAACGTAACACACAGGATCATTTCCTGTTGCAGCGGGCTGGAAATAAAAATAATACCCAATATAAAAGGCATCTAACAAGATGGCATAAATGCGCTCCTGAGGAAAATGCCACGACAGTATCTGAGCATTATGACCTTTGGTTATCGTACTTGGGTTTTCTGTGGCACTTCTCTGCGTAATGCGTTTCAGCATTTAGTTAGCCATCTTTTTTTTTTTTTTTATTTTAAGCGGAGCTAGTTTGAGCATAAAGATCAGAAAACAGGATTTGCCCTTGTCAGTAGCTTTAAATCTGATCAGTTTGCAGCTGTTGTACGGTCACGATGTAATTCTTGAGGGGAAATTCAATTAACAATTATATTTAGGACAGCTGGAGAGAGCAGCCACCGGCGCTGCCAGGGCTTTTCCCACCGCCCCACGCCGGGCTTTCCGCCCGCAGCCCGCCGGCCTGACTAGCCGCATTACTCGCGGTAAGCCGCTTAGCCGGCCCGCGGGCTGCCGGCAGCC
>JAVJGI010000035.1:1609205-1622137 GCA_035590275.1 Ibycter americanus | reverse complement strand
CCCTCGGCCCCCCGCCGCCCCCCGCCGGTAGCTGGGCGCCAGCCCCGGCCTTACGCAAGGCCCGCGAGTGCTTCGCCATAGGCAATGGGGACAAAGGTGGCTTCGTTCTCCAGAGCTCGCCCGTCGCCGCTGAAACTTGCCGAATTGTACACACCGAGCTCTCGTGGGCCGGCTTCTTGGCTGCTTGCTGTTTCCTTCGTGCCTGCTTGGCCACCTGTTTCACCTCTCGCCTTTTCGAGCGAGTTGTACGAGGTGCCGTCTCCGCGTAACTCCTGCTGTAGGAACATGAAGCCTTGCTCAGGGCAGGCTGTTTGTTGGTTCAGTGCCGGCAGGATTAAATCCTGGCTTAATGCTGTGTAAACACCGTTGGTGCCCTTGGTATCTTGCCTGTGCTGTGACACGGTGTAGCTGGTGTTGATGTTGGCTCTGCTGCATGTGCTGGCAAGGTGGTTTTAATACAGATAAACCCGCGGGGGTTTCATAGCACCGAGTAGAACACGGGTTTCTCTGAGTGAATTTTACAAAGCATACTTCACCATTTTTTGTCTTGGGCACTCTGGCACTAGAGTGGCATCATATGACAATGACTCCTGTAGCTTCAATCAGTAGACCCTGTTTCTGTGGATGCTTACCGTGGGGTGTTTTTTCCTCCTGAATGCTCTGTGTGCCTTCATAAATGGTGTTTCCTGTATGCTAGAAATGATTAAATATGTGCATTACGTGCGTTTTGTACAATTTAGAGATCTTCACTTACAACTTATCTCCTCACATGAGTGATTTTTTAAATATTAATTGGGAACTTAGTACATATTTGGCAGTCAGATCTGTTTGATGCATATGTATTGAAATGTAAGTGTCTTCATATTTGCCAAGAGGCATTCTTAGATAGAATTACATTGGTGGTTGCAAAATGACTCACATGTTTGCGTTATGTGACAGTTTGAACCTGCTTGGAATGAGTTCAACACTCTTTCCCTTCCTGCCCCCCCCCAGCTATCTGCTAGCTCATACTGGTTTCAGAACTTACTACCAGAAAGATCGGCATTAGCCGAATAGGCTAAATGTGGTACGTGAGTCCTTTGAAAATGTGCAGGGTTGTGTTAGAATCACCCTGTTACTCGCTCTGTAAATTGCAATTACTGCGACCAGTTTAGGCTTCAGGGCAGTGAATTTAGCCTGTTGAGAACTACTGCTATGCTACTGTATGAATCACAGAAAGGTCAGGAGGCTCTAATTTGTGGTTTTCCACCTACTCTTTGAAGTTTGAATTTATTGTCTGTGTTTGCAACTTGTCTGATGTCTGTTAGTCCCAAGATTTCTTTGTGGCGTGTTACATGCACTAAGACTGTGAATATGCTGGGATGTAGGCAGGGAAGGAAACAGTGGGCTTGGTTTAAAAATAAGCTGGTGTAGTTTACATGAGAGATGTTTTACTTCTTAGTTTAACTTGACAAGGTACTTCTGCGGGATGAAATACGTTAATAAAAGTTTAGGCCTAGATGAAACTCTTCCAACCATATGGTGTTCTGATGTCATACCTAAGTCTAATTATAGGATAATGATAATAAAGTCAAAGTTTTGCTGTCTGTTGATAGCAGGTGATTCATCTCCAAATCAACTTAGTATCTTTTTCCCTGTTGGCCAGCTATAATAAATAGCACATCCATTTGATGAAAAAAGAAAAAAAGAAAGTCCAGAATCTTCATAATGGTATGATCGCTGCTTAACTTTGTTGCAAATGTCTGAATTAGAACAGCCAATGTTCTTACAATGTTCTGTGAAATAATTTGTAGTTCAGAACTGTGGGCGATGTGTCTTTTAATCTATTTCTTGTACAGATACAACTGTTAATACAAACATTGTAATATGTACATACTTATCAATAAGTAAAGGAAAAAAACTGCATGCAGATGATATACTTACTTAGTTACACCTCCTCAGGTACTTGCAGCTTTATACAACCTGCATTAAACCCTGTAGAGTTTGAAGAATGAAAGTGAAACTCAAATTTTTTTTAATTAAAAAATTTAGTATCAGTTACTATTTCATAATGACAGTTGAACCCAAAATCTTGTATTTCTTATACTCCCAACAGCTGAAAACATGACTTGCACATAGTTATCTTAGGAGCAGCTGTTTCAGCTGTCTGATGTCACGAGCTGAATAGGGGGTGGAAAAAAGCAGAATTGGAGTTTATCAGCTATAATGTCTGTAAGCTGATTTGCATAATTCTTCTACACATAATTTTCAGTCATGCAAACTGGTTCTGTGGTTGGGATGCTTGTGTGGAGTACGGTGAGAGAACTTTCCCGTGAAGACAGGAATAGTGTGGTTAGTTAAGTAACTCATGACTTAGTGGGACTTCTTAGGCAAGTAAAACTGCTTGCCTCAAAGATTGTATTTAAATCTGTAATCATCACCCCAAGATTCCTCCAACTTTGGCTAGTAAAATCTGTATCTTATAAAACACTAATCCGATTGTGAAGGCAGAAGACTGAATCTCAGTTGTATAACTTGCTACAGTGTCTATGTGGGGAAAGCAGGTTGCATCAAAACAATTTGCTTAAATGGACTTGCGTCATACTCTTTTATGGTCTCTAGGTCAAAAATAGGCTGCTGTTTCAATTTTTCCCTCTTTCATGTTTTACATAGAAACTTTGTGTATAGATTTTTATTATTATTTTTATAGAACATAGCCTGTAAATGAGCATATCAGTATAATACGAACATTTAATAGTTGCTGTATAAGTAGTTGCCTCTGCAACCTGGAAAACACACAATCTCTTTCTGTGCTTTCTACTTCAGTAGGCGAGGCTAGAGCTTTTAGAGCTGAGGGACACAGTTTCTGTTCCTGACAATGTTATTTTATGTGCTTGTCGGGTGTAGGCCTGTTACAAAATGACATTTAAGTGCCTTGCTGTAAGGTGTGGAAAAAACGCAGTTTGACTGTTTTGAATTGGAATGACAGGATGCAAAGTTACAGTGAGGATGAAAACATTTCAGTGGGACTTTGCTGAAGTATTTTAATCACTATTGCATATAAATCTTGTTTTAAATCTATTTCTCTCTCATCTTTATCAGAAAAATACAAGGTTTCCTTTTGGATGCATAAGGGGGGGGTGTGTGTATACTGTATATGTGTACATTGATTTAAATAGTCCTGTTGAGCATGATTCATTGCTTTTCATATAATTTATCAAAAACTGAGATTTAGACCAATCATAATCCTGTCCTGTAAAAACAGATAGCTAGGAATGTAGGAGAGTGCTCTATTTGGCTTTGTAAGTGAAGGCAATTTTGAACGGTGGCAAAGCAGCCAACTTTCTAGGGTGTTTTAGGATGTCCACTTGATATGATAGTACATTTCCTAAAAATAGGTCTATTGTAATGGTTGAGTGAGAGATTGGAAACCTAATACTTTTAGAACAGGGAACTGGCTTTCTGGTTCTGTTGGTTCCCCTCCCCCCCTGCATAATCTCCAGAGATCCTGTACTCTGTATGGAAAGGATGGAGCTGCAAACAGAATTTTCACTTCCTAATCATGGTTGGTTTTTTTTAGAGTAGGTGGATTTTGCTGGTTTTTTCTCTCTGTTTAGCTGAACTCCAAATGGGAACCCAGTGGACCAGCACAATGAAGGACAACTTACTTATCCTTTTTGCAGCTGACTGTTAGAGGTTGAGAGCTCATAAAACCTTTGGCAGTTTTCTTCAAGGAGGAATCAGAAGGGCAGTGGAATTAGGATTTCAAGAATTACGTCAGTGTAGCATTACTTGCCTTCATATAAGAAGTCTTACTTTTTGTTTTGCAGCAATTTAGTTTTAGAATTATTTTTTTCCCCAGTAACGCAATTAATATTTTATTTTTATCCTGAAGAGCCACCATTTATATGATGGTCGTGCATCTGTGTGATTAGCCCCTAGGCATCCTTCAGGATTCCGGAAGTTCTGCCTATATTCTTTAATTTAGTAATGGTGCTGTTTCATCCTTTGTGAGGGGATATTCTGAAAATACTGCCGTTCCCTTCTGTAGATTTTGCTCATTTGATCTTGAGGAAAAGATGATTAGCCACTTTCTAGAAGTAATTATTTTCTGTCATTGTCTTAATGCACAGCTGGATTAAGACAAATAGTTGACAGTTTTAAAATCTGCCTACCCCCTTACATACAGAAGCTGTAAATAGGGGAGCAATTTGGCATCTAGTTCTGCTTCTTGGGCATAGTGACATCTTTGCGTTTAGTACATTTCTGTGTACTTTACTCCTTATTCTGTTTCTTAATTAAACAGCATTTTGTATAATAGAGTTGCTGTTAGCAAATGTCAAGAGAGGTAACCAGCCAAACATTTTATTTTTGGTTATATATAGCAATGCTGACAGATTAATTGGATCTCTTGTGTAGTGTTTCTTTGTAGTTAGGACTTATTTTTCAGCCTCCCGCAGGGTTTTTTTTTGTTGTTTTTTTTGTCATAGATGAAGAAATGAATCCAGTATTCTTTGTTACTTTATACCTAGATTTATGAGAGTGAAGTAAGTGCGAGTGCATATGACTGAAAGGTAATGGAATGGAAGTTACTAAAGGTTAAACTGATTTCAGAACCCTCTGTTCCACAGCAAAATGAGCCCTTGGTGCTGCTGTGTAATTGGTGTTTTCTTTCCCAGATGTGTACTGTCATGAAAAGTACAAACACTTTTGTTCACAAACTAACTTTAAAGTTTGGTCATTGCATCAAACTGACTTTCATTAAACAGTAAGTAAAGACTAAGGGGAATGACTATGTGGGAGTGATCGGACTGTGTGGCTTGTCATCTCTCTCATGGTCATGTAAAGTGATTTGCCTGATCAGTCTAGAAGACTGTTTTCAAGGTGTGTGCTTTTCCTTTGAAAGTCTGGGAATAGCGCTTACGTCTTTTTATGAGATTTTTGTGTTGTCCTGATTATTACCCTGTTTATCTTGAAAGAAGCTTCCAGACTTTCACATTGGGTTCTTCCCATACAGCGTACGAGCAACGTATACTTCTAGAAGGTAAAATACCACAATTAAAATAAGTATGATTAAGTTATATACTCACAAAATCAAATGTCACACCCCCCACCCCCGAGGATTCTTTTTGCTTGTTGTTTGAAGCGTGTGAAAAGTGTAGGTGGTCAGCTGTTGATGGTGTAGTTCTATAGGTAGATAGTGTTTCTGGCCAATCCAGGTAATTTAGGCTCCTGTGGTAGAGGAGTGGGTTATCCTGTGTTTTGTTAGTTTCCTTCTGTATTTGAATTAAGTAAAACATGTTGAAATGACCATTAGTGAAAATACTGCCCATCAAATGTAAAAATCCGCCCTTGAAATCAATGGGGAAAGAGAAGTGGAAAATACTGCTGTAGAGTCGGTTGGTTTTTTTCTTTGTTTTTCTGAAAACTGGTGATTATTGGTTTGCCAGAGCCCTGCAGCTGTTCCACCGTGTCTTCAAAGGAAACTGGAAGAAGAAGATTGGGGGAAAAAATATCTTGTGAGGAAGGAGCCAGGGGTCTTGGTATATGTATATTTAAGGAAACTAACTCCTTTTGGTAAGATTACTAGCTGTGTGTGATCCTGAAAGTTCAGAGATAATTTTGTTTTGAATTGAGGAACGGGGATGTGGGGAAGTAGGGAAAAAAGTGCTCAAGCAGTTGAGTTCAAGTCCCATGTGCCCTTGTGTCACTGAGTGAAGTGTGCTTCATGTCAGTGTGTTTTATTATGGGATCTGAATTCTAGTTCTCAAGCAGTCAGTCCTCCCACTGGCAGTGCTGCGAGGAATGAAAGTTTACAGAGGAGCATGAAGCATTTGAAAGTAAACTAGATGTAGTGTTAAACTAAACTCCTTAATGTTGCAGGAGTCAATTTCAGAAACCAAATTCAAGAATCAAGACAGTTTGTTTTATCGTTTGATCAGTAACTGCTAATGTTTACCTCTTTAAAGTTAACTGGCCTCTAGTACTTCCAAGTAGGTGTCCTTCAGAGATGTTTCTTTCCTAATCTTTTCACATGGTGGTTCCACTGTAAGGTTCTGCAGCGTGTGCTGCCCAGCATACAAAATAAGCAGTGTGAGATCTGGCATTCTTCACATTACCAGAACAAGCCTTGACGCTCTGCTGGTGTATGTTTGGCAACAAATCAATCCACCCTTTTCTAAATCTTGCACAAAACCAATGAATAGGCTTCTCAAAAAATTGTTTTATATAGGCTCATATCTTGCATGCTTTGTCTAACTGCTGCTTGGCGGATAGCATATTAGTGAGGTTTCTTACGAATCTTTAGAACAGTTGGAGCGGTATTAAAAAGGAAAGTGTGCTTCACAGGCAAGTAGTAATTTATAGCTGCATGAGGTGTAAGATGCTGTGCTGGAACCTTACATTGGTTCTGCTGGTACAGAATATGTTTTAAGACTTTGAACATGGGGTGTTTTTTTTCAATCTCAACTTGAAAATAGCAAGCACTTCTTCCAGACTTAGTCCTAATGGATCTATACTTTCTTAAAATAGTAAATGTAAGGGATAGCAGTGGGACACACCACCAGCAAAGCTCGGTGTCTAAATCAATTGTTCAACCTTACTGGAAGCTATCAGATTTGGACTTGACTTGATACTTTCTTTTTTTTAAATTATCTTCTGGATTGTCTTGTCTCTTCCTTAAAGTGCCCTGGCTGAAAAGGATAGAGTGTAATAAGGCTGGTTGTGACAGTGGTGGTTTTGTTTGTGGTTTGGTTTTTGTTTTTTTTTTAATGAGAAATACTTTGAGCTCAGGTGAAAGAATATGATCCTTGGTTTTGTGGCATCTGATGTGAGCGTGAAGTTAATGCTATTTGTAGAATCTTAGAAGACTGCCGACTTTATTTGGTCATTCTTTTTCTTTCTGTAGTTAGTTTCCATTGCCAATCTTCCGTTGGCATATATCTTCAGATTCTTAGATGTGGGACTTGTGAACCAGGTTTTGGTTTTGTTTTGTTAAACAGCAAGTCAGATGGAGTCTGGCTCAGGTCTTACATAAAATGGAAATGTTTAAAAATATTGCTGACTCATCTTTTGTTTGTTTGTAGATATATCCGACTATATGGGAGAAAATTTAGCAGAGAAGATCATGTGCTTTTTATCAAACTGTTGTATGAGTTGGTAACAATTCCAAAACTGGAGATCAGCATGATGCAAGGATTTGCACGCCTGTTGATAAACCTGTTAAAGTAAGTACACATTTTGCTGACTACTGGAACTTCCATCTCTTAGTAGTTGCTCACTTCACTTGCTTAATGTTATATACTGTAATGTAATAGTATGTTCTATTACAGGTTACTTCACTTAAGCTCCCCTGTACAGATGATGTTGGCTAAAAAGAGTTCTCATTATGCAATGACCTTTCAGAGCTTTAGGAGTGGTATCGAAAGTGAAAGAATGTCAGGTTCCCCCCCCTCCTCTGCCACTGGGAGAAGGAAACATCTCGAGGAGCCAAGTGTTAAGGCTGAATCTCAAATAGGGAGAAAATGAAGACTGTCTCGCAACTTGATAATGTTTATTTCACTTAGTCAGACTTTTCCTGAAGATCTTGACAGCTTCTGTTCATGCAGAAATGCTGCAAGTGGCTAGCTTTTTTCTTGCCTGACCTTCCTGCAGTTCGTGCCAAATGCTGAAGATAAGCTTAATTCAGAGCAGTGATCTGGGGTATTCTGATGTGCACTGTGTCAATGTAAATATTTAATCCTAAAGTGCTCTTTTTTTTTTTCTTTTCCTATTAGGAAAAAAGAACTGCTTTCCAGGGATGATTTAGAGTTACCATGGAGACCACTTTATGAAATGTTGGAGAGAATATTATACTCCAAAACAGAACATCTTGGATTAAATTGGTTTCCCAAGTAAGTTTGCTTTCTAAAACATTTGATAGGCTATAAGTACATGTAATGCTTTGAAAGTACTTTGTAATTTGCTTTTAATATCTGGAATTTGATATACAGTAAATATTTTGCTTGTATTTTCATGAAGTATATTTCAGTAATTGCATGCAAGACTGTACTAAATCATCTATATCCTTCTGCCAATGAATTGTGTTTGTTGTGATGTTTCTTCATAAATGTGATTGAGTTCACTTCTAAATATGCTGGAACACAGGTCTTCAACTTATTTAGGCTGATAACCCATGGTTTAACAGATTTTATGTTAAATTTTTAACAATATTCATGTTAAGCGTCTGCTGTTCGGTTTTATAACACAATAAGGATTTTGGGGAAAAACCAAAAATGGTACTGTTCTTAAATATATGTACTGTAATCATTCCCAGTAACTAATCTAGGTGTAAATCAGTATGTACACAAAGAAAAGCGAAGTGCCTTCTATAGAAAATACACATACATGTATCATCAAAGTGATGATATGATATGATATGGACAAATCAATTTTTTTCCCAGTTAATAATTTTAAAAATGTTCTATTGATTTCAAAAATGAAAACTTGTTTTCTTTGCTTTTCTTATGCTGCCAATCCTTCCCTGTTTGACAATTTTCCTAATAATTCCAATTAGAGAAAGTCCTGCTCTATAAGTAATTACAGATTATAAAAGATATTGCATGGATAACTCATTATGTTTGTTTGAATTGAAACTTCATGTGAAGAAATGCAGGTGAAAGTACTTAATTAGCTTTAAAAAGAATTTTTTTTGCCCAGCGGTATTGAAGTACTACCACTGATTCCTTTTACTGAGTGAAAGACCCTATTGCTGATAAATGACATGAACAGAAAATATATGTAGCCTTTAACTTGTTACAGAGCATTTCATGCTGAATTTCTCCCTTGGCTACGTAGCTGGAAAAATAGTTCTGTTAAATTGCATTATTTTGCTAACTGTAGATACTACTTGTAAGTGAAAATCTGAAAGAGCAGAGCCTATTTTAGTTTGGTTTTGTACGCATATGCCAGCACCTACTGAAACTGCATACTTTGTTCTGTGGCAATGTTGTCTAGTCGCTTCTCATTTACTGCATGAGAAACTTGCGTAGTGAGGGGGGACTTTTCCAAGAGAGAAGAGGAGGTTAAGCTGGGAGGAAGGTATCAGTTGTGATGGTCTGTCTGAAATGTTTTGTTTTTATTAACTGTATTAGATATCAGACACTCCATCTTACTATGCAGTGCGATTTGTTCTCATACGGTGTTCATTCTTTTTTTAACGTCGATTTTGAGGGATATCTTTTTGGTGAAAGTCAAGAGGTACTTTGATTTAATTTATAGCTGTTAAATTAACTACTGTTTTAATTTTATTCTTTTTCTACATTCAGTTCATATCGACCAGGCTTGTCTTCACCTAAAACATTTGTGCTTAATGTATTACATAGGTGGTAAGAATGACTTTTTGTTTTGTTCAGCTCTGGCCGATGTGTAATCTTCTGCATGTTCTGTTAGATTGTAACACTTGTCACACAGGTGTAATTTTCTGCATAAATAATTGGACTGGAAAACCAATGTTAACATTACACCACTGTTTATGAGAATGTCGCACTGTATGTGAACCTTTCTAATTGGGGAACAAGATAGCGTGTGTGAAGTGGCTGATAAAGTGGCTCTATGCTAACTAATTTAACCAGCATATATATTTCAAGGGTCAAATGAAAGGTAAATTTTACATTTGAATAATTGCTGTGTCTGAATATGGACAAAATCAGTATTGGTGTAGGAGTGCAGGTTGTACCGAGTAAGTGTACCTTACTATTAAAAACCATGAAATCATGGAAAGTGCTTTAGCAGTGAGGTCATAGGTTTTGGAAAATACACCCAGCAACAACCTTGTTTGTAGCTGTGAAGTGTGAAACAAAACTTACTTTGTCTCACAAAGAAGAGTTTACCGTGAATTTTTGCAGTGAAAACCATACCAGGAGTTTTGGTGTGTATATATATAAATTCAGAAAACTGGTATAAGTGCAGTGGAATTGCAGTGTTTTTTGCTTTGTTTGGGTTTTTTTAGGAAGAGATTTTTATTTGTACTAATCCAATGAGATTGATATTTGGTTCACTGTAGTTTGAAACCCACTAAAATAATTTGTGAAACTATAGCTCGCTGCTCTTTTCATTGTCTGAATTTAACCTCTTGTAATGGGGTGTCTGCTGCAGGGTGAGAATTCACTTAAGGCCTGAATCTGTCCTGAAGAACTGAAAATTGTGCTTTTACTGCTTTTTGATAATAAGTCAACATTTATCTTTTGATAAAGAGTTAAGTGTTAGTTTATATGTTAATTGTTTTAACAAAACACATTTCTCTTCGAAAATGCAGGGGGAGAGCCCCCCAGATTTGCAAATTTATGGTCCTGTTCTTCCCAAAAGAAGAAGAAAATCATGTAATTCCAAAATGAGGACTAGTGGTAGGGGTTACTAGTATTGTTGGGTGTCTTTTAATATACCCATGCGGCAAGACGTAATAATAATGATGAGCTAATAGTACTTCGAGTAGTAAGGAGGAACTACAAGCAAAGGAAACTGAATGGGATGAGAAATTTTTCTTTATCTCATTAAGTATGCTGTTTCAGTAATTAATAGGAGATACCTTCCAGTGTAAGTAGCTTCATTATCTCTTGATTTCAAAGGTTTCAATACCTTATCCAAGTGGTCAACATTAAATACCTGAGCAAGGATAGGAGTGCAAACTACAGTAGGCTGATCAGTCCAGTGTGGTTTATGTATATAGTTGTTTGCTGTTGTGCTCTGTTAATCCATGGCTAGGTTCAGTGGTGGAATACCATACAGGAATACGCGAGTGCGATAACTAGACAAGCAGTTCTGCAGTAATAGGTATGCAGAAATCCTAACCAAAAGTGGAACAGAAGCCACTGCTAAAGAGTTTGAGAGTTGGTTCAAAGTGGTAACAAAAGCAGTGACCAGCAGTCTCTTGTTCTCCCCAGCTGTATTGTCCTGTCCTCTTCTAACTAGTTGTCGTCAAACAGGAGTCTGACAAGATGTCTTCTGTAGTTGCTCTGCAGTTGAACTGTGTCTTGGATGGAAGTTTCCTCATGTACAGAATTGTCTGCTGTTGTTTTTATCTTTCTAGCTTCCATTCTAAATTTGTGATCAGAAGACAGGAGGGGACATCCCTTCCAATCCTTCTTTGTTCTCTTACACTAACAAATGCTGAGATCTGACCGAAAACTTGTGAATTTGAAAATTTGATGATCTTTGGCATCAGTGTTTCTTAAAATTCCTCTGTCCTTCAAATTCTTAGTAATAGTTTGCTTCAGTGGAGTGTAATAGTATGGGGATAGCTTTTTTGTTTGTTACATGAACATTTTTCATGTTAATCTTTAATGCTCTTGAAGAATGTTACTGGTTCATGCTTTATTTATCAACGCTTGGAACAACTGTTATCTATTTCCTAACTTTTGCAGGAATGGTATTCACTTTAGCCCAGGATCTTTATGAGCTTCTTGCAGGGTTTGATCTTATTTTTGTTTAACGAATTGTTATCCATTTCTCTTCATTTTAGAAGCTATCAAGTCAGCTCAAAATTATCATTCTGGGAGAGGTCATGGATTTACTTTGTCAGTGTGGTATGAGAAGTACAAATTTTGCATCTTCTGGAGCACTCCTTGAACTGAAATAGTATTATGAGGGCTGGGTGGGCTTTTGTTGGCTTCATTGAATGTTGAGGTGTTGAAGGGAAATAGTGGGTTATCCATTTTGTATTTCTCCTGGCTTGTGTGGGATCAGTTTTATTTTGTGGAGGACTAGAGAGAGAGTGTGTGCATGCTTATTATTTGTGTGTCTCAAGATTGATTGACCTAACCTGATCTTTGGTAAAACTCTAAAGATGATACATTTGCATCATCTTTTCTGATCAAAATAGCATTTCTGTATGTTGGTTTTTAACGGTGAACTAAAGGATGCAATTTTTCCTATTAAGTCTACGGGAGATGTAGGAAGTTCTTCTGGCAGAACTCTCTTTTTTTTTTTCATTAAGGGAATGTTTTTTGGTAAAAATGCAATTTAGTCTTGAGCTTGTCTTGTAATAAACAGGAGGTTTGAAGAACATGACAGTTTACTACCTTTATGGTTCCATTGATCGATCTCTCTCTCTCTCTCCTCCCCTTCCCTTCTAGTCTTTGAGTTTATCCTGAGGTTTAGTCTTTTTCAGGTGGTTTGATGGCATCCTGTGACAAGTCATTTGAACATGACTTCTCAAATAATTTTTCACTATGGATGAAAACACTTTTAAAATCATCTGTGAATTGTGAAGGAAGCTAATGAATTACCCATTTATTTGCAGATAGTTCACTTCTCTTTCTTAAAACCATTGGATAAAACCCAAAACCAGATTGAAAAGGACAGATGTGGTGTTTGGAGTCTAATAATAACAACTGTCTGAAGTCTGTTGCCTTTATTTATCTTACAAATATTTATGAAGTCCATAAACACATTTTTTTCTGTTTGTGTTTTCAACTTCCCCAAGAAGTTACCTTGCTGTGCTGGTTGTTCATGGATAAAATGCAGGATATTACTTACAAGAAATGATAATAATTCTTTACTCTTCACTTAAATGCAATAGATACAAGAGTAGTATGTGAAAAGTAGAACCAGGAGTTTAGCAGAGCAATTTTAATTGTTATGATCAGGTTTGTGTAGAAGCCAATTAGCTACTGCATGTTCACAGAAGACATCTAATTGCATCAATGTTATCTTAAGCTCTTGAGGGAAAAATCAGCAAATGGTTGTTTATCTTATGTTGTCACTGAAATTTGGTAATACGCTATGCCTAATGTTTCCTTTCTTGTTTCAGTTCTGTAGAAAGTGTTCTGAAAACACTTGTGAAGAGCTGCAGACCGTAAGTGTTTGTGGGTTGGTTTTGGGGTTTTGTTTTTTTCTTTTAAGCCTGTATCTTTAATATTTGAGGGGGAAGAAAAGTGTATAAAAAAAAAAAAAAAACAAAACAAAACCAAACCAAA
>JAVJGI010000035.1:1547218-1609105 GCA_035590275.1 Ibycter americanus | reverse complement strand
TTATTATTTGAGGGCTAAGAAAAGTTTTTAAAAAAAAAAAAAAAACAAAACAAAACCAAACCAAACAAAAAACCCCACCCTACTGGTCATTCTTTGGCTGATGTTGTCCCAACTCAGTAAGTTTGGGGTGGAGGGTGGAGACTTTTCTGGTTTACTGCATTATGAATGATCAGTACCTCAGGTTCATAGGTTGCTTAAAATGAAAACACAATGACTGGTAGGCTCCATGTTATAATATTTAAACAAAGTGTAAGGTTGTTCGGGTGTTTTTTCTTTTTGACAGCCTTGGTTGAAAATCTGTTAATAGTTAAGCCAGGATATCGCTAGATAAGGCCGCTTTTGCTTTTGCTCTTTTGTGCTGTTCACTGGGAATGTGTGTGCCTGAACCAGACTTGCTCCCTGCACTAAATGACTTTTTTAGCAGCTTAAGATACTGCAAAGATGCAGAGAAGGGACTTGTTATCTTTTATTTACCATTCATATGGCCGTTTGTCGTTAGCATCTGCTTTCATGGGAGCAGGTGTTTCACATACTGATGTTACTCCATTGAGCATTCCTATAGGAGATGCTGTTCTAAACATATACTGTTAGTACGAGGAACATAAGGATAAAACCACCTTATACTTCTTCCAAATAAATATGGGTTTGTAGCTAAATAAAACCCCTTGGTTTTCTGTGTTGATTTTTCTGGTATCTGTAATAAATATGAAATTCACTGAAGCAGATTGTTTTAAAAATGAAAAAGTGATATTTGCCTCTTGAAAATTCTGATTTAAGGTTGGGATGCTGATAATACTACTTTTAGTTGGCCCCATATCAATTGCAATAATTACGTTGTGTAAACAGTTGTGTCTGGTATGGACTTTTAATACTGCATTGCATGAATATTTAGTTTATTTTAAAATAAGTTAAATAACCAGCATTCTTCTAATGTTCTGGTAGATGTCCTTGTGCCTTAAGTAATCTTTTTTTATGTTGCATCACATGTGGATAGTAGTTTGATTTTGACCAGCCTTCACATTGAAATGGTTTTGCATCGTCCAGAATCTTTTCAGGTTCAACCAGACAAGAATCATCTCAAATTTGTGGTCTTAAAATGATGCATAATAATGTTCTTGATCTCCCTGAAACACAGAGTTAGGGTTAAGTGGAGTTGAGGACTGCCTGTCTGTTGCCCCTGGGTATGCAGTCTTCCTGTAAAACTAAAATTTATGACAAATTCATAGATAGTTTTAAATATATTTATATGTAACATCTGTATGATAATATATAATATTAACATATATATGTTATTCTTATATATGTTAATATAGGAACGTTTTAAAAAGACCCAAGCTTTAAAGCTAAGTTTGTGTATGTTTAATGGTTTCTTTGTTTTCAGATATTTTCCAGAAGACGCCACTGCGGAGATGCTAGATGAATGGAGGCCTTTAATGTGTCCATTTGACGTTACCATGCAAAAGGCTATTACCTACTTGGAACTATTTCTGCCTACTACCCTTCCTCCTGAACTTCACCAGAAAGGTTTCAAGTAAGTGTAGTTCAGTATCTGTTGATAAAGTATTCTGTTGCAAATGCAAGCAGTTATCTTTTACAAGATGTCTTGAAGTCAACCAACAAAATGAATGGCAGCTTTTAACAGCGTTTTTGGAAGGAGTTCAAGACAGAAATTCTGTCAGCGTTCTTTTGTAAAAGTAACCTGGGAGAATCTTAGTACCTATTCTCTAATGAGCTCTCCCTTCTGTAGAGGAAAGTGCACAGTATACTAACAAAGCAAACTAAATTGAGTTAAGTGCGCTTTAATTCTGAAGGAATACTCTCACAAGTAAAAATCATTAACCACAGCACAGCTTTTAACTCCTGCTTTCTATTTAATTTGGGGTAGCTTCTGATGAGTCCTTTATGTAGGTTAAAGTACAGCTGTAACTACAAATAAGAGATTGTGAAGTAGAGGTCTTCAGTTCACTGTAAAGGTGTGGCAATGTGAGATGGTCAGCAGACCGCTATAGGAAGCGCGTTTGAGAATTAAAGGAGAAGCATTTGCAGGATGGGAGAGTATCTGGATCATCTTTAAGGTAGAACTATTGAACTTAGAAACATAAGTCAGTGATGTTTAGTGCATGTAGTGATTACTTAGGCTGGTTAGGTTAAAAGTGTATTTGTGCTATAGGGTAAGTGAAAACTTCAAGGAAGGAAGTGAGTGTAGTTTTTAAGGGTGAATTTAAGCAAGGGACTGGTATGGAGGGTTTGCATCCTTGGCTTCAGGTGAATTCAGTATAGAAGCTAATGACACTTGTAACCATCAGTCAGCAGAGGCAAATTTTAGATTTTAAGGTTGAGGGAAATGAAGTGTGATTTGTTTTCATCTGGTTTACCTGTGTTGGGATGGCAATATGTAACGAAATGGTGAAGCTGAAGTAGGTAAGGAAACTCCTGGTGAACCACTTGTGTGAAAGGTGGGGTGGGTCAGGAAGCGATAAGAGGAGGAGAAGTAAAAGAAGCAAGGATTGAGACTCAGGGTCGGAGCTGAGGGTAGGGGGGATGCTCTGGGAGGCAAAGTGATACAAGTATGTCCGTGTTGATCCCTGTTCTTGTTGAATGACCTGAGCGGCAGGTGAGTTCCTGCGACCACCTGGTAGAGTAAGGGATAAATATTCAGTGAGGGAGCTGCTTTTACAATGTGAAAATTATTTTGGTTCTGTTCTCTTGCAGGCTTTGGTTTGATGAATTTATAGGCCTTTGGGTGTCAGTTCAAAATCTTCCCCAATGGGAAGGGGTAAGTATTTACTCTTCACCTACACTAGAAGAAATCCATTTAAATATTCCTACAGTGTGCTTGCAAGGCATTGATGTCAAACAATGATATAATGGATTGTTTTTCCTTCTACTTTAACTAGTACAAGAAAGCAGAGACAATAATTTCATGATTGTTAGCAATCAATTACTGTTTGAATAAATGAGACTGTGCTTGTGCTTGGTGAACACTGTTTAATGGCTAGCTCAACCAGCTTTTCTTTCCAGCATTGGGTATGCTGGCATTTTCCAGACTGCTTGCTAATGCTTACAATGATGCAAAGTGCTATTGTGATTTCGATAAATTATAATTTTGTACAGTCCCATCTTTTATGTCTGAACACATCTTTCATGATCCCTAATTTTGAATAGTAATGCTTTGCCTTGACTGCAATGAGTTGTTGTCATCTTTATTTTAGATACAGTAAAGAATCTGTACTCCCCTTGGCCAAAAATACCATTGGGCTCTGTCTTTCAAGGAAGATAGTCTACCATGTACCTGTCTGCCTTTTTTTGTGTGTCTCATATGACTAGATACAAACTTGGGAAATAAAATAAAATCTCATGCTTGAGACACCACCAGCAGCAGCTTAGGTGCTGTTGTTGTCAGCTGACCTGTGCCTTGGCTTTACTGTGGCGAAACTTGGCATATTACCAGATTTTTTCCATACTCAGTATGAACATAAGCTTATTGACCATCTGGCTCCTCTTGCTAATCTCCTGCCTATATGCACAAGGAGGATGTCTCTGTGTCTTTGGAGAAAGTTGATTTCCAAAACACCATTGAATGCTACCTTTGTAGCACATGCTGTTTGTGGCAATTTCTTTGTGAATAGGCTTATGTGTAGGTCTTTCTGGTTTGAGTTATGTTTCCTCACAAATAAAGGAAGGCAGTCTTTGTTCCAACAGTTGGCAGTTGTCCAGATCTGAACAGTAGTGATTGCCAAAGTTTTATTTGAGATTGTCTGTAGACACTTTTGCATCTTTGTGATGGCTATCCAAAAAATCACAATTCTGTCTACTCTTTCTGACAGAAGGATGACAGCCAACACTTTAATATCATGATTTGGTTTGTTTCTGTCAAACAGACTAACAAATAACCATAAACACTCTTTCAGAAGTTATCTCTGATATTTTTTCCCTCTCCCACTGTATTCTGACAGCTTTCACTGCTTGTTTCCTTCTCTGTCTTGTCCACTTCTTAAGGGCAGGCTTGTTCATTTCATCAAGCTTGGATGCAGATGATTAGACATATGGGTTCTGACTATGCAAGCCAATTTAAGCCTCTGTACGCTGCAAGCTTTTCCTCGGCTTGCTTTGGCAGGAGTTAAGACTTGCTGTTTGAAGGGAAGCTATGGAATCAGTTGCCTTTGTGCATGATAAGGTTTTTTTTTCAGTGGGTTTTTCCTAGTATCAAACAAAAAAGGTAGATCATTTAAAATGTAACACTTGTCTTCAGGCTGTGTCAGATGTGACTGTCCTGAATTGAATTCATAGGTTTTTCAAAGCTATCATGCTCTTCAGACTGAGAGGGGAACTGTTCTGAGAAGATCTGTCTCTGAATTAGGCAGGATTATTTAAGGCTCACACTTTTAGCTTTGCCATAGCTTCAAGATACTGATGGAAGCATCAGGGCTGTTGGAGGCCTGATAGGTATTTCCGTGTTTGGACAAGCTCATAAAAGGGGTGTTGGTGGATTATGTGCTTTCTCATGATTAGGATATAGGAGTGAGACTTCATCTCCTTTTTTGTTTATTCCTGATAACCTTCTTTCCTGAGGACATATTTTAGTTCCCTTTTGGACTCATGAGGCTGTTTTCTGGTGATGGAATATCTAATTCTTCATAGTCACATACTGCCACCCCATCTGACAGCTACTGCCTGTGACCTTTACAAGCCACAGATAACGTATAAACCAAAGCTTACAAATGCAACAGCTATCACCACAGGCAAGCGCACTTTAAGTAGGATGGATCTTGCAGAAGCTAAATAGTCCTTCAGGATGTGGTGGTTGAATTTTCTTCAATGTCTATATATAGATGCTATTTTAGGCTGTTATCCACGTTCAGATGGCAAGAGAGTGCTCTGCTGGTGAGGAAGCACCATAAGATGAATTGACAATCCCAAGGGTTCGCTAAGCTGCTCTAGCTCAGAGTGACTGTGAAATGTGTGCATGGTGTGTCACTTTCTTCTGATCGAAGTTATCAAGAACCAGGATGATGCATTGGCAGCCAAAGCGGATAGCACACTTTGGGCCTTTTTCTTGGCCAGAAAGTGGTTTGTATTTGGATACGTGTTTATCCTCTTCCCAAACCTCCTAATATTCTACAGAGCCTGTTTCTCTTCTTCTTGCATGTAAGAGGATTCCTAATGTGTGTGTTGGTAGGCTCAAGTTCTTCAGAATATTTCTTGGGGCGTTTTCCTGGACCCAATCCCAATAGTCCTCTATGCAAAGGCTGCGAAAGTAGGTAGCAGGTTTCTGTTAGAGAAGTCGATGAAATCGCCAAGCTAGAGCCTGTTCTGAGTTTTTTGCTCTACTTAAGCTGTGCTGTGGGTCTGCTGAGAAAACTCTCTTCTGACTGTCACCTGGAGTTTGTGCCAAACCCTCACTGCAGAGATGAATAGTCTGTTATGCTCAGTTGATAATATGGTGGTAGTGTTTGAAGGACTCTGAAGCTCAGTACAGGTGTCTTTCTGTAAGCTACTACCAGGAGTCTTCTGGTCTCTGGAAGCTATTCAAAAAGGGGAAAAAACTCCAAGCTGCTCAAAAGAAGAAAAGATATTTCTTAGCACAAGCTAGTCTCTGACAACATACAGCTCAGGTATAAGTTTGTCTGTTGTTCATCTACTGTTCTTCAGAGTTGTTCTAACAATAAATGGTTGAGAATTAAAATGGCAGTGAATGCATTCTGCCTTTCATGTTAATTGATAGAGCATGGGGAAAGGGAGAGTGTGAATACAGCTTCTAAAAGTACTATTAGTATGTCTTTACATTGGGGGAAAAAAAAATTTAAGAGGTAGAGGTGTATATTCTGACAGGCTGTTTTTCCCAGAAATTAGATCACAATTATCTGCCAGTGCTCAGATGGGTAATGAGGTGGACTCCTGAAGGTAGGAGTTCAGGTGCATTATGAAGTAGGATATTGATGGCTTCTGATAGAGTGAAATCTCCCTTTGCAAATGATGTACTGCCATGCGTAGCTTTTATCTTGCATCTGTAAAGTAGCTTGAGATGTCTGTGCATCTTCTATTATAAATATGTTTTAATGAATATTTCCTTCTTTTATGGTTGTTTTCAGCATCTAGTAAATCTTTTTGCTCGCTTGGCCACTGACAACATCGGGTACATAGACTGGGATCCGTATGTACCAAAGGTAATATTTCTCATTTTATGAAATTGTTGTCTGCTTTGAGATAAGTCTTCAGTGTTACTGTGCTAAGAAAAATTCATATTCCGTGTATGGATCTTACATTGCCATGGCCCAGTTTTTCAAATGAGGTGTATTCATTTGAAGACCTAAGTTTAACTTCAAAAAAATGAGCCATCCTTTTCTAACAGACAGCATTGGAAGTTGTTACTGTCATCACCTGACTGCAAACTGAAGCAACGACATACTGAACTAAATAAGTGCTGTCTGATTGTTTAACTAATCCCATGTTCTTGTGGAAATGGCCCTTAATGATATCTTTTGATAAATAGTATATATGACCCCTTGGATCTTTCAGCTTACAAACCTTTTTACAGATGTTTGTGGCAGTTATATTGTTTAAAAACCCACCAAACATCTTTTGATTAGAAAATTAATTTATGCCAATATTTTTTTCATTTTTCCCCCCAGATATTTACCAGAATTTTGAGGAGTTTAAATCTTCCGGTGGGAAGCAATCAAGTTGTTGTTCCAAGATTTTTAACAAATGCTTATGATGTAGGACATGCTGTAATGTGGATCACTGCCATGATGGTCAGTATTTCATAAAATGAAACAAAACCTAATGCAAAGCTTTAAGCAAGTATGTATTTAATATTTGCTCTGTTTGGCTCACTGTAGAAGTGTGGTTTTAGACTATCTTTTGCCAAAGTTTTGCGTTAAACTACATTGTTTCACTGTCAGTTTGGAGTGTGGGTGAAAAGGTTTATTTCCCAGCTGCTGTCTGTGGTGTTCTGGAAGGGAACAGCCAGCTACAAGTGCCACTGTAGATACACACTTGGGACCTGCTGAACAATAGAATCCCTCTTTTAGGGTGAACCTCATCAGATCAGATGGAGAGAGCTTGCTGTGTAGTGCTGAGCTGAGGGTGGGGAAGGGAGGGAATTTGCAGATGTGATTTGATGCTTTGAGGTATTGCTGTGGTTAGTGAGAGTGCTCACTTGTACTGCTCGTACTGCTGTGTTACATGTTCATTTTAACTTATTCCGTGTAATAAAACTCTGTGGGGTTTTGTGTGTGTGGTTTTTTTTGTTTACAGGGCGGACCAAGTAAGCTAGTGCAGAAGCACTTGTCTGGATTGTTCAGTAGCATTGCCTCTTTTTACCATCCTTCAAATAATGGGCGCTGGCTGGTGAGTTTTTTTGCATGTCAAGAGAATAACTTTGGCTGTCATTTCAACGATCAAACCTGTCAAATCAAACTTCGATAGATGCCCTGTGTGCTCCAACAGCCAGATTGTCTGAATGTTGTATAATGTTTTGAGGCTTTAATTTTCAAGATACATGATAGTACTGTCATTCAAACCATACTTTCATTCTGCTGTCTTGACCACAGCTAATAGGAGTATTCTTCAAACATCTAACACAAGTGCAGTTTAGAAGTCCAAAACTAGATATCTAATTCGTATACAGCTAGGAAAAAGGAGTCAGCACTTCAAAGGAGGGTGATACACCATCTCAGTATTACTTGTGTGACTTAGCTTTTGTATTACTGACCTACTGTCTCCAAGTTAGTGAAATCTAGCTTTGAGTAACCGAAGCCAAAAAGATTTTTTTAATGTGTATCTGGTTTGATGAAGCATAACTTTTTGATGGTGTAGCTACTGGAGTCTTCTGCTAGAGAATGTAAGAATCTCCCTGTGATAGCTGGTAGAAAGTACAGGTTAAAATAGCATGACTGGTTAAAGCAGTGCCAAAGGAGCTGACTTGTTCTAGAATAGGATATTTGTTTACGTGTGAAAGTGCAGAGAATGCTCTCGAAGATGTCTTAATTACTGGTAAGTAATCTTGATTCTTGACTATATCCTTTGTATGTATATATTTTTCTTTTTTTTTTTTTTTTTTTTAAATCATAAGGTTTAGTGCTGGCAGCATAATTGCTATTTTGGCAACTGAAGTTTAATGACAATTTGTGAACATCTTCTGAATTTTCTTTTATTGCAGTTGTGTCATTTCAAGATACTGGCTTATTAGTTGTCTCTTGTACGCTTAGTGGCTCAAATTCTGCTACTGCCAAGTAATTGAATAGCATTTCTCGTATATTCAACAGAACAAACTGATGAAACTACTTCAGAGGTTACCCAGTGGTGTTGTCAGAAGGCTGCATCGTGAGCGCTACAAGAAAATGACATGGTTAACTCCTGTGCCTGATAGTCATAAACTTACTGATCAGGATGTTACAGACTTTGTAGAATGCATTATTCAACCTGTTCTTCTGGCTATGTTTAGTAAAACTGGAAGCCTGGAGGCTGCCCAAGCTCTGCAGAACCTTGCACTGATGCGTCCTGAATTAGTAATTCCACCTGTACTTGAGAAGTAAGTTCTGCAGAAACATTGCAACTTCCCTGTTCCCAACAAATAAATAGCAAAGCAGTCATATTAAGTGATAAGCAGTTTCCTTGCTGCAAACAAGTGCTTGCAGTGGGAGGGGCTGCTAATACATGCTCCCCCTGAGTCAATACAGGGAGTGAGGGAGGACTTTGTTTTTTGTTTGGTTTGGTTTTTTTAAATATCTGGCAAATAGAATAGTTCTGGGAGCTGTTCATAGCTTGTGCAATATAGGGTAGTCCTCAGGTGGTTTGCATTTTGCATTTCTGTTAGCATTTTGTATAAGATAGTGGGTGGATCAGTTGAAAAAGCAACTTTGAGGCACCTTGTATTTTTTCACTAGCTTTCAGTTGGGCCAGATATAAATGATGGCACTGTGTGTTTATGTAGTAGTAAGTGTAGATGTTGTATTTCTGTTTTGCGTCTGAGTATGTTACAGTTACAGATTGTTTAAAATCACTGTCATTGCTTCTGACTTCATAAGCAAATCACTAAAGTATGTGCTATTGTAACATACTTAGTTTTTACTATTACTAATGCCTTGGTGCCTGAAATTCCAAAAGAAAAATGTAACTCTTTCCTGTCCCAATGAAACACTTTCTTCCTTGCCCCTATCCATGTTCCCCCTCCTATGCAGACTTTCGTACTTTAACAACTCATATTGTAAAAACAGGGAAGTGAGTTTGTCTTGAAGAGCCCTTCCTGAGTCCATACCTTACTGACTCAACTGTTTGTAAAAACTTGATAGATCTGCTCTTATATAAAAACATTTCAAGCATAGCAGTTGTAAGGAGGACAGCAATGCACGCCTGTATTGGGTATGACTACTTTTTCTGTTTTGAGAGCAGACCGAATGTCTGCTCGGTAGTTCAAACTATCACTGGTATGTTTGCCTTGGCTGCAGTTCTGAATTCATTTTGCTCAGTAGATGTAGATAGATCCTTTGTGCTTTGGATGACGTAGGGCAGGGGTAGCACTATGGCTCTTGCTTGAACTGTAGGTTGTTGATTACAGCAGGAAGTGTTAGCAGTTTGCTGAAAGTACTTAGTGTGAGAAAAAGGTTTCAAAATTACAGTAACTTAGGGTTTTTTATAAAAAGGTGTGGACTTTAATGCAGTGTTAAGTAATGTATCCCTTCTCTATTTAGAGGCGGTCATGGCAAGTTTTCACGCTTGCCACAAGAACCTTACGCTTTGACGTACACAGCTTGCTTTTGTTTAAAGCTCAAACATGAAAATCATCATAGCTTTGAATCTAGGAGCCCATGTAGCTGTTAATTCCTGTGCTGCAACTGCTAACAAATTATTTAATCCTGAATTTGTTGTGAATAGGACTGATCAAATGAAAGGAACATTTTCTAATAGAGCAGTGTTAAGCCCATTGGAAAAAGATTAGAAAAAAAATGTTGGAACCATTTATTAGCTTGAATTTTTCTTGCAGAAATTCTGTACCCTTTCTGTAGAAAATAACACATGCAATCCACTCTTATTTTCATTGAAGACTTTAGAAACATTATTGTTCCTAATATGACTGCTTTTAAACTTTATAGAACATATCCTGCACTTGAGACATTGACAGAACCTCATCAGCTCACAGCTACTTTAAGCTGTGTAATTGGAGTAGCTCGTAGTCTGGTGTCTGGGGGCAAGTGGTTTCCTGAAGGTCCAACACACATGCTACCTCTACTGATGAGAGCATTGCCTGGAGTGGATCCAAATGACTTCAGCAAATGTATGGTGAGTATGTAAATCTTACCTTTTTTAGAAGATAGTTAGCCAACTAGGTCACTCTGAAAGCTTTTTTTACATTTGTATGAAAGTGAGTAACTCCTCTTTCCAACAGTTCTTAGCCTGGTTTTGTGCCTGCACAATTTTAGTTGTAAGAAGTTACTATTACAAGCCTCTAACTTACGATAATGCTTTTTGCTTATTCGACAATGCAAAGTGAATCTTTAACACCAAATTATGATAAGCACTGTACTGCCTTTTTGGGCAGCTCTAAAAAACCAAGATAAAATAGATGTTCTAAAGCTCCTAGCAAATATTACTACTCTTTTAAGATGAATAGGAAGACGTTTATCACTAGGTTTTTGTTAAATTAGGTCCTAAAAGCCCACATCTTCTGGAATTCGTATTAGTTGTCTATTCAAACAATATAAACATTATAGGGTTTTTGAAACTTTAAAGTTCAGCACAAAATCAGTGTTACTTAGAAAACTGAGGCGTGTTTGCAGTGCTGACTAGTAAGTTTTATATATGAAATCAGAAATAACTATTGAAGTTTTGCAGTGGAAGAATTAGGCTCTGTAATTTTTTTAATGTAATGATTTGTTTTAGCTCCCATACTTTTAATTGCAAAAGCTTTTTAATGTGTAGAATACAGTAACACTTACTGAAGAGCTGTTTGCAACTCTCAACAGATTACATTCCAGTTCATTGCAACATTTTCTACTTTGGTGCCTTTAGTAGATTGTTCATCTGTATTGCAGGAACGAGATGATCTTTCAGAGGTAAGAGTGCTTTGCAGTTATAAAACCAAAATTAGCCTATTTTTCAGTTTAATTTCTAGCAATATAGTAATTTCTTTAGAACTGTAAAAGGTTTGCTGCTGTCTCTTGTGTGCGTAAAACTGTTAAACAAAAATGCAATAAAAACCCCAAGATGTGGCTCACGTTTGCTTCTGGTCAGTGTTGTAGCCCTGACATCAGCATGCAAATTGGCCGCATACTCTTAGCGTTGCTTCTTAGTCGTAGGTTGTTACAGAGGTAATTTGTTAAATTCGATCACTAGTATTTTTATGTCAAAACTTAGCTGCACGAGGCCCTGTGTTAGTGTGATTTGACTCTGAGCTTGCCCTGCTTTGAGTAGGAGGTTGGACTACATGGTCTCCAGCAGTCCCTTGCCATCTAAATTTTTCTGAGTCTAATAAAATAGCAGCTTTGTTACCATTAAATTTTTGAAACTTCCTGTCACTGTAAAACATTAAGGTAACAGTAAAGAAAAAAATAAAGCAGATGATGTATATACATCAATTCTAGTTCAAAACTCGTCTGTCTTAGAATGAGTTAAGAGGTAACCTAACTGATTGTCTGGGAGATGCTGGAAGGAATTTGGTCTCCTTTTGAAAACTTCTTATGTGTTTAAAAAAACCCAAACAAACCCAACCACACACACACACACACACACCCCCCCCAGCTGTTTGTAGTTATTTTTGAAAAAGCTAATGTGCTTTTTAACTTTTCAGGGCTGTTTTCCTCCTGCAGGAAATAATTTCAAAATGCTCGCTCTTCTTTAAAATGTTCCTGCAGTCATGCTTCTCTTTTCTGATTAAGATTCTGTTGTTTTCTCTTCAGATGCTGATTAATCTCTTTCAATCAAGAAATAGTATTGTCATTAGTCTGTGAGCCCTCAGCTCCCTTTTCTCCTTTGCTGCCCCTTTGTTATTAGACACAGTCACCCCACCTGTTTGCCACTTTGGAGTGCTGTTTGTATACATCGCTAGTTGTAGAGCTCCTTGCACTCCATTTCTCTGGCATTGTTCTGATACTTTATCCTTCTTCACATAGCAAAAAATACAGGAGAGACTGGGAAATAGTTTTTGTTTCTCTACTCATCACTAGGTTTTTGGTTTTGCTTTTGATACAGAAGTTCAGGCACAGATAGTGAAGCTATGTCTGTCATACTACAAATGAGGCAGCAGCAGTGTCCATGATGGTAGTTGAGACTGCTGTGTAAAATGTCTTGTCTGCTGCTAGAGGACTCTTCTTGTAGCTCAGAGAACAGCTAGCAGCTACAGATTGCACAGATTCTGAACGCTCAGCTACTGGAAGAAGATTGATTTCATTGCCCCAGAGCTGCAGCACTCAAAAACTAAGAGGAGTTTGTACGCTGAATGTTTAATGTAAATATATCAGCAGAGCCAAGTCTGTCACCACAGCTGGCACTTGCTGACCCCCTGCTGGAAAGGCGGATCAGTAGTAAGAGCAAAGGTTGTATCCATAGAGGCAGACCCGATTTCACCCTGAGAGGTTATTTGGCTAGAGATCAAGGCCAGGAAATTGGACAGGACGGTGTAAAGAAAATTTAATAATTGTTTCATGTAGTGTACTTGAGACTGTACAGACTTCAGTGGGAAAATGTGCTGTAGTCTGTATCACTTAAAAATTGGAAGTGTTCTTGAAGTAGTTAATATAGGAAATAAACTTTATCTTATGTTTCCTTAACAAAAGCCAACCTTTTGTGCTTCTTTTGCATTGGAAAACTGTAGGTGGAAAGAGAATTGTGCTCTGCGACTGCTGAATTTGAGGATTTTGTACTGCAGTTTATGGATAGGTAAGTAAGCTAAGGATATGTGAAGTCTTGGAAAGAGCTTTATAAAACTTGCAAGTTCTGCTTACTAATATTTCACTCATTGTATTTGTGTAGATGTTTTGGACTTATAGAGAGCAGCACACTAGAACAAACCAGAGAGGAGACTGAAACTGAGAAAATGACTCATCTAGAGAGTCTAGTGGAATTAGGTCTCTCTTCTACTTTCAGTACAATCCTTACTCAGTGTTCAAAGGATATCTTTAAGGTACGTAGAGCATGGGCTTTCCATGTCTTTGAGAGGCTTAATTTTCTGTTTTGAATGGCTGGTATCAGATTCTTCCTTCCTTCGCTGCCCTGTTATGAACTTTCACTTTTAACCAAGGAAAGGGATGGGGGCAAAGTTTAGGACTTTGTGTCAGTTTGTTTTATGATTTTATATACATCAGTACAGAGCTCTCAGGTTCTTGGTGCTTTCTTGCCAACTGATGATAAATGTTAAGAGAAATCATTCTAACAGCTTATTTTATCAGTTGATCGTTTAGGCTGTGGTTTTTCATGTCTTTTGATGGCAATGTTAACTTACCCAATCCCCTGCTTTCCCTTTCTCTCCCTCTCCCTACCACTTCTTCAGCTGGCAAAAGAGCCACGTGGCTAATGGGAGCAGGAAAATTACCTGGATTAAAATAAACTCTGAAGGAGGGGGGTGGAGAATCCATGTTGTTACATGGACAGATTCTGTCCTTGCAGGTTGGGTTAACACATTTTATTCTGTTTACATTACATTATGTATATATCTGGAGGTGCTAGGTTTTGTACATTTTGAGCCATTACATTGGACACTTTGGTATGATCTTGCCTGGAATCTTTTGGTTATTTTAAGTCTTAAGTTAATTCTTTGTTGTCAATAAGTATTTACTTTGTGTTTTTCCTCGTGGTTCATTATTAAAGTAATCATATGCAACCTATGCTGTAGGTAGTTCAGCTTCCCTTGCAAGTTACTGGATGGTAACAAGCTGCTTTAAAACACTTAAATGGTTGATAAGTTAATTCCCTATTTATTCGTTAACTAAGGGGTGTCTTGGCTTTACTTCATATGTGAAATAGCATAGTTTGCCTTTCGGTGGACTGTTGACTTATTCAGGGAAAGCTGTTCTTCTGTGTAGTTCCTCAGGAGCACTGCAAGCTTTCAGTAGTCAACAAGATTTATCTGACTTTCTTTCTTCCCAAAGCCAACATTTGAGAAGTGTCTCCAATCTCCAGCTGAAGGCAGTGTCCCATTGTGCCACCGGTTAAAGCACTCAGGGTGTTTTGTTTATAAACTCTTGGGGGGAGAAGGGAAACATAGACCTTCCTGTAACTGAATTATTTTAATGATAGTGGATGCTGTCATGTATTTTCCTGTTACAATGTGTTGCTCTAACAGAGTGTTGCAATAAGTAAGAAGAAAAAAAGTGACAAATCTGCAAACAAATTATTTTGACAAACCGTGTGTCATTGCGACTTCAGTAGCTGCCTTTATTCTGGTCCAGGCAGTAGTTGTGCAGTTAGGCATAGGTGTTGCATAGAGTGCAAGTCGCATGTAATGATCTCATTTATGATTTTTTCCTGAGCGGTCCTATTCACATAAGTTTTTAATCCTCCGATTCTATAGCATTGTCAGCTTTTAAACTGTGATGGTAGTTACATTTTAGTCGGCTTTAGGCGTTCTACAGGTCAGCTTTCCCTGTCTCTCCCGCCTGATTTTTTTTTTTAATGTGAATCACAGTTGCAGTCTTTTGTTTTAAAAGAATACCGTGTTATGTACAGGTGCTGCCTTCTGTGTAACATCAAACATTTCATGATGCCTAGTTTTCTTCTTTTTTAAAAAGTAACCTCCATCTTTTTGTACTCATTTTTAGGTTGCCTTGGAGAAGGTTTTTAACTTTGCTGTTTCAAATATATTTGAGACAAGAGTTGCTGGTCGAATGGTTGCCGATATGTGCCGAGCTGCAGTAAAAGTGAGAGAAAATGCTCTGACTTCACTTGATCTTCAGTTTAAAAAAGAAAGAAAGCCAATACTACTACTGTCTTGTGCACAATCTTTGATTTTTCATGTAAATACAGGTGGTTCTTAATATTATGTCCACTTAAAATTGGATGGTGGCATATAGTGATACTTCACAGGTTAATTCACAAAGTATTTTTCTTGCATTTATGTTAAATTTAGGGTTTGAGTGTTCAAAAATCATGACATTGGGTTGACTGTAGAGTTGAGATACAATCTATTCTTCTCTCTTTTTTTAAATAATGTTGTATAGGAGAGCTTTTATCAATGTGTGTGCTGAGTTCCGTAAGACATCTTTTTAAAATTGGTTTATTTATGATGCTGTTTCCAGTGCCGCCCTGAGGAATCCTTGAAGCTATTTGTACCACATTGCTGCAATGTTATAACTCACCTCACAGTCAGTAAGTTTGTAAGATTTCTAGTGTTACTCGCTTTGTTTTGTGTTGACTTGTTAAATGTGAAAATAATATTTAAAAATTGTGTGTGTTTTCCATAACTTCATTTCAGTGATGGAAAATTAATTCTGTCCATTATTTCATCTAAAAAAAACCCAAACCAAACCAACAACTGTTTATGTGTAATTTCAAGGCAGAAACTTATCAAGCTACAGGAGCATGCTTCTTTTAAAATGTGGTGATTTAAAATGTCTCCAGGCACTCCTCAATTTCATGAAAAGCATTCAAGATGTTAAATTGGCTGAAGTAACTTTCAGTTGGACGTGGATGCAGCATGAATTGGAAGGTTGCAATAGAAGGGTTGGGAGTAAACTTCTGGGACGCAGGCATCAGGTTTATGATTTAGCTTGTTTGGAAGACTTGACTGCAGTATCATTACAGCAGTGCTTATCACTTGTTCCTCTAGATGATGATGTATTACATGATGAAGAACTAGATAAGGAGCTACTTTGGAATCTCCAGCTTTTGTCAGAGGTATTGCAAAGAATGTTCTTCCTGTGCATGTATGTCATTGAATTCTGTTTAATGCCCCTGAAAGAAGAAGAAAACAAACTTCTGCTTTTAAAACAAAGTAAATGTTGTATGAATGACACTGCATAACTTTTTTTTTTCTTATCTAAATTTAAATGGGACATAAGTGGCTGCTGTTTGAAGAAAATTAAGATACAGTGTGTATGTAGCATAAAATTAAAGCATTTCATACAATTACTGAGAGATAAGAGAAAGAAAAGGGATCAATGCACGGAAAAACATTAGATGCTTTTTGTAAAGGTAAATCTTTTAAAATTAATATGAGAAAGTTTTGAATGGGCTCAAAAAGCCATGTATACCACAGTTTTTAGTGTTACTTAAACTTTTCCTGCAGTAGTAGTAGTAGTAGTGCATGTGCACATTCAGTCTTCAATTTGAATTCAATGTGACATACAGGATGAAACTTGGTACGGGATTGCTTGAGCAGTGTAATCCTCTCTTCAGTCCTCTAGAACAAAATCAGTTATGCTTACCTTTTGAAATGTTTGTCTTTCCTATTAGATCACTCGAGTGGATGGAAAGCAGTTGCTAGTGTACAGGGAGCAGCTTGGGAAGATACTGCAGCGAACCCTACATTTAACCTGTAAGCAGGGTTACATTCTGTCTTGTAACCTACTGCACCATCTTCTTCGTTCTGCTACACTTATCTACCCCACAGAGTACTGCAGTGTGCCAGGTGGCTTTGACAAGCCTCTTTCTGAATACTTTCCTATCAAGGCAAGGATTTTCATTTATTTAGGATTAGAGGATTTGACTTTCTTTTTTAAAAAACAATCATACACTATATTATTTGTTTTTATTTGGAGGTTTTTGAACATAGGTAGCAGCAATGGAAAGTGTAATTGAAAGATGCTGTAGGCTTTGAAACATACAGCAAATTGCAAGTTAACTTAAAATTATATTGATAGCAAACAATGAATACTGACTGTTGTTTTGAATAGTTTTATAGCATGACATATTAGTGTTTCATGATGTGTGGTTTAGAATGAATGCATGACTACAATAAGATAATACAAAGCAAGGGTACCTGCTCATGTTTGTTTATCTTGTAATATATGATGCATTTAATTGAGACCCAGCTATCATGAAATATGGTGGTATAAACAGTTAAGTTTGGAGTTTAGCAGAATTTTGCTCTTCACTTGAACTTAAATACCCAGTCATAGGAAGCATTATTGCACTGGGATAAACTTAGTCTTTCATCTGCTTTCGTGGATGAGAGCTGCAGCCTTTCCTTGTTCCTCTTCATATAAATGTGGTTATCAACTATAACAAGTAATGGTGAGTGTGTGGAAATATGAGTACATGAATGCAAAACAGCTGCAAGGAAGGAGATACAGTGTTTCACAGTTAGGCAGAATGACAAATGAACAATGATTCTACGCTGAGCTTGAGATAAAATGAAAGTGGAAGTGGCAATACTAAAAATTACTGAAACTGTCAAAAGTATTATGGTAGCCTGCTATTAAGACTTTGAGGTTCATTTTATCAGTATTACAGATGAACACTGCAGCAGTTTTCAGCTGGCCTATTTGAATATACAGCTGCATTTTGCTGAAAAGTGTTCTTTTACATAACTTTACAGCTGCAGATAATCTAATGTGTGTTACTAAAAGCTAGTACAGTTTGCTAAACTGGTGGGAAGATCCAATTGGGCCAGATACTAATTTAAAAAAAGAAAAAAAAATCTTAATGAAATACCTCAACACAAAAATAGATTTATTTTTTTAAATTCCTCCTCTGAAATTAAAAAAATTCACAATTACTTTGCTATTCCATACCTCGATGACTACTTCAGAAAGTCTATACTATATCAACTCTTTAATTGCTATTAACAGCTTGAGTTTGTCACTTACATGCTTCCTACCCTGTCCCAGTGTAAAACTGCAGTCTGTCACTTTCTGAAATAATATTCATGGAGGACTAGCCTGCTCTTCCAAGGAAGAGATGTAATAGCAGGCTACATTAAGTAAGTGTATTACCGTAGTTCTTTGTACTTTTTGTCCAGTCAGATCAGTCCAGCATTTTAGGAACAGATGGTAAAGTTTTGAAATATTAAATTACCATGTAAAATTGGACAAAGACAGGAAATGGAAAGTGAAGACTGAAAGGCCTATCTATTAATTGATATAGTCCTAAGCTTGGACTCCATGTTTGAGTATGAATTAGTTACAAATGCTGACTGTTCCAAGTAGTCAACTGGTGTTAATTCTATAGCAAGTCTGAGCTCTTTGTAAGCCAAAATATAGAAAGTTGTCTTTGTTATGGGATGACCTAGCATTATATGGGAAGTCCAGCTTAAATTTTAGCTTTCCTTTATTACTTTCATTTTAAAAATAAGAAGTTTCCTGATTGTGGTTCAAGACTGAAAGGAAGTATTATTACATGGGCTAGCTGCTTTGTTCTCTATAGGAGTATCAAAAATCTGAGTTTTGCATAATATTTCTGAATTTGTATCCAACCAAAGGAATAATGAAGTTATATTTCAGTTAGACCAGGATAGTCCTCTTTCTTTTAGTCTTTTCAGGAATGTGTTATTTTACAGGTACATGTAAACATTAGAGTAGGTTTGGGATTTCTGTTTGGTTTTATTGTGTTCTTGGGTGTGTTTTTTCCCCACAGTTGTTAGCATAATTGCTTTACAGCAATAGCTAGTTCATGCGTTTGTTTTTTTTTAGTAATATTAAATGCTGGGTTTTTAAATAAAACACAATTGTCTTCATGTTTTGATTAATAAGAAGTGTCTTTATTTACTGTAGGACTGGGGTAAACCAGGTGACCTGTGGAACTTGGACATCCAGTGGCATGTTCCTTCATCTGAGGAAATAAACTTTGCTTTTTATTTGCTGGATACTTTTCTTCAGCCTGAGCTCATCAGACTAGAGCACTATGCAACTGGAAAACTAGAGATGTCCAGGTTAGTGATGATACGTAATGTGGAGAAGGTGCATTTATCCACTCATGTCCATTTTACGTAGCTATTGCCAATCATACTGGCACTACAAAAATTAAGGAATAAAATACTATAATGTTACATTGTGTTTGGTATTACTCCAAGATTTCCATGATTTTTAACTCTTAAGAGTGTATGTAGCTTGAAGGTACGTGTCACAAAATGAATGACACTATTTTGAACAGAAGCACTGTTTAAAATACAAATAAATGTTAAGAAGCTTTAAGTTGGTAAGAAGGTTTTTCTGTGCCACATTATTTTTTAATACATGCCACGAATTATATTTCCATTTAACTGTAGTCAACAATAAAAAAACCTCAACCTCTATACTCCTTAACTTGTTATATTGGCACAACCATTTTTGTTCCTGAGCTATGAAGTGGAATGCAGAACTGATTTGGCTTGGAAATCTGCCTCTCTCCACGTCCTTCCTATGAGTAAATGGAATCAGTACATAGTGTGTCCTTGGAAAAAGTGTCAGTGTTGAAACTGAGGAGGTAATGCAGAGTCAGTGGCCTAACAAATTGAAATGGAGGCAATACTGTTGCCCAATCTTGATAAACTCTGTTAGTGTGAAACTGTGGCTTCATAAGGATAGTTTCCTAAGCACAAGATAATCATGAGTGTACTATGTGCTAAAGCATTTATAAGTATCAAATAGCTAAAGCTGTTTACAAGCATTAAATCTCAAACATTCTTACTCATGTTAAATCTTCACGTGCTTGAAGCTATATATACTTCAGTTGATGTTCATAGCATGTGACATTATACCTCGTGCTGTGAAGTGCAGCCCTCCATGAGACAGGGCATGGTGTATCAGACTCCTAGATATTTTTCTGTCTGACCAAGTTCCCACTTCTTTTTTAATCTGAAAAAGACAATATATGCTTGACAAATCAATGCCACTGAACTGCAATCAAAAAGTATACTGAAGACTAGAAGAAGAAAGGATATGCTTCCTATTTAAATCTTTTCTTTGTGTGTTTCTTTCTTTTGTTTGTTGTTTTTTCTTTTGACACCTCATATGTAAAGCTGTTAATTTGTAACAGAATTGGACTTTGATTTGGTCAAGGCTTCGCTGTGCTACCTAACAGAAATAAATGGTGGTGATTTGGGAGAATACAGCCAAGTGCATGAATTGCAAATTAAACTGGAAGGCAAGATAGTAAAGCTGCTAGAGTAGAGAATACCATTAGTTGCTGAGGGAGTCACAGGTGTGAATAAATGGGATACTAGATGAGCCTGCTATTGCATTGAATTGCAGTATTCCTGGAGCTTAAATTCTTGTCAGGTTTTTTCCCCAGTATTTCACTGAGTAATAATTTGAAATCCAACTTTTTTTTATATATTTAAGAGCTTCAGAGTAAGATTTTTCCATCACAAAAGATAAAACGAAAAATTCTAACAGCCTTTGTTGAACACACATATTTAGAGAACTGATAAGTAATGCATGAGTACTAAGAGCTATTAAATAACGTCTTAAGAGGGTTGAAAGGAGTTATTTTACAAATCAGAGCTGCTTACCACAAAGATGAGAATGAAGGGCGAAATTTGTAACTATATAATAAAGGCTACTACTTTAGGTGAGATAGCTTTAAAAAGGATTCCTTAATTCTCCAAAGTAACACGGAAACAAATTGTTTGCATTTGTTGCATTATAACTTATCTTCAGACTGTAAAATAGTCATTCATAAAGAGAGTATTCCCTCATCCTATTCCTGGCGGGAAGGACTTTTCTTGGCCTTGGGGTGAGTAGTTATTTTATGAGTTTTATCTGGGATTTAGATAAAATTCTCTAAAACAATTTTTTGGGGTAAAGCTGATGTTTTGAGATGAGTTTATCTCATTACACTGAAGTTATCTTAACAGTTGCAGATTATAAAAATCTCCCAAGTTTTTCAGCAAACTAAGGTGAATGTTGAAGTTCTGTAATAGAATTAGGTTGGATCAGAGCAGCACAGCTTGATTTCTGTTGTGCTCCCTCTTGTGTTTAGAACTGATACAGCTAAAGAAAAAGGCTGTAAAACTTCACAAAATAGGTACGGTTTATAATTTGTGTATTTTCAAGCATTTAATGGATAAGTAATCAGGTTTTCTTCTTTGTTTAAGAGATGATGTGCAGCAATGTCTTGCTATAGTGCATAACTGCTTGATTGGTTCTGGGAACGTTCTGCCGCCTCTAAAGGGAGAAAGGGTGGCTCATCTGTAAGTAAAATTTATTTTTATATTTTTATATCACAAATGTTCTTGGCAATTATATTACTTCGTACTGGTTTTTAGTGCTTTCCTACTACTGTTACCACACAACTGCTTCTACTGGCTATTTTTGAGGAACTCTTACGCTAGTATAAAGATACAGAAATTTGAAATAGTGACTTACAGAAACACTTGAGTACTTAAAACATGAAAAAATATTAAGCACTTTTTTCATGCAAGAGTGAAAATGTTTAAGAAAGGTAAGTGACGGCACTGCATTGCTGATGCTACTTTATGTAAAGGAAATGGAAGCTAGGTATTTACTCAGGTGTTTCCTCTCCTCTGAAAGAAGCCTTGAAACCATAGTGCACTGCCATCTTACTAATTTTCATGTCATCCTGAGTGAGTGAAGTCATAAACATTCTGAACTTCACTTCTTGCCAGCTGTCTCCTCATAGTAAAATAGGAAATAAGTCCCATTTGATTATTCAGACCCCTGTGAATAATGTTGCAGCAGAACCTGGCAGCTGGTGCCAGCATACAGTGGAACTCTTACCGAAAATGCTTGAGTAAACTTCTATTTTGGAAGTAATAGGAACTTTCTATTGCATTACAGTAGTTCAGGCTTTAAAACAGACTATTTTTTAATAGGATGGGATTGCTGTTTAGCTTTGTCGTCTTTGAAAAAATATGTTGAAATAGTTATGTTAGAGGCAATTAAGAGTTTGATCTCAGTATTTCTGTTACATATCATGCTTAAAATATGGAGGGCTTCAGTTAAGCTTATGGCCACTGTCTGTATTTGGTGACTGTGAAGTTGTTTCTGAGATTTTTTTTTTTTTTTCTTTTTTCCTCAAGCACCAGCTATTAGAAGTGTGAAGGAGCATTGATACAGTCTCAAACACATTACTTCAGGTGCCTAGCTTCGGTGACCTTCTTGTACAGTGGGAGAGGCTCTTCTTGAGTGTATGTTAGAACATTGGTTAAGCTGGAGAGCTTTGTAGAGGCCATCATTTGCTGTTGACTATGTAAGAAATTCGGGGAAGTAATCTAGTTAAGAGGCAGTGCAGGGCATTTGGGCTGATGATGGCTGTCTTCTAAAATAAGGACTTGAACACCTTTCAGGAGGTGTTGACTGTTCCTGTAACAGCAATCTGCTGCTGGTCTGTATTGCTAATGTGCTTCTGTGTTTTCCCAGTGCTTCTTGATTCAGTCTGAATCCTTCCCTGGCATCTGTTAAGCAGCAGCTACTAGACACTTGCAATTCATATGGCTCATGGGTTCAAGGACAGTTTCTGGTGTTGGTCCTTCAAAGGAGGATTTTTTTGTCCTTGGATGCCTTGACCTTCAAAATACAAGGCTACCTTGGCCCAAAACTGTGTTAACACCACCAAAAAATAATAATAATAAAAAATAATCTGTTGTAACTGTAGTAATCTATTAATCAAGGAAGAAACACCGGTGTAAGAGTAAGCAGTTTTGTACCCTTGTCTAGGCTGTCTGATTGTCAATAACTGAAGCTTCATTTGGTAGAGGAAAGAACCTCACCACCTGTGAAGGAGAGTGAATCGCAGCTGCTGTTAGACTGTGTTCATGTAGACTGTTTCTGGTTTGGGTTTTGTTTTAGAATTGTCTCTTTATATTATTGGGCAAGGTCTGTAAATTCTTAATGCATAGATGAGGATGTTGACCTATAATTAACTTCTGAATTACTTTTATACTTTATGGAAGACTTGCTTCATCCTGTTAGTTAGCTGTTCTGCCTTATCAAATATAGACAATTTACATGGGAACATGCTGAAATCAATTTGTTACTAAAGAAAACAAAATCAGATTTTTCTCATATAGTCTGAATTTTGGAACTCAATAGTTCATTCTGCTAAATGTCTGCAGAACTTCAGAATCCACCATTATCTAGTTTTGGAGAGACTTTACACATGTTAATGAAACATTTTCTGCCCACTGTCAGCAGGTCTTGCATCCAAACTTTTATGTTTACATTAAGGCTTTTTAAAAACATAGTTAAGGCAATTCATCTTTTCAGTGACTTTACACAGGACTCTGGAATTTGCCTACTGAAGTTGAATGAATTTTGTTTAAGTAAACTTTAGTTCTTACTCTTTGTATCATTTGAATTATCACAAGTGGAATGTGGATTTTTAATGGAGACAATCTGAGGGAGGCAGAGTGCATTTGTGTGCAGTGGATGATACTTTGGCCTAGTAAGATGGACTAAATACTTAAGGAAATCCTGTTGCACTTCATGTGAAATAAATGTTAGGTCCCTGTCAGTTTATTCAACTGACTTTGCAAGAAGAGTTTTAAAGTCAATATCAGTTTAGCATTTTGAGAGATGGTGCTGAGTTTATATGCCCAGGACAGAGGATGTTCAGTCAAGTGATGCTTCTTATGAAATTTATATTTTGTTTTAATGGTTTTGTTAGCAAGGGTCACAGAAGGGAATTGTACCAAGAAGGAAGATGTCTTCTCTGTGCTGCCTTACTCCCTCCTCTTCCTTCCCCAAGAAATAACTGGAATATTTGTAATGAGGGAGATATCTATCTTTTGATTTAAAAAGCAGTATGAAACAGCTTCCTGTGAATGCTGTTTGCTGTCCCATACGTCCATACAATTATATGCAGTTTCAATGTAGGTGGTGTCTTTTGATGAACTTGCTATTAAAACAGAAAAAATTGTAATTTTAATTGTTAATGTATTGTGAGTTTCTGGGGGTTTCTTTGTAAGATCGCAGTTTACATTCCCAAGCCTGTTCCAATTACATATAGTGAGAATGCACATAAAGCACTCGGATTTGAAACGGAAGGACTTCTATTGAAAATAACTAAGCCAGTTACCCAGAACACCTTTGCTTTTTAAGTCCTGCATATTCAGAGTTAGTACTTATCACTAGTGGTGGTGATATTCACTGTCCTAAAGTAGCAGTATAGGAATATTTTTGAATGCAGGTGTTTGGTAAGTGGCTTGGTATATTTACATTAAAAAAATTGTACATGTATGCTTTAAAACAAACTGGCACATGAGATTTCTTGTCAGATAACTCCTACGCCACTTAACTCCAATGACCATAGCTGATCACATGCCATGGTAGTACAGCTTTGTGCTGACTGTAAAGTAGAGCTGAGTAGGTGTAACTGCTACATTTTCCTTCATCTTGATGGTTAAGGATACCTGAAGATTCTTGCCAAGGCAGACAGATGATATTTGTTCCTCTGTAATCCTCTAGCCTGCTCACTGAATGAAAGTCACATAGATGGGGGAGAGCTTGGAGCTATGTAATTTGAACCTTGGCAAAAGAAATATGTGGGTAGAACAAACTTTAAAACTTTGTGTGTAGCAGGATGATGAACTAGATAAGATGATTCAGTTAGCACTGTGAACTCGATCTGCATGCAGGCTGCCTCTGCTGCCAAGACGTTTTTTTCCTGAACATATGGGCTTTATTTCTTCCATGTGATAACTGAAAGCTACCCAGATATTTGCAGACCTTGTTTTGGGGGTCTTTTTGCAGTCTTGCTTGGGTGACAAGCAGGGGAAGGCAGTGGCAGGAATAAAGGAGGAAGGCTGCTTTCTTCATTAGGAGCAGGCTGTAATAGCACAAGACCACTGTACCTGATTTGATCATTCATTTAAGTGACTTGGTCATAACAGTAACTAGTATGGAGCAAGATGACTTGACTGAGGGAGGAAGTAGGGGTTTTTGCTTTAGTAGTAGGGAAAACTAGTTATGAAAACTATGTACTGACTGTATGTCATAGATATGACAAGCTGGCCAAATGCTTATTTCGTTACTGGTTGTCATAACTGACCTGTTGCATAAAATCCCCATGTATTAGGTGCAAGGTTTGGGTTTTTTTGGATGGATAAATTTTAAATCACAGTATTTCATAAATGTGGTAGTATTCTAGAAGGATGAGAATATAACTAAAGTTATGAGCACTGTTTTGGGAGAAGAAAATGAGTGAATCTGGATTAAAGTTCTTAACCTTTCTGCTTTAAAATAAATCAGAGATGAATGCTTGAGATTGTTCCACTAGCATGGTAACTGCTGCTTGGTGTTTTGTTGTTACTATAATGCTTTTGGAGTTCTGCAGCAGGAAAATAGAGCTGTTGCAAAGATAAGGCCTTTCCCCTAGCGTGGAGACTACTTACTACATTTTAATGTAGTAGTACTTTCAACCAGGATTCTGTTTTGTTTGATTGTAGATGGTATATTACAATTCGTCGACATCATTTTATGGAAATAATGTTTAAAAGTCTGTTGCACTGTTCACGTACAGAAACTTTTCATCTTGAAAAGTTTTTTGTGGGAAGCCACTGGGTCCATTTCTATGGACTTTTAAAGGTTAGGGTTTTTTTGTTGCTCAGTGTCAAACGCCTCAGAGTACCCAATAATTTCAAAATGTCTGTCTTCATTTCTCCCTGTTAGGAATAGTCTGGTTTGTGTCTCTGCAGTTTGTGTTTGTTTTATTTATTAGCTACTGAAAATAAATTTGTTTCTTGAATAGTTAATGAACAAAGTTTTTCCTGTTGATTTCTTTTTTTATTTATTGCTTGATAAAGCTGAAACTGAATTAAATACCCCAGGATTGGTCTGGTGTGGTCTCAGTTAGACAGAATCAAGTCATGCCCTTACTTTCATAGTTTAATAAATACTGGTTAGAGTGAAGGTTTTAGAACTTCTGTTTGTCTACAGGTGTGTAAATTGGCATGAGCTGCCTTGAATCTCCTGTCAGTCTAGTTTAATGTTTTCATGTTGATTCATTAATTTCTCTTATTCCTTTTTTTTATCTTTTGATGACTGGTAGCGTCTGAGCTGAAAAGTGATAAATTTTGTACAGATTGTTAAACTGACCAACACTTGATTTGGGTATGGTCAGTATACCCAAAAGTATACACTCTGTGTGTGTACATACACACACCCAGTATACACGTCAGCATAACTGTTGTGAAGTGCTTGAGGAGCGATTTCCTTGTTTAGTGAACTTGAGCATAAATGGATTAGGTTTCATAATGCTCCAGCTTTTTCGGAGGCCAAGCAGTTCTTATGTGTAGTTTTGTGATTATTTTTTTCCTTCCCAATTTTGGGAGCAAAATTGCCATGCATGTTTTACGTGAATGACATAATTTGTGTCCTTCTGAAAATGCTGTCATACCTCATGCTATTTTAAGTGCTTAGTGTTACTGTAAGTGTCATACATGAGCAGGTGTTTAGGGAGGAGATAGGCAATTCATTGGAAAAGACATTTGTGCACAATCCATGCACAAATGAACTGTGTAATTGAAACTTGTAGAATTGAAAAGAATAGTTAAATTTCAGTAGAAAATAGACCTTTAATAAATGTCATTGGTATTGACGTTTTATTTATTAGCCCATAAGTAGCAAGGAGTTTAAACTTCATCTTTTTTGGAGGATGAATGAACTCTCTTCTGAAGTGCCATTAATAGAAAATTATTTCATGACTCAATAGTGTGTCTTTGTATTATTATTCCATAATAATAAATGGAATAAATTATTCCATAAAGAGTTCTTTATCTTTAGTAGAGATGCCATTGATTTCAGGTGTGTTCTGTGAATTACTTTTTTAATGTAAAATGGGTTACAAGGGCAAGGGAAAAAAGGAGTTGAGGCTGCTAGACGTTGTGAGGAGCAGTCCTTTGTGACAGCAGTAGTTTTTTGTGGCCAAATTAAGGTGTTCAGAGCCATAGAGTCAGAGCTGTGGTGAATTATGCTGACATAATTGGGGAAAAATGAATGCACGTTTTTTTCTGCACCTGCAGAAACAGTGTAATGGTTGCTCTGCCACATGAGATGTGTGCAGGTATAAGTAATGCTGCTGTACACGCAAGTCTTCCCTTTTTCTTAAGGGACCACTGTAATTGTTAAGTGATATCGATGTCCTTTCGTTATGATGATTCTAATGGTGTGCAAATAAAGATTATTTCAAATGCAGACAGTACAAAGCTCTCTAAGGTTGGGAAATCTTTCATTGATGTTCAGTTGAGTTCCCCTTCGCTTTGCTTCCCTTCCTTGCAGTCTACTTATTAATGAGGTAACACTAAGCAGCTGGTTAGTGAAACAAAACCAGGGTTACTCAGAACATCCATTTTTGTTTCTTTCTTAAATACAGCTTGGTTGGTTAGAATGCAGTATTGCTCTACTCTTGCTACAGACATTGGTAGGAGCTTTCTTAATGTCCTTTCACTGAAGGTGTTCAGGCTACAGGTCAAGGATAAGATGGCTTCTTTTAAATGTGTAAGGATGTGATATCATATGCTGAGGGGCAGGGCTAGCTAACCTCTCTTGGCATCTCCAGGAAACTTCCCAGCTCTGCTGGGGGAGCTGCACACAGAAAAGGAAACAGTTACTCCTCCACGGTGAGTAACCCTGTTTTCTCCTTGTTCACCTTCGACTGTTGTCTCTTAACTCTTATATCAAAATAGCTTGATGCAGCCCTTGATCTAGTCCTTAATGTGGCATGGAGTTTATTTTTGCAATTAGAAAAATGTCCTCTGCGATTGGTTCAGAGGAGTGGTGCTGAAAGTTACTTGTTTCTGAAAAGCTGTGTCTGATTACTGAACTGCACTTATACTGAGCAATACATACACAGAGACTTGAATAGAAGTGCTCTGTAAAATGTCTGGAAGTTGAAGCACATAGAGCATAATTTTTTCTTGAATAAAGATGCTTTAGTTCTTGTACTGTGGCAAGTAAGGGAACAAATTCATCAGAGATCTGTTTAACTGGAATTTCTGTTCCAGCTATAATTTTGGATGCTCTTTGCTCACAAGTTTTCTTGGCAATTTGTGTTGAAAACTGTTGATACAGAATGAAACAATATTATTTATACATTGAATGAAGTATTGTCATGAGAGTCTTGCTATCAGTATTGACTGAAGTTCAGAAAAACTTTTTATGCCTCTTCCTTTGGTGTGTCCAAAGTAAAACACTTGGTTTTCTCTGGTTCAGTGGCTGACACTTATAATGCTGAATATTACTAGCATGGATCTTAGTCTGTGGGCCAGCTATAAAACTTCGTTGCGTTTTGAACGTAATATTTTCATCCTGCTAGTAGCCTGGTTGAAATAAATGGTTCTGCCTGTGGAGTAATGTCATGGTGAATGTAAGGACTATAGCAGACTAGGTTTTGATTACTGAATTCTGTGTGTTGAGTTGTTACTCTTGGTTTGCTCAGAAACCTGGAGTGTAGAGAGAGCTTGGAGCATTGTTTTTCCTTTGTTTTAAATACTAGAGGGTTGGTTCAGAACTTGGCCAGCTGGCAAAGAACTGTTAAATGCATTTTGCTGAGCGTGGGAAGGAAGCATGAAGATTTGTAATCTTTCTGTAGACTACCTGAGAGAAGACTGGGAAATTACACTTCAGTTTTCCTTGTCTTATAGGTAGGAAAGCCTTATGTGAACTTAATTGTGTATTTATATCAGGGAAGGTGTTTAAGGGTAAATATACATTAAGATACTGTAGAAAAAATTACTGCTATGAGCTCATTTACCTATCAACATATCGAGCATGCTGTAAAAAAAAAAAAATAAAAATTGCGTAGCAGCCTGAGATTGTTGGATTTATCTGTTTCCGTTTTTTTTTTTTTTTTTTTTTTTTTTTAAGAAGTAATAGTATTTGGGGTGTTGAGAGTCACTCTCTTTTTTTGCCAGATGTTAACTGCAGGAACATCCCCTTTCTGTATCTTCCCAACTGGAAAGATCTGATCTTGGAGAAATACACAGCAAACACTTTCAAAGTCAGTCATGTAGATGGTTCTCAAAGAGCAAGTGTGGGAGACCATAAAACCTTCACTAATTTATTTGGAACTGAAGTACTGGATTGATGCGGGATATTTTGAAAATTGTGTCAGTGGGCAAGTTCTACCTTAAGCACCTATGCCAGTGCTGAGTTTTAGGAGGGGGGGAATGGGAAAACTTTAGGGATGGCTTATTTTCAAGTTAACCTAATGCTACCAGGAATACAATGAGGAAAATGAAATTAAGTCTTCACTTCTTGATGTCTAAATCAATTAGGAAAAAATTTCAGTCAAGTTTTGTTGGTGCAGATGTGACTGTTACAAGGGTTGTGAAGTCAGTTTACCTAGTTCTTGGCTGCAAGTTTTTTCCTTCATCTAATCAGCACAATAATTGTAGCACTCATGTCCTGCTACATTCAGTTTCACAGGAAAACATGACCCTTATTTCTGGTTCTGACAGATGGAAGTTTGCCATTGCCTGAAATCTGATAGTTTATTTTAGTATCTCATAGCACAGGCTCAGATACAGAATCTGTAGCGTTTTCTGATGTGTTGTTTAGCATTTGTAACAGGAGTAGATGCACATTGCTTCACTTAGCTTTGTTTGTTCTGATTATACTCAGTGCAATTTAATGTGAAGATTATTTTTATAGAGATTACTTGCTGATACTATTTGTTTAATATAATACACTGGTGTATTTTGTCCTTGAAAGCTTGAACTTGTGTACCTTAATGTTTTAGGGGGTGAGATTGTGGGTTTAAAAACAACATCAAAAACCAAGCAAACAAAAAAAACCCCCAGACAAACAACAACAAAAAAAACCACCAAAAAACCCTAGACAGAAACCCCCAAGTGTATGTAGAATATGTTCTTCCATCTTTTAAATTCATTGGCATGTGATACCTGAGTCTGTGTTTTATTTTTTTTGCAGTGTTACATAAAAGCAAATCCAAAACGATTAAGAATTTGCTTTTTAAATAAATATTTTGGGTGGATAAGTTTAACCCAAATCCTGGAAGAAGCAGGGCTTTATTTTTTGGTATGGTTATTAACAGTGAACTTCATATAGAAATAAGTAGTACTTCTGTGAATAATGGGTACATTATTTTATAAAGGAAGGACCAAAGTCAGAAAAGCTTCATCAGCTTAACTTGTCAGGAAAGGATTCTGCCTCAGCAGTCAAATTCACCTGGCCTTCCTAGACTAAGATGACTAGGATCCATCCATGCTTTAATGAGTATGTTCATACGTTTGACTATGAGACCAAATCTGTGGCTATTCAGCAGAACTGATGAGGTTCCTTTAAGTGAGAAATTGAGTTACTGGGTTCAAGGTGGTGTCCTTATGGTGTGCTTGTCTTGGACAAACAGTGTGACCCGCAGGGATGGTTGATTTATCAATGTTAGAACTGAGGTATACTATTAGCAAATCCAAACACCTTTGGTGCTACTGGCATGAAACTTAACTTGTTAAAATGAATTAAATGTCAATGAAATTCACACAGTCAATGATTTACATAATGTGTAGTAATACTTGGTTTGTTTTCATGCAGGGTCCCAAGTTTGGTGTCCTTGGAAGAGACGAAACTGTACACTGGTGTTGAATATGGTAAGCAGATACTAATTCTGTTCAGACAGCTTGTAAGTGGTGTTTTCATTCTTTTTTTTTTTTTTCCTGCTGTAAACACAGTAGATTCTTTCTGAGACCATAGTGTTGATATTTTTGGCCAACACAGAAGTTCTTGTGTACACACTGTTTCACCTTCAGCAATGATATACAAGATACAAATCTGTTGCAGTAATATGGCTGAGAATGGGAGCTCAGGTCCAACCCCTGGGTCAGAAGAGTTGGGCCCTTGCACTTCCACACAGATGAGATGCAATAAGCAACACCCATTGCCCAAGGACTCGCCTGAGAGACAGAAGGAATCAAGGCATAACCTGCTAAAGTCTATGACAGCTCTGTTAAAAGAAACCTGAATTTTTTAGGCTTTGTCTGTATCCTTCACCATCTTCCAAGAGAAGATGGGCTGTTTAAATAAGGAACTGAGGCACATGGTAATTGCTTATCAGACTATTAAATGGTTTTAGGTGCTTTAATACTACTTCGGAAGTCTGGTCCATTAGTTTGCAAGCAGTAAGTTTGTAGTCGTATAACATGTAATAGAGAATGGGCGTTTATTTAGTGGTCTTTTGCAGCAATTAAAATTTTCCTGGTTTAAAACTTCCCAAGAACAGTGCTTGTATCATTGATCCTTCTTTCTTATGCATTTTTTTGTTGCTTAGATTGGGGATGTCTGTTCCCCTTCATGTACTGAAGGGGAGTAAGTCCCCGAGCTCTTACCGGCTTCATCACCTGATAATGTAAACTCTGTATTCTATTGCCTTTCTTTTTTACCCTGCTTAATGTGTTACTCAGTTTTCGTATGTTAAATAATCTGCCTCAGTCTGTGGTTACAAGTGAAGCCAACTGTCAAGGCAGGCAAAGAAGGTTATGTACCTATAAAAACGTGCTTTTGACTTGATAAACAAAAGAAGGCCCTATGAAAGTGGTGTCCTTAGATATAACAAGATAGTTATTTTATAATAGTCCATACTGCCATTTCTGCATACTCTGCTCTGGCTTTCCACTGGTTTACTTACCTGTAAATTGCTTTTTATGCTATTGTACAATGAAGAGAAAATGTTTCATTTTTTTGCAGATTTATCAAGAGAGAATTACCGAGAAACAATTGCAAGGGTTACGAGGAAATTGTTGCGTAAGTTTAACCACTCCTCTATCTAAAAAGTACTGTGTTGTGCTTTGAAGTATAATTTCATAGATGAGAAACTTGGTTTGTTTACTTTGTCTGTAATTCTTAGATTTAAAGCTTTGTAGAAATAAAATTCTTGGTAATTTTTAAAGCTGTCTTCCTGTCTGATAAGAAGTTTACTTTTCTTCCAATTGCAGGCTATATACTTGATAATTCAGAAGATGATACCAAGTCTTTATTTCTAATAATAAAGGTATGCGTTTACAATTTGTAATGCCTAAGACAAGATTACTTGTTTTGCAAAATGATCACTCTTTGTCATCTTTTTCTTTCTACAGATCATTAGTGATGTTTTACAGTTCCAGGGGTCTCACAAGCATGAGTTTGATTCACGATGGAAAAGCTTTAATCTTGTGAAAAAATCAATGGAGAACAGGGTCAGTGATTTTTTTCTTTGTAAAGCTTAGGTGAGGGATGGGGATAGTTCCTAGTATACTGAAAGACTTTCTTCATATTTTTGTTACTGTCTTAATCAGTTTTCATAATTTTGAAATCTAATTCCTTGATAAGAATATTGTTTTGCAGTGCTTTTGAACCTTTATTTGGAAATCTTATGAGTAAACAGCTTAGCATTTCTGAATTGTAGTAATCCTCAGTTTGCATATATCCTTGGACCAAAGTCTGAGATTTTGGCATGGTGCTCCTTTCTGGTCCTTGTTAACAGAGAAATTTCTGTGGTCAGAGCTTCCTTTTGCTTACAGAGTAATAGGCAAATAAAAAACTTAGGCAGGGCAAAAATATCAAGGTTGTCTGCCAAGAAGAATTTCTACATGAAATTTGCCTGTTTCTAGAAGAAAAAGAGTACGTGGGGAATTCAGTCACTGTAGGTTGCTAATACAAATACTGAAACCTAAACCAAATTATGTATTTGTTCACAGCTTCAAGGAAAGAAACAGCATATCAGAGCTTTGCTGATAGACAGAGTTATGTTACAGCATGAGGTAATACTTTCACTTAAATCTTCACTAACTACTTTACTTGAAAAGCTAATTTGTTATGTTGTCATTTAGCAAAAGGTGCAATAATCCTGCACTAATGTTTCTCCTACATGTATGAAATGTAAAAACAATCTGTCCTTTATTTGTGTTTTCTGTGCAATTTAGTTGAGAACACTAACGATGGAAGGCTGTGAGTATAAAACTTCCCACCAGGAGATGATCAGAGATCTTCTGTGTTTGTCCACAAGTTCATATGGTCAGGTAACGAACAACCCCTTTTAAACAGGAATACATGGAATTTTTTGTTGATTTCTCTCGAAGTTATGTTTTCAGGATCTTTCCTTTTGAATTTATTTCCATGGCAACATGAAATACTTCTTTCATTTGCATTAGTTGCCAATTTTCGCAGTTTTTACTTTAAGCCCCTTTGTCAAATAACTGGGTGGAGAGGCTGCCAACTCAGGTTACAATTGTAAACTCTAGGCTTATGAAAACAATAAATCAATTTTTAAAAAAAAAAAAAAACAGGTTGAGGTTTTTAGATGTGATGATGTGATGCTATTTGGAATGCTAAGTCTACTTTTAGGAGGTAGCTATGATGGCATCCTGGTTCTTAAAAATACACAACCCAGCTGGATTCTGAACTGTTCACATGGTGGGAGCTCTCTGTGTGTATATAAATTGTGATCCATCCACAATGTCTACAGGCTCTTTAGACTTCTGCTAACTGCATCTGTTACTCCAGCTGTTGGCTTTTCAAGTTACCTTAAAAACACCTTGACTGGTTTTGGCAGCATAAAGCATTTTCTTTAACTTTGTAGCTGTTCTCAAAAACCCTACTTTTTGTTTCTAGCATTTATAAACAACTGTGAGCAAGGGTGAGGGGAAGCATGCTGTTTACAACCTAGAAGTAATTTTGTTTCTGTGCACAAATACATAATGTAAAATCTGTGCATAAGTAACTGAAATGGGTAAGGATGTTGGTTTTGTATAGCGTATTTTTGGTTCAGAAGACTTTCTAGTAATACCTCTTTTCCCACAGGTCAGAAGTAAAGCTCAGCAAGCATTCTTCACAGCTCTGGGAACGTACAATTTTTGTTGCAGAGATATCATTCCCTTGGTTTTGGAATTCTTGCGTCCTGACCGGCAAGATGTCACTCAAAAGCAATTTAAAGTACTGTCTCATTAACTTTGTTTCATGTGTCTTTTTGAAACTGTTTTTATAGGAGAATTTTTAATGGTGAAAGTGGAATTTACTTGTTTATCGGTGGTGACTGATATTTTCATGGCATATAGCTTATGCATGACTAATGAATTATTTGAATTAGATCAGTTGTCAAGAGAAATTTTCTGTTTATATATGTTCCTCACTTAATTGAATGTTCAGATATTACAAAAATGTCTGTTAACACCTATTTTTAAACTATGAAATGGAAATTGAGGCGTTATAGTCCAAGGTGGTAAAACTCATTAAGCAGTTCTATCAGCTGTAGCAGTACAAGAAAATAGGGTGAACTGGACAAAAAGTTGATCACCCAAAAAAGTTACACTAAATTGCTTGGGTTTTGTTAGGAAGTGGTGGGTACTTGCTGATGCTGTCAGGCTTGGAAATGGTGCTGACGCAGTGATGCCAGCATGCAATCTGTCCGTCCAGGTGTTTGAAAGCATCATGCTCCCCTCCTCCTCTAAACCCCTCAGGCCTCCTGGCCACAGAGGCAAGTTGGACTCTTGTCCTACAGTCAGAACTACGGCTGCTTATCCTGCTCCAGCTGCCTGATAGGTACTATCAGACGGCATGTGATTACATTGTTTGCGTATCTTATTATTTCTTTTCTTGTTTCTTGATGATGATTTTTTTACTGCCATCCTTGTACCTCCCTTTCTCCATTCCTGTCTCCCCCCAGTTAAGTAACCCATGCCTAGTTACTTTTTCCTGATTGGTCCCAGTTTTGCTACACTTAACAGCATTTGCTACCATACCTGAATTTGGTGTTTCTGATACTGCCACCAGGCAGTCTTAGCCTATATGATATTACTGATGTGGCAGCCTAGGTGCTGTGGTTCTTGTAGGACTTGGTTCTCCAAAAAGTCCCCAGGACTTCCTTCCAATTGCCTGTGAAATTTGGCAGTTTCTCACATAACTCCCACTTAATCACCTGTGAAATCCAGCCACCCTTTGTTTCACTGTGTGCAATTCCTGTCAGCTTCTCACACAATCACCTGTCCTGTTCACCATTTTGTTGTGCCGTGTCCAGTAGTTATCCACGTCCTGGACAGTCAGCATCATTTCAGGTGCCTAGTTAACAGCATTATGATTTGCCTGGAGCCCAGACGTGAGTAAGTTCACAGAAAGGCCAGGTGTGGTACTTGATCATTGAATAATATCCTCTATAATGTAAATCAGAAATCAGTCAGCCATTCGGTGGATAAATTAATTGGCAGGGCTTCCAATCTCATTAAAACAGTTCTTTAGTGTGAAGAGGATTCTGTGAAAAATCTTCAGTATTTTCACAGTGAGACTATGTAGCTGAATGTTTACAGTACATTTTATGATTTGGTAATGTGAAGATTAATTTTTATTCTGTGTGGGTGCGTGCTTATGTAGATAGATATCACTTATATATGAGCAATGCTTTGACTTTCTAAAATCACGTCTTTCGTTCTGCAGGGTGCCTTATATTGTCTTCTTGGAAATCACAGTGGAGTATGTTTGGCAAATCTTCATGATTGGGACTGTATTGCACAGACGTGGCCAGCAATTGTTTCTTCTGGGCTTAGCAAAGCTATGTCCTTGGAAAAACCATCCATAGTTAGGCTCTTTGATGACCTGGCAGAAAAAATCCATAGGCAGTACGAAACAATTGGATTGGATTTTGCAGTAAGTGACAGATTGCTGGGTGTTAATGTCTTGGATTCTGAGAACATTTGATTACATAAATGCTTGAGACTCATGTATATTATTTGAGTTAAGTGTTCTGATGTTGGTCGCATTCGGATTTCTGTTAGAGGAATGTGGACGTGTATTTTTGAGACTGAAGTTATAGAGCTTCTTGTAATACTGTTGGAATTTGTAACTTCTTTAACCTCTAAGGAAGCCTGTTAGAGAAAGGAAGTTTAAGTTGCCTTTCAATGTTAATTAGTACAGGTGATGCTGGTCGGGTGTGAAGATGTGTGTTGGTAGGACAGTATCATCAAATTAACATTGTCAGTATTAGTAGTATTGTCCCACTGTGCTAACATGCAGCACTCATTACACAGCTGCCTCTTGCCTAATGAGTGGGATAAATGGCATGGTACTTATTTTAAAGAATGAGTGCTAATTAATAAAAATCTTTTATAAACAATTTTTGTGCTTAATGAAATACTAAAATTAGTGTCTACTTTTTTAAAAAATAGAATAAAACATCTACTTGGATAAATAATTCTGCCATGCGAGCACAAAAGCTGTCTTCCCTACTTCTTCACAGACTTGTCTGTGTGGACAGGACATCCTGTACTCTGTGTCAAAACAGAAACAAACATTAAAAACTGCTAAATTGCTGCTTGCTCCCAAATGTTTGTATTCTCTGTCAATAGGTTCCGGAGAAATGCATTGAGGTAGCTGTTATGCTGCAGAAATCAGAACATCCAAGCTCCAACTTCAAGTGTCTTCATTCAGAAGAAATTCAGTTAGGAATTCAGCGACAGAAAGAAAAGAATGCTGAGGCTCTGCGGTAAGCTAAACTTCCCTTAACACCAGCTTATGCTACCTAACATTTGTTGTACATTAAATGTAATAATCCAGAATTGCTAAACTAAATCTTAAGCGCGATTCAGAATGCCCCAGGATTGTTGTGGTATACCTTCTCTCTTGACTTGGCAGCCTCTCTCCTCTACACTCGCATTTCCTTCCTTCCTCCTCCTCTTCCGTGTCCTCCCAGTTGGTGCTGTGTTTATTGCATTGCCTTCACCTGCCTTTTGCTGAGGAACTTTCCTTCCATTTTTAAACAGTTCTCTTGGTATAATCTGGTTGATGACTTCCTCTTTTTCCCCTCAGCAACTATGAAAATTTGGTCAACATGCTGCTGGACTGTGTAGAACAAAGAAATCTGTAAGTCTCCCTTTCTGTGCATGAGGATTATTTTTTGGGGGGTGAATTAGAAGTGTCTACATGAATAAATACCAATTGCATCAAGAACTACAGTTGATGTGATCAGAACTGAGGAATATGTTTTTTCACCCTTGAGGTGATTGTCCAAAAGCAGTACGTCTGTACCAGTCTTGCATAAAATGGATTGTGACTAGCTTCTTGGAGAGCTTTTGCTAAGGTGTCTGCAGAAATTGAATTTCTGAAGGTCCTTGTGCATTTGCATGTGGATTCTGCTTGCCCGAACAGGAAGACAAAGGCCAGAATAGCAGAATCTTGCATTACTGTCTCCTAGCTAAAGAAGTGAATGAGTCTTGAATTTATTTTCATTGGGAGCTTGATTTGTTAATAGAAAGCATCATCACATCTTGGAGTTAAGCTTTGTCATTAATTAGTTTGACCTGTTATTTTTTAATAAAGTTTTGTTCTGGGAAAAAAGCTCTGATTCTGTCTGCGTAGTACTGACATCCAAATCGATTTTATTTGGTAGCAAAGTATTTGTGTTTAAAAACTTCAAAAAATACCCCTATAGGTCTGTATTTTACATTGAAATGCCAAGATCAACAAGGCACCATTAACTGACTGGCTGCACTTGTGTGTCCCCAGAACACTGGAGGGTTCCCTAAATGACACTTAAGCTTGTTGACTGTAGCAGGGGCATAGAACATTACTTACCTTAGTCCAAACATATTTACTTAATCTTAATACATAGAATCATTTCTGTGCAAAAGCAGTACATGCAACTATGCTACTTATTGTCTGTTTTGGATATTTCTTATTTTTTCTTTTAGTCCCTGGAAGTTTGAGCACATAAGCATTGGTTTTCTGTCCCTGCTCCTGAGGGATGATAGGATACTGCCTGTCCGTGCCATAAAATTTTTTGTGCAGTGTCTCAACCATGATGCAATTGTAGTTCGTAAGGTAAAACCAACATAATTACACCTTTTGTTTTGCAGCTCATTGGGGTTAGATCAGATGTTTGTGGTGGTTTGCTGTGATAAGGCACAAAAACTGGTGTACATCCCTCCTCACCCTTCCAGCCATGCATAAGTACAAAAGTTCCTAACCCAAGATGGCAGTCTTGGCAATGCTGTAGCTGTGACATAGAATGTGAAGTCTGAGAACTGTGAAAATATGGAACGTACTTATTCATTCTTATTGACTTCAGAATTCTTTTGCAGAAGTCTTTGTTTTTCCATCCGCAGCTTATTGCTTGAAGGGAGCCATCTATGTGTTACATTTATACCTCTTGTGTTGCTTGTTGCCTCAGTGAGGCTTGAAACTATTGGCCACCTCCTTTTTTTCCTGAAGATGATTAGTGGGAATGTTTTTCTGGGCCATGAAGGTCACACAAGTCATGTCCTCTATCCCCTGAAACGACTGACATTACTTCTTTATGGGAAGTATCAGCCACTGAGGTGATGAAGTTCATTGTAATGTTCAGTGGCTTTTTAGGGCACTGAATAGCTGGCTTAAAATGTATCTATGATGAGATGATTAGCCACATCCTTCTCTGGAGGTAAGTGCATGGAATGGATACATTAACACACATTTTTTGCTTTTTAGGTGGCTATCTCAGCTGTGGCTGGTATTCTCAAGCAGCTTAAGAGAACACACAAGAAAGTGCCCATCTGCCCTTATGAAATAAGTAGGTTTTATTTAATGTAAGAAATGTCTTACTAACATATATCCTAAATTTTTAAAAAAGCATAGTTTTCTGGTGAAATTTAACATAGAATCACAAGTTTTTAATTTCTCGCTGGTTGTAAATGTCCTAAGGAAACAAAACAGGTGATACAGTTGTTCATTTTTCAGGGTGGTTGGTTTGTTTTTAAGCAGTGTTACACTTGCAAGTGTATATTAAGCCATTCACTTACTTGGAGTGAGTTAAAACTTCAGAGATACGGTCACTGTCTTTTCAGAAAGCCTTTAATTTGTGAGAATAATTTGTGTATCTCCTTTTTATTCTTTTTTAATAATTTCCAATGGCACATTTATATAAATTACTAAAAGCATCTCTACTGCTACTGTTACTTCTTATCTCCTAGGGCGAATAAATCTGTACAGATTTGACTGGGGGGAGGGAGACATAAAAGTTCTTTAGAATCTTTTATTGTAAGTAAGTTGTAGCATTTGCTGGGACTGTTAATGAACAAGTCTGATGTAGTATAAATTCCTCTTTAACCAGGTGGAAACCCTAAGCCTTCGAGCATTCAGGCTGGTGACAGACCGGATAACCAGTGGCTGCACTATGACAGTCAGAGTTTACCAAAGACTAAGGAAGCTTGGGAGTCGTGTTGTTTTGTGGAGAAAACACACTGGGGTTATTATACCTGGCCTCAGTGAGTATCACTAAGCTTTGAGATAGAATTGTGAGTCAGCAGAAAAAACAACCACCCTGTGGGAAACTAAACAATGTTTGTTAGATTTAATTTTTTAATTGGAAAAAAAAAAATACAATTTATTTCATCCTTTGTGCTCCTTGCTTGTTTTACCAATTCTGGCTGGTTTTTGCAGTGATTTTTGTTGGTTGGTTGGTTGGTTTTGGGGTTTTGTTATGTATTTTCTACCTGTTTCTCTTTCGGTTTTGTGGGTACTATAGGCATATATTTCATATGGCTATTTAGCTGCTGGTTTTAAAATGAAGTATGCATGGTTGAAATTTGTGAAGTTGTGAAATATGCAGAGTATTCTATCACTAAGAATTCTGGATTGCTTGCTGTAGCAAAACTTTTATAATAAAAGAAAATCTACAACAAAAAAAGGCTGTTAAGTTTTGCTCTTTTTAATATAGAGACTACAGAAAATAATCATAAGCTTCATTCTACTTTGAAATGTTTTACTGTATTTTATTTTTTTCAATATTCAGAACTATGACAGTTTATGCGCCAGTTGAGCATCAACCAAAGCTTGGGCGAAGGAGAGATGAGCTGACAGAGGTAAGGGTTTCAGTGTGTTTCAGTTTTGTGGGTTTTTCCAATTCTACTCCTTTTTTTAATATTGTTCACAAGAGTGCTGTGGAGATCAAATCCCCTTCTTTCTCTTAACCTAAGTACGGCTTGCTATTTAGAGGGTGCTTACAGAAAATGGGTGGAAACAGATTTGTTTTGCTTGGTTGCAAACAGGGATGGAGATTAACTCAGCTACCCAGTTTCATGACTGTGTGGATATAGTAATGCTTTTAACAAGCAATAACTGATAACAATTCTGAAACCTAAATTCCCACAAGACATTTTTAATCTTATTTTTCTACTCATTTTCATACTGTGTTAGCATACAAGAAGAGATTGTTATTTTAATGTATCACAGCCTCTCTGTCAGCAGTGATGGAATAATTGTATTAATGAGCACTTTCTTGTTGCCTTTCAAATCTTTATCAGAGTTTAGAACGAGGTAATTAATGATGGTAGGAATGACTACTTTGTAGGGGTTGTGCTAGCGAAAGGAACGACAATCCAAAGTCATTAAGATAAAAATCATGAGTCTTGCAAAACATTACCCAATATTCCCTATAAAATGAGAGGGGGAAATGGATAACTGAGGCATGATTTTTGCCAAAAATAGAATTGAAATGAAAAATGGGACTTGGAAAGATTGGGATATCGCTGTGACAATTAAGCACTTCAGAACTAATCCTTTTCTTTTTTTCCTGTTACAGGCAGAACAAATTATATATGATCACTTTTCTGATCCCAAGTTTGTTGAGCAGTTAATAAAATTTTTGTCTTTAGAAGACAGAAAAGGAAAAGACAAATTTAATCCTCGCAGATTTTGCCTCTTCAAGGTAACTAGAGTTCAATAATTAAAGTGCTACCATTTTGCAGATAATTAGCAAAGCATGAAAATGCCATGCATTACTTGGCATATACCCCTCTGTTGCAAAATGTTGATTTTTAAAGGTATACTGCTATGATTAATTCTATTAATCCTCTCTTCTGATTAACTACTTAGGGAAACTTATTTAGAGTAATATAAAAGTACATAGGATACTCAGGTATAATTCTGTTACAAAAGCAAAGTAGTTTCACTTTCTGCATATTCAAATCTCAAGTGCCTCATGACCTTACATTCTTCTGACAAAGATAGTGGTTTAGACTGATAATTACTGAAGATGCTTTCATATCTTTTTTACAGGGCCTTTTCAGAAACTTTGATGATGCCTTCTTGCCAGTTCTTCAGCCCCATTTAGAGCAACTTGTGGCAGACTCCCATGAAAGCACCCAGAGATGTGTAGCTGAAATTATAGCTGGCTTAATAAGAGGTTCTAAACACTGGACATTTGAGAAGGTGCTGAAGTAATATTTTTGAGTGATTCCTGGAAGTTAAGGAAGAAGTTTGAATTATTAAACAAATTAGACGTATGAAGTTGAGGGCTTTTAATGTGTCACCTATGCCCAAGAAAGGACTGGAAAATGTTGCATCACCTAGTCCTTCATTGCCAAACTTTGAGCACAATTCATAGTTTGGTTTGGTGCTTGTATAATACTAGGTGTTAGTAAAATGCTTCAAGATTAAGAACAGTTTGCTAGTAAGGAGATAGCAAAGCTGACATGGTGCTTATGTCCATCTTAGACTGTTACATCTTTATTTAGTCTAGACCTAGCTGTCTAGGTTATATTTAAATGAGTTTCTACACTGAAAAATAATTCTGGGAGAATTGGTTCCTTAATAAAAAGTAAAAAAGAAATTTTAAAGGGCGGGGGGGGAAGGGAGTGGGCAAGCAGGGGCAGTCCTTGGGGTGTACAAGACTGCTGTCCTACCAAAAGCAGAGTGTATGCAGTCTTTGAGACAGTTGCACTTAAATCACCATGAAAATGGTGTGTACGTAGTCCACAGTATTTCTAAACACCTTGTAAACAAACCCAACATGATTCCTGAAATCTTACCTCTGATAGTATTTATTTCCTTTTATAAATGCCATACTACAGCTGCTTCCAGAATCAGTATTGTTTTTCCATGATTTGAAAAGATGGAAGGATTTGGGTTCACAGAGATTTAGGTGGCTGTTTTGTCCTTCAATAGCTAAATCTTGTCTTTTGCCTTTTTGCTGAGCAGGTGGAAAAACTTTGGAAGCTTCTCTGTCCATTGCTTCGAACAGCTTTATCCAACATTACGGTGGAAACATATAATGATTGGGGCACGTGCATAGCAACCTCCTGTGTAAGTACCCCATTTTTAGTCTTGTAAAGCTATATCCAGATGATAAAGTTTTACAGATAACGTGTAAATGAGAGCTTTATGAACAGAGGTACATGGGTATATTTTATCAGCTCAGTCTGAGAACTGTAAATACAGTATAAAAATAACATCCATTTAAAATCTTACAGCTTTTTTTTTAAATTTTATTCTCTTCTGCCCTTTGCAGACAAATATAACATTTTAGAAAGGAAATAAAGTGTTAGTCTTCTTTTAAGTATTTTAGAAGAGCTGCATAAGGTTAGTGGGTGATGTTAATGTGTATGTAGTGTGTTCAATTTTTGTGGGAGTTTTTGCACTCGGATTATACATTTATTCTTGCTTTAATAGTGTGCAGCTTAGCATTATGCTGTGAAAACTAAGCCTCAAGTTATCTTCTAACATACAGTAAGATTTCTATATGCTGTGGTGAACTGGAAGTTGTGGTGTTTGAAAAGCAGGGTAAATGATTGGCCACAAATACCTTGATCGGTAATCCTTTGAAATCAGTCAGCAAAATTCAGCATAGTTTGTTAGCTAGAACCCTGGCAATTAATTAGCAAGATTAAGACAGTATTATTCATATATGTCAAAAATGAAGCTAAAATTCCTTCTATTATTCTCACTGTATTTACCAAATAATTAAAACTGCATGTAGTTTCATTGGGTTTTCCTTGTGTTGAGGTTCATTGTGAAAAGATACTTAATTTTGCACTTGCTTAATAGAATAAACCCAAGGGATGCAAAGAATCTCTGTCAAAACTGTCCTTGTTTATACATTACTTAAATTTTTTTAAAATCCCCAATTTGCTTATATCTCTACCTGTTTGTTTTCAGGAGAGTAGAGATCCTAGGAAACTGCACTGGCTATTTGAATTGCTGTTAGAATCTCCATTGAGTGGTGAAGGAGGATCATTTGTAGATGCATGGTAAAATTAATTTTAAGTGTTTTATTGTGGCTGAATAAAGAAGGAAATAAAGCATGGATAAAATGCATTGAGAGCATACTGTGCCAGCTGGCTTGTAGAAACACGGAACGAAAGTGCTGCTTTCCAATTAGCTTTTCCCACACAATGGCAGTTCCTTCATTTTTTTGAAAAACATAATTAAATCTACTTAACAGAATGTGAAGGTTTGGAACTGGCATAGCAGCAGTGCTGTTGTGTCATTTTGCAATTTTACCCATCTTTGCATGCAACTCACGCAAAGACACTTTTGTGCAATAACACACACAAAACATTCCAAAACAAGGCTTGGAGTGGACTGGGGAAGGAAGGAACAATTTTGTATGACTCAAGCTGTTCTGATTCCTAGCCGACTTTACGTACTGCAAGGTGGCCTTGCACAGCAGGAATGGAGAGTACCGGAGCTATTGCACAGACTGCTGAAGTACTTGGAACCTAAACTCACGCAGGTTTACAAAAACGTCCGAGAGAGAATAGGAAGGTCAGTGTTCTGTTCTGCAGTTCTTTGGGGTTTTTTTCCTCTTCCTTTTATTTGGGTAATTGGATATGTAAAGAATTAAACTGAAGTGGATTAATACTGCTAATAGAAATTACATAAATTATTCTTAACAGATCTGTTTCAGAAACTTCAGATGACTTTTCTGTTTTTGTCTTTTATTGTATATGGCCTCTTATGTTTATGTATGATATACCTAAAGCTCTTAAAATCCCCAACAAACAAACAACCCACCCAGCACCACCACCACCAAAACCTACCAAACACAACGCTCCCCCTCCCCCCAAAAACCAACCACCCCACCCCACAGCCCAAATTTACTGTGTTGAAGCCTTAATAAGCCATAAATATACAGGGAGTCCTTTAGGGAGCATTTTAGTGACTTTAAAACTAGTTGCAGATCTGTTTGCAGGCGAGGGGGGTTGTAGCTTGGTGGTTGTCTAACCCTGCTTGATTCAAATATCTATGAAGAGGGTATTTAAAAATATTTGTTTTTAAATAACTTTGAAGATAAGAGGAAACTTTTTATAAGTATTAAACTTCAAAGTTCTGCAAATTGATCTCAGATCACTTTTAGCTATGTTCTCTAGAACAGTAGTCATGCTAACTGTAGCTTCTTGCTTTCTTTGTTGGCTTTTTTAGTGTTTTGACCTACATATTCATGATAGATGTTTCCTTGCCAAATACTGCTGCAACAAAATCTCCTCGTGTCCATGAATTTACTGCCCGGATACTTGAAAATCTTAAACCCCTCATGGAAGCAGATGAAGAAATTCAGAATCATGTTATGGAAGAAAATGGAGTTGGTGAACAAGATGAGCGAACTCAGGGCATTAAACTCTTGAAAACTAGTGAGTTACTTAATGAGGTTAAGGAGTGGGGGATGTTTTAGGACATGATGATTAAGGTCTGCAAATCATACCCTTGTGGTACATAACTTCTTCTCTCAGATTTGTGCTGCAACAAGGTGTCTCATGTTTCAGTGTTGAAGGTTATAAAGTCAGCTTTACAGGGTCAAACTTAACTACCAGTATAGGTCTGCTCTAATGTGTGAAATTCTCACAGGCAAGTCTTGCAGTAAATTTGGTCTATAACTTGTTTTGGGATTATTACTATTTTTATCTTCTTAATCAGTGTTCATTTCTCTCTATAAAACAGTTCTGAAGTGGTTGATGGCAAGTGCAGGGCGGTCCTTCTCTACAGCTGTCACGGAGCAACTCCAGCTTTTACCCTTATTTTTCAAGGTATATGCTTTAATTACTCCTTTATTAGTTGTTTGATTAAAAAGGGATGCTATGTAACAAAGTTATAAGGGACTTTATAAATGAAAAGAAACCTATATTAAATTTTTTTTTACGCCTATGTATGTTTGCAGCTGGTAATGTAGCCTGTTAAATGGTTTCCTGGCAATAATGATTTGTAGGTGAACACCCTGTACATGTGTAACTTGAGGAGGAAAAGTGTTTAAATCATGAATGAGTGTATGTTGTTTCTATTCTTATCTTCAGTTGTTTTCTTTTGTTCCATGATTATACAACTCTTTCTAAAAGGCAGTACTTCTGTTTTTCCTGGCACCTCTAATCCTCATATTCTTTTATGAAGCTGGGTCATTCAGTGCTACATATCTGAAATAATGTTATTTGCATGCTCCAAAGCCTATGTCTTTGTATAAACATCAATCAATTATCCAACAATAATGTATGTGACCACAAAATAAAGGTTTGCTTATGTGAAAGTGTACTTTAAATGCTGATAAAGCTTTCTCTCAGTTTTGGACCTACATCTAAAATGCTAAAGTAATTGGATTTGATACCAGAAGAATTGCAATGGGGAGCGAAAGTCTTAATGGCACCCATTTAAGCCTCCTCAAGACCTTCAGTCTAGCCATACTGTTTAGATAACTAATACGTGGTGCAAGGAACAAGGATCTCTTGATTCTATTAATGTTGTTTCCCTGCAGCTTATTGCTCAGAATATTTTAGTGTCATATTGATTGCTTTTTCCTAGTTAACTTAAATCTTTTGGCATTATATTGATTGTATTTTTCCTAGACAGCTGTCCTTTCATGAGATTGAACTTTCTTTCAGGATTTTGCTGTTAGCAGTGCTTATTTACTAACACTACCCTTTTTTCCCCTCACTTATCTTGTTCTGTAGATTGCACCGGTAGAAAATGACAATAGCTATGATGAGCTCAAAAGAGATGCTAAGATGTGTTTGTCGTTAATGTCTCAGGGTTTGCTGTATCCTCAGCAAGTGCCTTTGGTACTTCAGGTGCTAAAACAAGTGAGTATGGTCTAAATAGCTTAAAGCTTCTTGTTAGCTGATGCAGTCTGTGCTGCTTTTTTTTAATATATTTTTTTAAAAGATTATACAGTAATTGTGATTTGAAGAGAATCAAATACTGATTTTCTTAGAGTTGGAAGCAAAGAGTTTATTAGAATAGTGTTTTAAAACATTCTTAGAAACAGTAAAGGAGTTTTGTTTCGTTTCCTACTTCCAGACATTTAAACAACTTGCATTTTGACAAGAAAAAAACCAGTATATTAATAAATTAAAATTTGGTTCAGTACTGGATGAGTTTTAGCCAAATATGCCTTCTCATGAGCATAACAATGCAAAATCCAGTTTCAAAATTCTCTCTATATATCTATCACATATATAGATGATATAAATATCATATAAAGAACAGCCCTTGAATCTCTGCCTTTTTATAGTTTTACAGTATATTTATCAACTGCTACTGCTTTCTGAAAAACAACACAAATGAACGTGCACCCTTGTATTTGAACGGTTCATTCTGTATTCAGCTTGTCATGCAAGAAACACTTTTTTTCTCTCTAGTCACTCAAGAGTGATCTACAGTAGTAAAACTACCTATTGCAAAATGTTGCATATTGTTGCAAAATGTTGGTGTAAGCTGTATGTACAGCCAGAACACTAACTGCAGTGTTGCAGTCCAGGCTGCACCTGTGCCTGACGCTGTCAGTAATTTGGACTTCCATAAGCACATAGAGATGAAAATAAAGAAACTCGAAACCCTTGGCTTTCCAAATCCATTGTATAGAATATATATATTCGAGCAGAACAGAATTTCTGTTTTATTTATATCTGTCTATATGACTGACATCAGGAATGAAACAAAGGGAGAAAGTTTCCTAGTCTTATACAGTATTTGTTATCTGTTAAATAATTAGGTATCTGTTAAATAACAGTATGCTTTGGAAGTTAAGCCTGTAAAAGTTATTTTCTAAATAACAATTGCCTGCTTTGGAAATAAGAGTGTATGAAACAGAAATATCTGAATAAGGCAAGTTATTTGCAGCTGTCCCCCAAAACTTTTTCTCAGATATTGTTAGCTTTACAACAAGTAGCTGCTTTCTTTCACATTCTTGCTTTTTCACACTTACTTATTTATACTTGTAGACAGCAAGAAGCAATTCTTGGCATGCTAGGTATACCATATTAACCTACCTCCAGACCATGGTGTTCTACAATCTCTTTATCTTTCTCAACAATGAAGAAGCGGTCAATGACATTAGATGGCTGGTTATAAAACTCCTGGAAGATGAACAGCTTGAGGCAAGTAATACCTTTTCTTGAAATGCTTTGTTTCACATGACTGACTTCATGCCCTTGTCAAGTTTTATGAGAAAGCTAGCAGTTGTAAGTTAATACAGCAAGTATTTCTAGCCTAGCATTCTTCCTACTGTCAAAATACAACTAGCTTTATAGGATTTATTTCTTTCATATTCCATTTTTTCTTTTAATATTTCATTCCAGGAAAGCAGCTGTTTAGAAAATACTTCATTAGTGATTTTTAAAAGTTCCATTGTTTGTACTTTTTTCTACAGAATGGAATATTGCTTTGTCTCATTCTTGGTTTAAGTACAGCTGAAACAGGGATATTAATCATTTTACTGCAAATACTAGCATGGATGTTGGTTGAAAATTCAATTTTCAACCCTTGTGAAAACTGTATAAAACCACTATTTATTACTCTACAGATCTGTTTCCCATTTAATCACAGCAGCATATTAGTGAAAAAAATACTTTTTTTTAATACATCCAGCTCACAAAGGAAGATAGGTTTTTTTAGTTACAAGCAGAGTTTCCTTACTTTTGTGTAAGATGCTTATATAACAGGACAGAATTTGTCTAGCAGATGCTGTTACTGATGGTGTTACATGATTCAAAAATACAATACTTTGTAAGCTTACTTGTCAGTCTGGCAAGTTTTTGTGCATCTCTTGAGCTAGTGATACTTCAGTGTATAGAAATGGAAGGAGCTAAAATCCAAAATCTTGACTGTGGTACATGCGTACTGTGAAGATCCATGTATGAATGCACAGTATGCTCTTAGAAGTGCTGCCAGGATCTTAAGTGTTTTCTCGGTGGGGGAAAGTGCCTGATGTGAATCCTTGAGCCTTGTTTGTCGGGCTTCCAAAAGCTGGGGAAAAATCACAGAAGTATTCTGTTCTGTATCACTAATTCACAGAACTGAAGGCTTGTATTAAATGATGTGAATTTAAGTATGTTTGATCATGTTCAAGCACAGTGAAGAATCTTCAGTGTTAACCTCCAGTCTCTTGCATTTCCCCTGTGCCATCATTTTCACCGTTTTTTGTGCTGTTGGCAAATACCAGTGAAATGCTACTTTTGGGTGCTTGGATGCTCTTTTCTTTCTAGAAGAAAGAGAAGATTCTGAAGTGTGATACACTTCTGCCAAAACAAAGATCCTGGTTTAGGTCTTTCTGCAGCTGCATTTAAAACAGTAGTTATACCTGAGGTGTGAAACTTGCTTTTGTGAACAGTGAATTGGAAACAAGTGAAAATTTCTGGCTTAAAAGGTTTGACGTTACAGTCTCTGTAAGTGCAGGTAATACTTGAAGAACAGCACTTAAATTACTCACCCAAGCATGCAGATTCCAGTCTTCAGATGAGCTGTCTCATGTCTTTCATGTCACTGTTTGTTATAATGAGCTGGAAAGCAACAGCTTACAGTCCTAGATAAGTTGTTTCCCACACCAGTTGGAACACCTCATAATCTCAATTTTGAAAAATACCTTTTTTCACTGTAATGCAGTATATCTAGTTGTTTTAAGTGTACAGAAGTATTCCTCTGCACTACAGAGATGCAAATCATAAAAGCTTATCTATGTGCATAACCACTTATGATTGTGTTGTTACCATGGAAGCTTCTACTCTGAAAAGTAATCTTTTTCTTTCTTGATAATAATTGGCAAGATGCAGTATCTTGCAGAGCAATTCCTATGTATTTGTTTAATGCTGGATTTTGAAGATGAGAATCCCTAGCTTTAACTGGTATTTGGTGTCTTCACCCTGCAGCACTGAGATTTTGGTTCTTGGTTTTAAAGATGGGGGTGGGTATTTGCTTATTTTGATAGAAAGGTGCCGGACCTGATCATCCAGCCCATCTTGTGCTTTGTTTTAATATACAGTTTGCACTTCTAATATTGCTAGAATTACAGTTCCCAAACATCCTGGTGATTTCATATTTTTTCATAAAACCATTGCAACAGACTCTGGCAAATGACAGTATCAAATGACCGTGCTGAATGTCAAATAGCAACACGACTGCGATACTAAGTGAATGTGGGTCACAGAACAGTTTGGCTTCTGCCGAATGCAGATTTCATGCATCCAACTTTCAGCATGGGTCTCTAGAATTGGAGGAAGCTGTACTTAAATGGTATTGTGGGAAACGCTCCTTCTGAAAGTCAGAGGAGTCACGGAGCTGATGGAGTACTGTGGATGTAAGAGCTAATGTGACCCTGCAGCTGATCTATGGAAGTATAGAGTCCTGAAAAATAATGACTCTGTATGGCAGTATAACACCGTTGAATATCGTGTCTAATTCTCATGTCATATAGGCAGTTGCAGAGAGCTGCAGGAACGGTTTGAGTTTGGGAAGGCGTGTTTTGCACTAAATAATTCAGTCAGAAGTAGAGGAAAAGTGAAAATTACTGTATTCAGCTTGGAGTTACAGTTAAAGTGATAACCTGGTTAATCTGAAAGCATCTTTCTCAGTTTTCTCAGTCATTATATGATCTAGGAAGCTGTCTGGGTAGGTGCTTCATATGTTTCTATTTTTATAAATCAGTGCACTGTATACATAGCACTCATGCCTTGATAAACATTTCTCATATTACGCTGCAATATTACAGTAATGGGAATATTTTCTCTTTGTATAAGTAGCCCCTTGCAAGTGCTGCAGCTAGGTTTTGCTTGTGCTGTTGCGTGGCTTTGTTCTGATTATTGTTAGTTTTGTGACCTTGGTCAGTCAATTCTGACCAAAAAAACCCTGAAAAAACAAAACCAAACCGCATACTTGATTGGGAAACTATTCCTGTGCTGCTGCTCTGTAGTTTGTATATTCTCTAAGTCATCATTTGAGAATGATAATCTGTAAATTATTTAGTGTCAAATGTGATGAACGATTAGCTTGTTAACGTGATTTTAAAGGCTTTGCTTCTAGGTGCTCCTTGCAGCAAGTGTTCCTTTTAGTTAGTTTACTAATTTAGAAATGAAAGTACTTTTTAATACAGTGAATAGTGATGTAAATGGGTACAGTTCACTTGGGAGCTTGCTCACTTTACAGCCAAGCTTCTTGCTATTCTGGGTCTTGCATTAGCACATCATGTTTCATTTAATAGCGTAGTTCTTAAGAGACTCACAAATTTCTGATAAACAATACTGGCAGACTTTCACTTCGTACTTCTTTATGCTATTAACAAAGTAGATCATGTTTGAATAATATATTCTGGAAATTTAAATGGAACGAAGTGAAGTCTCAGGAGCTTATTGTTAACTTACTATGTTTAATTATTGCAGCACTTGCAGCTATAGTTATTGCTTTGTGGAGGTTCAGAACATTATAATAAATTACATTCTTGAACATAATGTGCTGCATTGGACTCAGAGCGTTGGTAGGTGTTTGTATTCCAGATAGACAAATGTTCTGTTTACAGTTACATGTAACAGTATGTTCTTAGCAAAAAAATTTGGTGACTGCTGTGAGCATTTCAAGAAGTTGATTTGGTTTTCAAGTCTGTAAGTGTTTGGAAGGTTTTGTCCACCTGCAGTTATTGAAAGTGGAAGTGAGTTTCAGAGGGACTCCAGTTTAAACATGGTCCTACAGTTCTATAACTTCATGGTTTTAGGAGATTTGAGTAGATGAGATAAATTAGTAATATTGGTGAGTTTTACCACCAGTATTACTTTTAAAATCAAGTGACTGAGTTGTCTCTACTTGTGATCAACTAACAATGTGTTGTGGCTGTTGTAGAAAGGAATTGAAAAGGAGATTCGTATTTTGAATGGTTCGGCAATTAGAAATGCAGTTTAGTCTTCTTGTTTGGGGTTTCTCTGTTACAAAAGGAAGAATATTTTTGCAAGCTGGAATTCTTTTCACTACATCAATAAAAACAGAGCTGGTACTCAGGACAACAAAGTAAATAACGCTGGGTGTTACAGACCTGACTTTTTGACTGTAAACCACTGAAGTTAGTTGTCATTGCTTATTAATCCAGAATCTGTTGTATCTCAAAGAATTCTTGTGCTACAGGTAGAACAGAACAGCTTTGTCTCATGAACATACCTTCTGCCTTCTCTTGGAAAAGCTCGTCTGCTTTTGTCAATTCTAATGTCTCCTCATATATTTGAGGGGGAAAACTAAATGCTTTTGAGTAAAATATACTTATATACTTTTTTTTTCTTGGTAAAACTGATGTTAATACAGAGACTATTACAAATTCTGTAGAGCGAGTTATTATTTGAGGTGGTGCATCTTGATCTCATTCAAAGTCTGTTTTTAAACTTTCCAAAGCTAAGCTAGTCTGATATATGTCTTGACAATGGAGTTACGTTCTATTATTTGCTTGAGTAATAGGTCAATTTCTGACAAATTACATGAAGGTAGTTCTATATATATTACAATAGAACTATGTTTATTAATTTGTAAAGAGCCATATAGTAAACTACTAGTAGTTAATGAACTATGAGATAACAGGATAGTATTTTAAAAGACTTTTCTTGGGCAGAGTTTGGTAACTTGGCCTAACTGGATGTGTTTATAAGGATAGTAACAGCATAAACACTTGTTTCTTGCTGTGCCTGTGTGCTTAGTAATTGTGCCATGTACTATCTCTGCTCATAGGTGAGAGAAATGGCTGCTACCACACTAAGTGGTCTGCTACAGTGCAATTTTCTCACTATGGATGGGCCCATGCAGACCCATTTTGAACAGCTGTGCAAGATGAGGTTACCGAAAAAACGAAAGCGAGACCTGGGTTCAGTAGTGGATACAATTCCTTCTGGTGGTAAGAAAATTGCTGCAGAGACTAAACCTATGCATGTTGATAGCAGGTTATGAAGAAATAAATTTTTTGTGCTACTCTTAAATGCTTGTTCTGCAAGCACTCCAGATGGAATAGGATTTGTCCTGTGGTTAAGCAGTATTTAGCAAAATCAACATATACCCAGAGAAACATAAGGAAACATAAGGTCTGTTGCCCATGCAAATGTTTTTCCTTCCTAAGTATTCATAAACCATAATGGTATATCACTTGTCCTTATGTACCTTATTGTCTGTTTCTGTGTATGGAGTATAGATCCTAATCCTTGTTAAGTGCTTTGAGAATTTGATTTACAGCATAAACGATTAATAAGAATACACTACTACCAAAAAAAGAAAATAATGTTTTTTATGATGCATTCTAACACTAAACTAATTTATTACTTTTCCAGAATTAACACTAAAGAGATTTCTCTATTTCTCATGTGCACAGTTCACAAAGTTAAGAATGCAGATGATGAGGCATAGCTATTTATTCAGTAAATAAACTTCTTCAGCTGTCATAACATAGTTTCACTCCTTACCCACCTTACCTTCTATTTGTTAGCAGTGTACAGTTTTTATTCTTAAAAAAACCCAACTCAACACACACACACAAAAACAAAAAATCCAAAACCCCTTAATGAATCTTAGGAACTTTGTTCAGCTTTTGGCCAAACATTTAGTGCATCTGAGTCATTGACGTGACCCAGAAGGACTGGGTTCCCATATTATCAAATAGCTCTGGTATTTGAGAAAACGTTCTTGAATGCAGAAATAGGCAACAGTGGAGAGGTAGTTCATAAGCTGTTTTACTTAGTAGAGGGGAAGATGCTTTGAGAGAAAGAAGCAGCTCATTTGAAAGGTTTATGAAGTATACAGCAGTTGTTAATTCTTTTACACATTCTTCCATTAGAAATGAAAGATAAAATCAGAGAATGAATCTCTGATTCTGTGTAGGAAAGCAGAAGCAATTTGGAGATCTATACACTTGTGTGAATTTATTTGACTGTATGGTCTGTAGAACTATCTGGTTTTCTGCAGAAGCTAGAGATCTCTACTCTGGCAGGGCTTTTTTTTTTTTGTAATTCAGGGTCAAAATTGTACGTTATTTTAATTAGATGGTCTCTGTTTAATATATTAGACTCTCTTCAGTCATTCCCGTCACTTAAAAATAGCCTTATTTTCAGTGATAACCATTTTTAAGTTTGGCTGTGTCATTGAGGAAAGTCTTAGACAATATAGTTGCACCTTGCCAAATGTAAATTAATATCCTGCAATTGCAGACTTGGTTAAACGCCATGCTGGTGTACTGGGACTTAGTGCGTGTATCTTGTCAAGTCCGTATGATGTACCCACCTGGATGCCACAGCTCTTGATGGATCTCAGTGCCCATCTTAATGATCCTCAGCCTATTGAGGTAAAAATACTACTACTTCTATTCGATATAACACATTGAAAATACACTTCACTCATTCTTAGTTTCCCTTTCCTAGAAAAAAGCCAGGAACCTATTAAGAAACAGTTTCTGCTGCTTTTTCTTAAATGGCTTCAAATACATTTTAAGTCATGAACTGCTTTTAAGTATTTTTCTCGTGGTAGTTCTGTCCTTGCTTGCAAATCTAAAGCATAAACTGAAAGCTGCAAGAACAGCTATATCTATAATGAGGAAATAGTCGATGAGTCTTTTTTAATTAAAAAATGTCACTTCTGTGCATGCCACTCTAGAAAATACCAACTTGAACCAAAAAAAATCGCTCTGAAATCTTAAAAAAAAGGTTTTATAAGCAGCCCAAGAAAGAAGCCTCTATTGAAATAGTTACCTGTAACTCTTTTCTTCCCCTGCCACCCTCCACCCCCCATCTGTTTGGTTTTATTGACCTTTGCTGTTTTAACCAGAGTAGTGAGCTTATGGCTTAAGAATTCCTTAGATTTAACAAACTTTGCTATGGTGTGCTCTACTGAATCAAGAAACTGAACTGATGGGACTTTTGTTAATTTAGTAATATGCTTGGCCTCATTCCCCAGAGCCTTTCTAATAGTTGCAGCTGCTCAAAGGCTTTGCTCTACTCAGCAGTTATTTTTGTTGCATTCAATGTCTGTTTTGTCCTGGAGCTTAAATCCATAACTGATACAGATCAATGCTGATTGTCTGCTATGCAGATGACTGTGAAAAAAACGCTGTCAAATTTCCGGAGGACCCATCATGACAACTGGCAGGAGCATAAACAGCAGTTCACGGATGACCAGCTACTAGTGCTTACTGACCTCTTGGTTTCACCATGCTATTATGCATAGATAGGTAAGATGACCTGTTTTGATGTAAATTGATGGAAACATCAGTCTTATGAAATCTACTCTAGCTCTCCAGTCTAGCATGGAGAGTGTGGAGGAATCCTTCACCGCAGGGAAAATGCTACAGCCAAATAAGCCCCTTGCACCTCCAGGGTTCAAGAACAGATTTATTTTGGTTGAATGCTCTCCATCTTTCTGTGTGTCCTTGTACTACACTAATGTTTTGCTAAGCCACGCTTGTTTTCTTGACTATTGATGTTCCTTTTCTCCATTTTCTGCCAGTTGGCAGAAATGCCTGGCAGTTTCACTAAAGGCAGAAGGTATTTGCTGCTTTGTACTCCTGATGCCTCTGAGGACTTTAGCCTACCACCCAGTCCAGTGTGTCATCTACATCTCACGATGGGGAATGACTGCTACCAAACGGTTTTCTCTTCCACATTATGGCTTTGCTACCAGGTCTCTTCACACAGGCATGTCCCCAAAGAGTGAATCCATTCCTGGAGTTTCTCTTTGTTATGCTACAAGATTCTGATCTCTGTTGTATTGTGATGTGTTGTGACAGTATTCCAAGAGAAGTTTCAATTTATATTTTCGTTTTGTTCTGTGGTAATAGCACGAGGCAATAATTTTGGTTTGAATTCTTTCTTCTTTCTTTTCAGGTTTCTCCTGGAAAAAATGAGGATGGAGGAACCTTTCTGTGAAATAAAGGAAACTCAAAGAAATCTATCATGTAGGAAATTTTGTGTTGGAAATCCTGATGCCTAATCAAACCTACTTTTAAAAACAAACATAAATTCAAAAAGATTTTCATCTCCCCAGGGAGCAGCTGTGGGAGCCCCCACAGCCTCCTTTGTAACTGCGTTTGCAGAGCCTGATCGTGAGTTTATTGCAAGACCCTTCTCCTTGGCCTGCATTACACATCAGTCTTGTTTCTGCTTTCTTGCACACCGTGACTTACACTGCACATTTCTTATCCTCTTTTTCTGACCCTTCTTCCCAGATGTTTCTGACATCAAAGATATGCAGAACCAGAGTGTGCTGCAAACCAGAATATTCTCAGTGAAGCTCTCCAAGTCTGTTGATGCACCTTCTTACCTAGTCAGTATATACAAATACCAGGAACCTATCTTTCTCAGAGTTTATTTTTCACTACTTGGATTTCAGTGCCCGTCAGGTGACGGGCTCCGTATCATTCAGTCCACCTCAGGGCAGGATTGCCTTTTTGTATCTTCCTTGTCAAAATGTAAATAGCTGCTCTTGTGCGTGCAGTATAGATGATGGCAGGACAAAACGTGGGGAGTGAAAGCTCTTACTGCCTGGCCAGCTCTTTGTAGATAGCTTGGCCACGTGTGGAATAAAAATCTATGATTATCTGCCTATTTTAAAGGGTGAAAGACTATGGGTGTTTCCACATAATTAGAGCCCACAGATATGAAATTACGGACTATCAACTGATGGTTGAATTCACGGTGTGGAAAGGCACTGAATGGCTGACTATTTTTAACAGCGTATTCTCATAAAGATTGTCACTGTTTGAGCAAGCATATCTTGTTCGAAGATTGTGGAAGCTCTGTATTTTTTTGCCTGCAGCTTTGTTCAGAGACTGATACGTATTGGCTATTTAACAACATGTTTAATATGTGTTACATAGTTGTAAAAGACTATAAATTGTAGAGGCATTGCATTGACAAAACATTGTACAGTTTGCAACCTTTTACATAACACCATTGTGAGATTAATTTGTAAAGATTCATACTTAGATGTTAATACGGTAGTAGTTCTGGCTTTTGTATCAAATCAAATGCCATTATTAGTTTTTTAAATTATTTTCTTTAACAGAATATCTCTTCATGTCTGAAAGGCAGAGGTTTTGGTTTGGTTTTCTGGTATCTCATTATTACTATGTCTCATTCATATTTTAATGCAACACTTGTGGCCATCTCTGAATGCTGACATCACATATCTAGTGTGATAAGCTCATAGAACGTGAGGTACATTGAAGTAATTCATGCACTGGTGTGTGTTTCAACTTTCATGCAACCCTACAGGAGCACTGGTAGGTTTTGAGTGATCTACCTGCTGAGTCTGGCTCGTTCCAAACTTCAAAGCACAGCAGTGATCCTGGTGCAGTATTTAACGAGTGTCAGCACACAGATGTAACCACTGTATAGCGTAGTGCCAAAATTATTATTATTTCAATTGTGTACGTAGTTTAAGACCCAATAAATGGACTGTTTGTAACATCTGGGGTTTTTTTTTATTTCTAAAGTGGAAATTTCTTACTTTTGAGATGTTAACTTGAGGTTGTGTACTGTGCTTTTTAGCTTTTTGTATGAGGTATGTGTGTATTGTGGGATTTGGCAGCAGGTTAGGGCAACGTGAAGGATTAATTAAAGATTTACTTCTAATGGATGGGAAAATAGCTTTTATATTTACGTAAAAAATATCTTGTACCTGGTGAGGCTTGCGAAAAAACTTACAAACTTCTGAGAAGTACACTTAAAATTGGAGAAACTGTTTTGAGGTGGAGGGGCTTTTGCTGATAGAAGTAAAAAAAACTTTAAAAGTAATGGAAAGTATTTGTTGCAGAGGATCATCTTTATGTGTTGGCTGACTAACTGATGGAGCAGATACTGCGTGTTCTGTTTTGTGTGCGCTAAGGGCAACTAACTGTACGGTCCAGCTCTGCTGCTCTTGACTGTAGCTGGGAGTTTCTTTTCTTACATGTCTATAGCCAAAGTGTAGCTGGAACTGGTTGCAATGTTGAGGATCCAGTGCTCTGTAGAGAATCATTCTGTAGCTAGCGCTATGATGACATCTAAGTAGGTGGTATTAATTCACAGTAGCTCTGTATAAATCAGCGATAAATTACTTGATCCAAACAGATCGCCCAGAAAATAGAGTACCTATTTGAAATAGAGTTCTTTAGGATAAAATACACCTATGGTAGTGTGAGCAAACTTGTACTAATTGACTTTTTGTGGGTGAAAGATTGTTAGTCTCCCATTCTGCGAATGTGGGAACAATTCTGAGTTCTTCATCAAATACTGTGATCCCATTGCTACTTGTAGTCGTTAACTTCCCCCAAGCAAAATACACGTGTAATGAGTTCTGAGCTGTCCATCACTTTGATGTCTTATGCTCTCTCTTTCTTAAAGCCTTAGAGATGAAACAACTGCAATACCTCAGTCTGGAGAGGGAGGACATTTCTAGTGTGAGAAGAGAGAATTTTTCCCCTTGGAAAAAGGGAAACGGAAAAATACCTTGGAGATGGTCTGGTAGCCTTGATAGCCTTAGTGACCACGTGTCAGTCTGCACAGATAATCTTGGTGACCACCACTGTTTGAAGCACCAAAGAATGGCAGTGATGTAAGGCAGAATTCATTTCTTGGGTTGTTTGGGTTTGGGTTTTTTGGTTTGGTTTTGGGTGGGTTTTTTGTTTGCTTTGCAATGACTTACTGTTTAGTGACTATCTTGCTGGAGTATTAAGTGAAGTGATCTCCCAGACTTCCATATATATTTGTGCATGTGAAAACCTGCTGAAATCACAGCAGAGACATGGTGCTTATTTTGATAAAAATGTATAAGAAAGTTATCAAGTGGGCAAATAAGACTTTTAACTTGTGCTTTTGGGTGGCACCACAAACTTGATGTTGGCGGATTGTGTTGTTCACGTGTTGAGCTAATCGGTATATGGATTGTTTAAAAAATGAAAAAAAGTATGAAGGTCATTATTTCTGATATGGTATATCAGAACTGTATTCTTTTCGTGTCCAGGTATCTGCCCTCTCATCCTTTTTACTTCTTTACCAGGCTGCTGGGAGTCCTGTGCTTGGTACACGTGGATGATGTCTCCTGTCAGTTTTTCACAGTTAGGCATCCCCAGCATCCCACGCTCCGTTCAGTCTCGCACTTTCTTCCACAGCTTCAGACTTTCTGGAATCCTGCAGCAGAGACTCCAGCTTCCTTTTCCCCTGTGCTGTGGAAAACAATAATCTGGTAAGATGTAAAAAGGAAAACAAACCAATTTATCAGTAGAAAGTTTTGCTGGCCGTTGTCCTTGCAGAATTTTAACTTTAACCCTGCTGGAATTGCCAGCTAATTTGTTTTACATTCTCACTGGTGGCGTGCAGTAACTGGAATGCAACTTCTGCAGATTTCAGCATCACAGAATACTTGCTGTACATAGTCACGTTGCTGCATAGGCTCTGGAGACCGAGATTTCCAAGAAGGGAAAGGGGGAAGGGAATTTCACTTGAAGCTGATCTAGGCTTCTGGGTTGTCTGCAGGTGAGAGGTGGCCGTGCTCCAGGGAGGTGGGTTCATGGTGGCTAATCCAGCAAGGTCCCCAGGGCACCAAGGCAGTGGTAGTTTCAGAGTCTACTGCAAAGCATTGGTGGTTTGATGACAGAAGAAAATTAAACTGTGTGTGGAAGATGTCGAATACTGCTAAGCTACTTAAGGCAGTGCACACACATTACAAGTGAGTCATGTTGGTTTGCACGAAGGGTTTTTTCTCTCTCTTGGTCAGTAGGTGCTTCTCAGAGCTATTAAGAGATATTTAGAAGGGAAAGTCAGTGAGGTGAGTGGGGAAAAAAGGTTAGTAGTATTCTCCCTGGGAAGGAGAGTGACTCTTAGCAAAGCAGTCTTGAATCAAGGGTTCTCTCAGCACAGAGAAAAGCTGAGACTGTTGTCTACAAAGATTATCAGCAAAATTATCTTTGATTTCTGATGGATTAGAGCACAGTGCTTAGATGAGTTAGCTGCATCCTAGTAAGGCTGAATTTTTCAAAGGGCAAAAGGGAGAGGGAGCTTTGCTGGCTATGGCTTTTCTAATTCTAGATTAAATGGCTTTTTCCACAAAAGGCTTGTGGAAGTTCAGCCTACTTTCCCTGCCTGGGCTTTTGGCACCATCGCTGCTGCAGGTATCGTGTAATAATTACCCAAGCAGATTTTGTTGCCGGAGATGGAACTGGACACCTGCCTGCCTTGGGGAGTAGTGAGGGGTACTGGGAAATACGAGGTGCAATCATTTCTGAGTGGCATACTTAGGAAAAACAGCAGTAAACCCAATAAATCTGTTTTGGTGATAGGTGTAGTCAGATTAGCGGGAAGTCTAGGTGGATGCTTGGGCGAGTTCACCCAGAAAAGATTCTGTTAAAGAGTATCAGTTAAAAGCTTTTATTTATTCTCTCCTGGCTTTTACTTCTGATTTTCTTTGTTAATTTCTTTTTTTATTATTCCACCTTCTTTTCCCTACAACTCTCCTGTTAAAATCATCAGGTACTGTTCTTACGCTGAGATGGGGGCAGGTTTCCACAGTTAAAAGCAATTTACAGTTTCTTGTGGTACATGTCTGCAAAACTTGACACTGTTGTAAAAAATGTCGTGGGAACACGACTTCTCCAAGACAGACCAATATTTGAGAAGCTTGATAATACTGGAGAGTGCTGGGTTTTTTAATGAATTAGTTTAAGGAGGGGCTTAAGAGCACTGCACAGAAGGAGTTAATATCTTGGCTCCTTGGACAAGGTGCTACAGAAGTTGCTCTGTGAAAGTTGCTCTGGGATTCCTGCCTTGCAAAACAGGCTTTCTTCGACTGCTTTCCTCCCCCACCTCAAACTTTGGCAGCTCTTCTAAAAAGAGGCAGGCCAGCGAGAGGCTTTGCTGTGCCAAAGGGACTGTGCAGCCTTTCCTGCTCCCATGGAGATCCTTTTAGCCTCAGCTTGTCCCCTTGCTCCCTGAGCTCCCTGAGTAGAAGCCCTGTGTTCAGTGACCTCCTCTTGCGCTCGCCGCCTCCTGCGGTGTTCATGGGCGCGGTGCTGAATGTTTGTGGCCACCCGCAGCACTTCTCAGTGTGCACCACCAAAGCGCTACCCAGCTTGGGCTTTTCTGCTGAAATGTCTGAGACTCTCAGGCTATAACAAGGAATACCTTTTCCTTCATTTCAAACTACAGTTAGTAACTATAGAGGGGTAAAACATTGTAAAACCAAAAAACCACCCTTGTTCCTCATGGGCCGGCTGAACACTGCGTTAATGAAATGAGTGACAGTCTAAACCTATTACTAATAGAAAAATGCAGACTTTTCTTTTTGCTGTTTTGCACATAACTAGCTCTAAAACAGCTAACTTTCTGTAAGGCCCAAATCTTAACAGTTTTGACTCCGAAATCCATTTTTCAGCATCTCAGGTAGGGGTTTCAAAAGCATGTGAGAGATCAGAGTCTCAGTCTTGCTAGCTCCTTTCAACCCTATGAGCTTGCTAAAAACAATCCCATTAGGCACGTGAAGCCTTATTTCTGTATGTGTGCTTCCACCTGCTCATCTAGTAATTTTAGGAAATTAAGAAGTCTTAACTCTGGTCACCCAAAGCTGAGCGTTTGGCCAAGTAACGCCTGGAATCATGCAGGCCTTCCCACCTTTTTAAAGGGCTCTTGTTTTGCAAAGTGTGTTACTACTACTATGTTGTTGGCCAGCCACACCGCAGAAATTGTCATAGCCTAATGTCGACTTGGGGATTAGACATGGCATGAAACAGAGGTCAGGTTTTATGCAGTGTCTTGCTTACAACTGAAGTGAAGCGCGTTACCTGCTCTGAAAGGAGGTGGATATTGTTTCATGTGAAGAGGACAATTATCACTCTTTCCTCAGTGTTAATCACTTTGAAGTAATTCACTCCTGCATTAGGCTGATATTTTGTCAGTCTTGTTTAATCAATCACACAATTCAATGTGCTTTGATGTTTATAAATAAGAAAATTAAAGGAGGGAGATCCCAGCTTGTCAATGAAAAAAACCCTCATACTCAGTGGGATTCACCCACAGAACTCAAATTAACCGTGACTGGAGAACACAGATATAAGTAAGAGTGAAAATAAAACCGGTAGCCAAGCTGAGAGAGAATATAGCTTGAAGCCACAGGAAACCATGGACCTCATGGTTTGGTTTTTGGACTTTCTCCCTCCTCCTAGTTTACCCCTAGGAGTAAACCAGCCCCTGCGCAGCTCGTTTAAGAACAAAACCAAGGCAAAACTCACCCGACCGACATGCCCAAGTTGCAAGGCACCATTGCAGCCGGCTCTGATGGCTGCTGGCATTTCCCTGCCACAGACCCGGATAACAAATCTGGACTGATTGCCAGCTGGGAGTGTGTTTAGCATGCACAGCTCATAGGCCAGGCTGCTGTTCTGAGTCATAGGTTTACTAAAAAAAATTGCTCTTAGTTTTTAGCAAGAAATGTGCTGAAAAATAAACGAGCAGGTAGCATTGACAAGCTTTCAGATGTCAACATAGCACTCTCGTTGCTGTCTTGATGGTTCTACAAAGCACCACTGTGCTTCTGCATGGTTTCTGGGCGTAGGGGAAGATTATTAGGACAATACACAGATTTTAATATGCATATATAATGAATGTATGTAGAAACGTACAGTATAAGACAAGTGCCCGTGCGCGAGTCAGAAAGGCCGGCTCTGCTGTGTTTTCATAGCTCTCTTCTGCCTTGCCTGGCTGGGCTTTCACCTGCTCCAGCTGCATTTCCAGTGCGTGCCATGGAGGTCCCTGGGTTGTGCCAGGCTGTGCTGGCCGGGAGGACGTGCGCTCCGCCTTCCCTCTGGTCGGGCCCATGGAAGTATTTCAAAACGATCCCTCTAAGCGCTCAGACATCCAGCCCTCTCCATCACTTTGAACTGCAGCTACTGTGTTTGTGATGGTGGTAGTTGGCAGTAAACAGATAAATAATACTGCTTCCACGCAGCCTGGCACCACGGGCATGCGGAAGATCCTTTGCCTTAGATCCTGCGCTTCTGGGCGCAGACAGGGAAAGGGCAAGGGCCTGCGCACCGCGCCATGGGCAGCAGCGCCGACGCGCAAGCGGGGCGCCGCGCAAACCTGCCGGGCGGGCGGCGGTCAGCGGG
>JAVJGI010000035.1:1515840-1545522 GCA_035590275.1 Ibycter americanus | reverse complement strand
TCAACCTGTCCGCGGCCAAAGACTCCAGGGCGGTGGTGACGTGCGTCGTCATCGTGCTCTCCGTCTTGGTGTGCTGCCTGCCCCTGGGCATCTCCTTGGTGCAGGACATGCTGTCCAGCAGCGACGGCTTTATTCTCTACCAGTTCGAGCTGTGCGGATTTACCCTCATTTTTTTCAAATCCGGATTAAACCCTTTTATATATTCCCGCAACAGCGCAGGACTCCGGAGACGAGTCCTCTGGTGCCTGCAGTACGTGGCCCTGGTCTTTTTCTGCTGCAAGCAGAAGACAAGGCTTCGGGCCATGGGCACAGGCAGCCTGGAGGTCAACAGGAACAAGTCGTCCCACCACGAGACCAATTCGGCGTACGTGTTATCTCCAAAACCTCAGAAAAAGTTTGTGGACCAGGCCTGTGGCCCCAGTCACTCCAAGGAGAGCGTGCTGAGCCCCAAGGCTTCTGTCGGGCATCAGCACTACGCACAGAGCAGCTCGACCCCCATGAACACCCGGATCGAGCCCTACTACAGTATCTATAACAGCAGCCCTTCCCAGGAAGTGAGCACCCCAAATAGCTTACAGCCAGTGAACTCGACTTTGGGCTTTGCCAAGTCCTACGTTGCCATGCATTATCACACCAGCAACGGCTTGGGGCGGGACTGTGACAGTGCCTCCACCAAGCAGATACCCGTGCCCTCCGTGTAACCTTAGGGGAGAGGGTTCTGGTCCAGCTGATGCAGCGGGTCCCCTTATTTGCTGTTGTTCATGATTATCCTGAACTCGGTGATAACGGTACTGCTGCCGATTAAGAAAAATGCCACTGGTGTTAATATCCAGCTCTTTGCGTTTGAAGCAAATATTCAGATACTATATCTGTAACGTTTTCTCGAATTTCCGCAGCAAGTCAGAAAGGGCGGTATTTTAGGTTTCTGTTTGGAACTGTTAACGTGAGGGTGGTTTTGCTACTGAATTTTGCTGCTGGACAAGTGAAAAAAAAACCCAACGCTATAACTGTGCGATTCATTCTGTCACGAGGCAGAATCTCTTGAACAACGATCTGAGGGCGCACCGGGAGCGCTACCAGTGAAACTGCATACTTACCGTATTTTCAAGAAGGAAGAATTGGGGGGATGTTTGGTGTTACGATACTGAAGTTTAAAATCTTTCTGTTGCAGGAGGTTGGAAGGATCGGTGGCGCTTTGTTGAAGCGAGTGTCAGTAGTAACAAAAGCCCTTTCTGTTTGCAGGGTGAAATCCTGGTTCCGTTGAGGTAAATGGTAAAATTTCCATGAACTTTAGCTGAAGTCTAGGATTTCGGTCTCGGCGTCCTACAGCAGGATGAGGCGTTTCACAAACAGCTGTTCTGTTGCCACTGGGGAAGGACTTTTGAGAAATGTTATGGCTCTGTAATAAATCTCTGAAGTGTGTGTGTGTGCGCGCGTGCGTGTAGATATATATATATTAATTGTCGGTGTACATTTAAGGATCGGTGGCATTATGTATCCCAAAATAATATATTTGGAGAAGTATTTTACATCTGATAGAATGTGCAATACCTAATTATATGTTTTACTCGAGGGTAAAGATGAATATGGCAATATTACGGAACTGACACACTGTTAGTAAAGCAGTCACCTCTGGAGTTTCCTAATTCATAAACTGTTAGGCAAAGAGTAGTGTTGCCGGTTGCTCTTTTGTCTGTGACTTTGTATAAAAGCGGGGACTGGGGGGATTCGGCTGTGATATTCCTGGCAGGTAGAACTGGCAGCTGTTAACGTTTTTAAAAACAGAATGACAACATAACAGGGTGAGTACAAGTTTTTGCGGTTTTCTTTAAGAGGTCTAATGGCAGTTTGATGTAAAGATTAATAATCAGTCTACTTACAGACTTTGTTGGTCTACACAGCAAGCAAATAACATTTTTTTTATAAATCCGGCCATTTGTGTTGTGTCACGTGTTGTGGGAATTCTGTAAATGATTAGGAGGCATTTAAATTCCTGACAATTGCCGCTTTAAGTGGGCAGATCTTTTCAAAACAAGCAATCAATCACCTTTCAGTTTCTATGGGCTTCAGCAGAGCCTTAGTATCTCCGAAATAATCATGCCACAGACTTTTTGGTGCCTCATTATAGGAAAATGCCCCATCTTTAGCAAATTACAGCGATGGAAAGACGATTTTTTACTTTAGCAAAAAAAACCCAACAAACATTCACATCATCGCTGTAAGTTGTTAGGTTATTTAACTAAGCTATTTTCAATGTTTTCCTGGAAGACTTACTACATTATGAACACTGTTCTTTGTTTAACACTTTGAATTTTGATTAAGTTTGAATAATTCAAGACAGCTTTCTTGCAATAAAATGGATGTGAACAAGTTTCTAATAGAAATGTAAAATTGAAATTATTTCCATACGTCTTTTCTCTCTGCCTGAATACTTTTCTCAATGAACAACTAACATACTTCTTTCTAAAGTAATTGTAAAAGATAACTGAAAGATCTGGCTTGCTTGCTTTTTCTGTCTTTGCATTTCTCTTTAGTACGAAGCGTACTAATTTGGAGGGGAAAAATATGTGGGATCCTGTCATTGTGTCTCAAATGCTATGTTGTTGGCAGCAATGAGCTGCAGTTGGCAGTTTAGCAGTTTCAGGTGGTAAGGAGTGTAGGGCGGGACCCCCCCACAAGTGGTTGCGAGATGGGGTCCTGTGTGTACTTTCAGGGAGGTGAAGATATGCGTTAAGACTGGTTTTAACATTAAGCAGTTTTGGGGTTTGCCTCACGTGCACGCGACTCCCACTGTGCTTTCAGTTTGGATCATGTGAACTTTGTCACGTGGTGGAAGATTAAATCCCGCGCACCGTACTCATAAAAGTAATTTGCATTGAGTATGCGTGTGGGAGTAAAGCAAGAAGAATGCAGCTGTAGGAAGGAGGTTTTACTGCCCTTATGTGATGTATCACTAAGAGAAAACAACTGAAGTCCCTTCAAAGCGCTTTGTCATACTACTCTTCTGTTAACTCCCGGTGCCGGTTATATTCATAATACAAGCAGTGTGTTGATGTGTTTGTAGTGTCAGATAGGAGAGTGCAGTGCCTTTTAATCTGTAGTAGGAACAAAACCTGATTTAGGTTGTCCGTTGTACTGAGTAACTCTTTTAGGAGAGGTTTATGGATGTGGTAAATAGAGGTGGGATTTTGAAAATGGGTACCAATGTAGGTACAGTTTCTTTGAAGTGACTCATGAAGTAATTGATTATCATATGAGAAAATAATCGTTTTAGACTCTTCTGGAATATAACTTTTCTTTTTCCCTTTAGCCCCCTCGTTGTATCAGAACTGTCTTCTGGGTGCGAGAGCCAGTAAAGCGTGACTGCGAGGTTAAAAAAGCAGCAGTCTAATTGAGAGGGGAAGCAACAGTGCTGCATGATGGAGATGGAAAATGTAGGTGAGGAGAGGAGATGGGTAAGAGAGTAAGCAATGGAAGTACCTCAGTACTGAATGGTCTGAAAATGTAGGTCTGTGGTTTGTGCAGTCTGTAACGCGAGAACGAGGGAGCACCTCGCGAATATGAAAGGTGGCAAATCCAGGAGTTGTGAAGTGCTGCACTTCCCTTACTGCCTGTAAACACGCTGCGGACCTCATCGCTGCAGAAGTGTTTAGAAAAAACTGGGAAGGTGTGACAGCCACTTCACCGTGGGTAATACGAGTATCGGGAGCCAGACAGTTAATGCCAACGCATTTTGGAACACGTGTGAAATTTTGTACTCCAGGAATTAAAGTAATCTTTGATTTCTGGGGTTAGGATGCACCCGTCATGGTGGAATACATTATCCAACCTATGTTTTCAGCGTGCTTCTCAGCTGCTTTTGAAGTTGCTGGTGTTGACTGCTGTCATGATACTTGGCCCGAGGACTGGTTTTGCTTAATTACTGCAAAATTGCATTTGCGGTGTTAGGTGTACTACTCACAGTTTGACCAGGGTATCTCACGAAACAAGGAGCGGCCTCAAAGAAAGCATAAAGAAGTTTATTAGAAAAACAACTGATTAATTACTTGGGTCTGATCCCACTAACAAGTGACTTCTGGTTGTTTTTGTGGAAAAAAAAAATATTTAAAGCTTTTATAATTCAGTCTTTTTTAAGTCATAGGTCTTGCTTTGTGGTGATAAGGGTTGACTTTTTCAGCTGGCAGCCTGCAGTATTGTATTTTTTATCCTCTATGTATAAAACCTGAAAGCTGCTCATGCTAAATAACTTTAAACAAGATCTATATGACCTCAGAAAGTTGCTGAAGAACGTCGAACAGTTGGACACCACCTCAGAACGTTTTAGACTAGAGAGATTTCTGTGTGCTTTTTTTGGTAAGTCACAGAGCCAGTCTGCCTTAGCAGGAAGGCTTCAACCAGCTGGGGAGGGTGAGGTGCAAAAATTGGACAGACAACAGTCAGGAATGGTCAGCGCCTGATGATCTCTTGGTGGTTTATGGTATGTATGGGTCAGGTATGTAATTTATCGCTTGTTAGGAAAACTGTGAAAGTTATCCCCCATGTAATCTTCATTACCCTTCCGCCTGCCGCACAGGGAATGAAAAGTAAAGGGACTGAACTGCGAGAGCTGTGGTTACCTGCACCGTGATCTGTTCACCTTCCTGCACGAGGTAGCGAAGCAGGGCTACGGAGAGCAGCACGAGACGTTCATGGTGGAAACAGGGAGAAGGCAGGTGGGGTAGTGTCTTAAAATAACAGAATAATCTTGCAGGGATTAAGGTGCAGTCCTATGGATGTTTACTAGGTTTGTCTTCTGTCCTGAATTATTTATTATTTTTATATTATTTTATATTATTTTTATATTTATTTTTAAGTATTTAAGTTTGCACCAATGCCACAGGGAGGTGGAGGATTACATAAGTGGTTCTTCCACTCAGCACTGGTAAGCAATTCTGCTTGTGCTGCACATAGCAGGAAAAAAGGCCCCAGCTCTCTCTTTCGCCACGTAGCTGGCTGCCAGACTGACAGCAGTTTAGAGAACAGGAAAATAATTCTTTTTTTCACAGCAGTCAGTGTACATGACTCCTCGTGCTTACTGAGGAAAGGTGGCTTTGCACAGGGTGCAAAGAGAGCTAGCTCTCACTAAATGGAGATGGTAGAGGAGGGCAAGTCCTGCTCTGCTTCTCATAATTTGCAGTGGTGGAAAACTGGACAGTCGGCACCGTGGGACGAAGGACGAAGAGGCAGTTCGAAGCGCTTGTGGGGTTTGTGAGCCCTGGTTCTACCCTGCGGTGCAATTGATGCAGATTTCTTTGGCAATAACCAAAGAGCTATTCATATCAACCTCAAGCACTGCGCTTGATGGATATACCAAGCGCAGTATCCTTAAGTTCAGTCAGTACTGGCAAATTGACTTAAAAGTTGTCATTTGTTATGTGCTATTAAATGCTGACAACAGGTTGTTGTCAATTCCTACTGAAAATGGGGTTATGTTTGATACTAGAAAAACGCTTTCGTTCCTTGCAAGAGCTGTCCCTGAACCTTGGTCCCCAGAGCCAAACGTGCTACGTGCTGCAGGGTGGGGCTTCTCCTTTTTACTGGGAAGCAGCATGGGAAGGATGAAAACCATGTACTGCTCCAGCTGGATCTTCTTTTCAAAAGACATTGCATTCAAAAGACATTCAAAAGACAAAGAGTTGTATTTGCGGGTGTCTCCCTATGGTAGCCTCCTGTTTCCCCTTCTGGCACCAGAAAGGTTGGTACTACTCTTACTTTCTCACAGCAGAGCTAATTCCTTCTCAGAGCCTGCATTTCAAAAGTGCTGTCCCCTATGTTGTGCACCGACATTCTGCGTTCCTGGGTCTCTGAGCTGCTGCTGGTAAGTCGTTTGGGTTTGCTTATCTTATAAGCAAGTCCAGATTGTGCTACGCTAAATGATTTGTTCTCACCTGGCATTTATTTTCCATCACAGTCTGTTGATTTTCCTTGAATGTGAAAATCAGATCAGCTGATATTTTTTTTTTCCTTATCAAATACAATAAATGAAATTATTAAGTGGCAGTAGGTGACGACAAGGGCTCTGCAGAGGTAACACTGAATTCACTCGAAATGGGTCAGGGCGATTGTGTCAAGTGAAAATTTCCTAAACCTAAATAATACTATACAGAACTTTCTTGCTTATTCTTCAGAGATTTTATGATAACAGCACTTCAATAAAGCTCCCATTATTTAACGGTAGAGACCAACACGCTTAGCTGGCTTTTTTTTTTTTGATGGTCTGGTTGTATATGTCAAATCTGTAATTATAAGAGATTCTTGAGTCTGATCTTTTCCACCAGTTGCTTAAACCAAGTGATGTAGCAGTATGGATTTGCAATTGCATCTCAGATGGCTACATTAAGTAAATCTTTAATCTTTTCTCACTAAACCACAGAAAGAAGCTGTTACCCGTGTACTGCCATGGTTTGTGTTTTTCTTACATGTACGCAGTGTGCATTCCCATCTTAAGCTCTACTAGAACTGCAAATCGGAACTGGAGCCTTACCTTTGAACGGCACTGCTTTGCAGTGCAACAATCTCAAAAAGACGGTTAGGATTTGCGGCGTGACTCGAGCTGTTCTTCCCTTCAGGTGACACCCACAGCATTTTAAGAAACGCTGTGAATAGCTGAAGAGCATCAAGCACCCAGGAAGAAAAGGATGTTTATCAGTGCTCAGGTCTCAGCCCTTTGGGTAACGGATTCTTTTATCAGACAGAATAACATGCGTGCTACGAACCCGCTGGTAACCTCTCCTGGGACTGATCTGAGAGAAACCCCCATTGCAACACAGCAGCCTTCGCAGGAGGGAAACACAGGAATGCTTTTATTTGACCTCGGGCTTTCCCGGCACAACCTTTACATGTTCTTGTGTCTCATTCCATCTCATACATATCCTGAGCGGATCCGTTTTCTGCTCTCACGAGTGGATCGTTGGTTGTTTTTAAGACAGCTGCTAGCTGATGCCAGAACATTTTCTGTTTGTGTTCCTCAGGGCTCCACTTCAGGTAGGTTTTCCTCTTCAGCAGTTTCCTAAGTTTGCTGAACTTCTGCGGCACGCTGTTGGGCGGGAGGTCGTCCAGCACGATCATGATGAGGGAGTCCTGATTTTCATTCAGGACCCGGTGTTCAGCAAAATACAGCTCATACTGACACCAGCAGCTGTTTACAAAACTGGGAGAGAGAACAAAAAGGACTTTATGGCTGTTCTCTATGCAGTAAAAAATGTTACCGAGTACGGGATGCCCCGGCTTGAAATCCCTCTCGTGGTAACATATCTTGAATCCGTCAGCTTCCAGTTTACCCAGCAGGTTCTCTTTGGTCCAGTTTGCATCATGTTCACTGTATGAAATGAAGGCATCAAAGGGCTTGTTTTCTGGCCTCTTCTCATACTGCTTCCTCTTTGCCATACACCAGTACCAGCCCATTCTCAGGTACCACAGCCCATCGAACCGCCAGCATAAGCCTGTTACCACCAAAACCACCAGGGTGGCAACACAAGCGGTAATGGCCATCTGGATGCCCAGGGAGCAGCGCAGAAGCGTGAGGTTACTGCTCTCCACCGATGTGCCCCTCCTGTCTGGTGGAAAGCTGCACCTGAGATGCCCTCTGCCATTTATCTGCAAACGGGGCTTGTGGATGTAGACATTCACGAACCAGTACAGGTCACAGTTACAAAAAAAATGCTTACCTTGAACAGTCAAAACACTCAGGCTCGTTAACGGGCCAAAAGTGCCCTCCACTATGGTAGTAATGGCATTGTCGCTGATGTCTAACTCGATCAGAGAAGCTGGGAGAGAGCCACGCTGTAGAAAGGAGATCTTATTCCCTGATAAATTAAAATATTTCAGCATTGGAAGAGATTTCCCAAAGTGATCAGGCAATTCTGCGATGAGGTTGTGACTACTGTCCAGATTAGTGAGCGCAGAAAGGTGGCTGGGGGGTTCCAGCCTGGCGATGAGGTTTCCGGAAACATTAAGATACTCGAGTTTCTCCAGGGCGTCACTTAATGACAATGTGTTCAACTTATTTTTACTAATATCACATTTTGTTAAAGTCGGTGGGAAATACTCTGGATGCATATCCGTAATTTTATTATTTTGAATGTTAAGTATTGTTAAGTTGGAGACAGATTTAAAACTAGGGGGTATTATTTTAATATCGCTGTTGCTTACGTCAAGATGCTGCAGGGAGGTTGGTAAGTCAGGAAGCACAGAAATCCGGTTGCTGCTGAGGTCCAAAAATAGTAATTCTTCCATTGTGCCGGCAAACCACTCTGGCAGTTCTACAATGGAGCAGTTGGACATTTTCAGGTGTTTCGCTTTCTTCGGGAGGCTTTCAATGGGTGTGCCAGCCTGGTTTCTGACAAAGGAAATGGCATTAATATGTACGGTTCCAGGGCAGGGCTGTGGAACTGCATTGGTGATTTCTGGGTGTACAGTATATATGAAGTGATTTCCTTGAACATAGATGTTTTCTAAGTGAGTCATTTTTTTAGCAAAATTCCGGGGTATTTGACTTATGTTGGTGAAGGACAGATCGATTATCTTGATGGTGGGAGGGAGGCACAGCGTATCGAGGCTGTTTATGGGATTGTTGCTAATATTTAAAAACAAAAGCTTGCTGAATGGGAAGCTGCAGATCGCCTCAACATCTAGAATGTTAATTGTTAATTTGTTGTAACTCGCATCAATGGACTGCGTGTTTTTCATTGGCAAAAACAGCGTGAACAGGGACAGAAGGTCCATTTGCAGCTCGCTGTGACTAATGTCAAGCTCCAAAATACGGTCCAGCTGAGCTCCGCAGAGATCCGGATCCAGTATTAACATAAGCTCTTCCTCGGAGAGCTTGCTGTTTGACAGATCCAGTATCCCATTTATCGGCTCTCTGCAGAAATCAGGCCTTAACGTGGTTGTTGGAGAGGCCGTTGGAGAGACTGTAACATTTTTCTCTGCTCTTCGGAGAAGATTCCCTGCGCTTCGCCTGAGCCTTGGGTTACTGTTTGGCAGGACAGGTGGGCCTCCCAGCGGTGGCAGCTCCTCGGCAGATGCAGGAGACTCCAGAGCAGCCTCTGAGGATTTGTCAGAATTTGTGTAAAGCTGCAAAGACCCTGAGGCTGTGCTGGTGGGTACGAGCTTCAGGTGGGATGGAAGATGCGATATAGGAAGTCTCTGATCATTAAATGATAAATCCACAGAAACAAGGCTGAGCAGACCTTCAAATGCACCAGGTTCAATGTCCTTAATCTGATTGTGGGAAAGGTCTAAAACTTTCAGCACGTCAAAACCTTCCAAGTCTCTCTTGGTTATTTTTTCAATTACGTTATGTGAGAAATTGAGAGCTCTTGCCGCTTTTGGAGCTTGTGCTCCTGATACAGAAGAGAGGTTTAAATAGGAGTAGTTATAAAACGGGAAGGCATAGACTGTAGGTGTTCTCAGGGTTAGGAATCCATTTGCTCCACTCAGTAAGTAAGAGGTGAAGTAGAAATGAAGGCTTCCAATAACGATCCTCATCCTGGGGAAAAAAAAAAAGTCAAATCCATCATTATAATTTGTTCTGCATTAATGAATACCCTTTAAAAAAAAAAGAAACCCTAGTTTGCTTGCAAATACAGAAATTGTTTCATTAGTCGTATCGACAAATCCCTTTTTATCTACATTAAAAAAATACATCTTGCTTTGTTACTATTTTTAAGAGGCAATGCTAAAAGATGGTGTCAGAGAACTACTTGAAGGAGCGCGTTATTCATTTCAGATCATTGTAGGTATGCCTGAATGATTCTTTTTTTCTTTTTTTTTTTTCTTTCTTTTTTTTCATCTCCCCCAACCCCGGCAGGTAGCGAGCAGCTTTTGCAATAGCATCTTTCCGTTACATAATCTGAAATGCACTGTCGTACCCACAGCCTGGGACTCGGGCTTTATGTTCTCACCCCGGCGCAGCACAGCCAGGCAGGTCTGACCCAGCCAAAACCTGCTCAGCCACTGAAGTCGCATATTCAAGATTAACGTGGCGGGGAGCCACGTGTAGCTGTGTGGCCACGCATCTTCTTGTGATCCCATCCTCTTGGTGGTTTGCTCTCTGCCAAGAATTTGCCAGTGACCATTTATTTAGCCTTACCTGTCGGAGTAAAGAGAAGAGTAGCTTTGCTCTGAAGTAGGATATCAGGGGCTTGTACGAGGCAGCCTGCACCAGGAGAGGTCACTGCCCACGCATCCTGCATCTTTGGAGACTTCCCATTGCCCGGTAGCGTCGCTGCCCAGCTCTGCTCCTGCGCCGGGTCTGTGTCTCTGGCTTCCTGACACCGCTGGTCCACGTCTTGTATTTATTACCTGAAAATTCAGGCGCAGACCTTCAGGTGAGGAGCCTGCTGTTACCATAGTCCCCGCTGCTGCCCACCAGGCTGGGGCCATCGAGTTTAACTGAAGAGAAGGGACCCCAGCGCCTCCCCAGCTCTGCCCCCTGGCCCCTCTGCTGCCAGCAGGACCCCGCCAGGCCACCCCACGTCCCTCGCTCACGCCTCGATCCGAGCCAGAATAACCGGGAGCCGATGCACCACAGGGGTAAGCAACCCCTCGGGGTGTTAAAAGCGTTGCAGATTTAAGGCTGGAAGGCAGCTAAGAGCTCGCTCATACTTCCAGCGGGTCTCCCCACCCCTCTTACCCTGCTTTTCCCCGCTCTCCTCCTCAGCGCTGCTCTCCTACCAGTTCCTCCTGCTGACGCTGCCACCTTTTATAGCACCAGGAGCGGAGTGGGGTGGACTGGGGCACCCCCGTGACCCGCCCGGCCCCGCCAGAACAAGCGGTGGTTATCCTACCGGTGTGCTGGGCTGGCGTTACTCCAACAACCGTTTCATCCCACCCCACTGCCCTTTGCAAAGCTGGCGGAGGAGGCTTGTGCTGGAGATGCTTCTCCCCGGTGAAACCTGTAAAGTTTTCCCCCATTGTGCCGGCACCGGGAGCTGCTGAGCCTGCTACTGAGGGGAGAACCGAAGATGGAAGTTGCTTGTTTTAACGCTGAGACACTGTGAACGGTGTTGTCCCAAGGTACCTGCTGCTTCGCTCCTACCCGAGTGTTGCAGCGCGAAGCTCTGGAGGCACCAGGCGTGACCACAGGGTTATAAAACCGATTTTCTCCCGTAGCATGATTTGTTGCAGGGTGTGTTTCCTAAGGTGGGGAGGGTTTTGTATTGGGCTGTCTTACGTGTGAATACGAGGTCTCGCGTGCCAGAAGTGCTCCTGCAAAGTGAGCGATCGTACCTTTTGTGTGCTTTGAACTAAGGGGGGAAAAATAACAGGAGATTTTCTGTGTTTGTAGTGCTGCCTGGAAAGATGGGCTCTTTGCAGCTGGTTCAATTCAGGATGGCAGCAGAAGGGGAGTCAGCAGATTGCACAAGGTGTAGAGCTCTGCCATCCGCTCTGCTTTTTCCACTATTGATTTTTATTTCCTCCCCCCACAACTCTTTCGTAACTGCCAGTGACTGGAAACTCTTGCAGTAACCCAGAGGCTCTGCTGTCCTGTCCTGGGGGGCTGGAAAACCCCAAGGTTGTTTGTGCTCCCTTTCTAGTCTGACCAGGCGCTGTCCTGCCACGGCAGGTTCTGGGAATTGCCCTGAAGTCATCCATTTTTCAGACAGATCCTGACTTGTTTTAGTAGAAGAGACAGGAAATTGAAAGCATTTTGGACATATCTGCAAAGATTCTTGCTCCTGCTTTCAGCTCTGGGTGACTCCCTGTAGGCAGCCGTTTCTCCCCAGCGAGTATTCCGTCCTTCACCTAAATACAGCTGTGCTGCTCCTGAGACTCGGCCCTGGCTCCCGCTCTGGGGAGGCAGCGCAGCGATGTTCTAGCACAGGGCCCGTCAAACCGCGTCTCCTCGGCTGGCTGTCAGAGGAAATCACGGCTGGAAGTGACAAAGTGAAAAAAAGAATATTTTTCAGTACAAAACTGGTGATTCTACTGACATGCTGTGCTGGCATTATTCTAACATTTGTTTCATACAGTGTGTATGTATGTGTGTATGTGTGTGTGTGTTCTGTGTATTCCTTTATTTTCCTTTTTTTTCTTGAAGGCAACCTCGTTTTGGGAATCATGGAGGAGAAGCGGCTCACGAGAAAGGCGTGTGTGAGCGAGTAGGAAAGCACACGCAGATTTCATTCTGAAACAGGTCCCCTTCCACTTGCTCACTGCCTCTCTGCAGGGGATATTTTTTTGTGCTGGAAATGTAATTTAAGGGAGCAGAGCTGAACCCGTGAAAGATCTGCTCAAATCCAGAGGGAATGAGCACCGGCCCTCAGAGGAGCTTCTCTTACCAAGGTAGGCTCAGATTTGGGTGCTGGATGAAAACTGCAAGTCATATCCATATAGCTACACAAATCAGGTGTTCATGACCAGGAAATGCACTTGTCTGCCTCCGTGCAGGCAGAGCGAATAATCCCCCGCATTTCTTTACTTGAGAAAATCTTTCTGAGCCTGATGGTCTTATTTCACCCCTTCAGCTAAGCGAAACTTCCCAGGGCCTGCCTCGCCTTGCGCATTGAGCCACTGACTCCTATCAGCTAGGACAGATAGGACACAGGCCTATCAGCTGTGCAGATGTCTTACATAAATACTCTCTCTACTTTTTGATCCAGTCTTGCAGCTAATTAATAATCTGTGAGTTTAAGTGACAATTAAACATGAGCTCTAGAATTAATCCCTTTTTTCTGAAGTCAAGCAGCTGCAATATTTGAGCAGTGCCTTTGAGTGGAAATGCAAGGACAGACATAGCAATAACGACATGATTTTTCTGTAGAAGAAAATGATGATGGCATTTTGTGACATTTGGGAAGCGGTGCCGCTCTTGCACGGGTTTGGGCTGTGTCGGAGGGGCCCACAACTGAGTTTTAAATGTTCCTGTGCAGGTAGGTTGGGGGGTTTGTTAAATGCTTGTGATGGGTGTTTGCTCTTTCTGTGTGGATAAATCCTGTGCTTGGGGACATAAACCAGCTCATTCTTCGAACTCTTCTCATAGAAGGAAGTATCTTGCAAAAAAGCGGCGCGTTTCATCTTCCCACATCTACTTTCCTTTGATGAAATTCCCTTTGACTAATTGCAGATGATATCAGTATCATCGCTGCAAATCTGCTGTCTGCCATCCACGTTATTTTCCACGTTGCTGATTCTTAAATGAGCATGGGAGCAGCTGTACCTCTTAGGCTGAGGAGCCAACCTGCGTAATATCTGAGGTGTAAATCTAAGCAGACCAGCGCAGAAACCTGCTTCGTGCTTTCCGCATACCAGAAGAGCCTTGGTTTTCCCCGTTTTTGGTGCTGACGGGTTCCTGCCCCTCAGGGCTTGTCTGGGAGAGGGTCGAAGCAGCAAGTTGTGCATTACTTTTAGATTCAAATGTGTTAGAACATAAAATTATATTGCAGTTAGTTATTTCCAGCAGTGTCAACTCATGGTCTGTCATGCCCTGTGGGTTTTTCACATGCATCTTCCCTGCTCCCCTCGCCCACGCCTCGGTGCTTCTCTCCCAAGTCAGCTGTTGGTCAGGGAGGGATGGGAGAGGGTAGAAGAGACAAGCACGTTCTTCATCTTTTTGTGGAGTTGTATGCTCGCGGGTCCTTCGGGCGCAGGGTAGGAACATCTGAGAGCATCTTGTTTCCTGTGCAAGGGGAAGTGGAGGCTGAGAAATGTGGGGACATGTGTGGATTTTGTGGGTTTGGCAACAGTGTGGTTTGCTCACAACATGGCACAGTTGACATTAGCGGTGCATCGAGGTGCTGTGGCTGCTTAGTCAAAGAGGTTGTGCTGCCCCGTGGCACTGCGGACTTCCTTCCTGCATGGGGAAGTGGAATCTTTCACACTCCGCAAAATAACTATTCTTTTCCTCTGATCTAATGCCCACAACTGAGGGGTGTGTGGGCAGGTTTAGCATGTCGCGATTTCTCTTCCCTTTAATATGAGGGAGCCCGAGGGATGCCGAGGAAGCCTGGCACCGTCCCAGCCCATTTCACCCGTCCACATTCTGCAGTGGGGCTCCCAGTGCCTGAGAGCTCGGCCCAGTGCAAGGACTGCGTCTATACCGCCCTTCCTCAGAGCAGCCAAATAGATACAGGGCAGCCTAGATTCAAAATAAAACTTATCACAATGGATTCCACCTACTGCCAGGGCCTTAATGAGGCGATTCAGCTAGCCCGTTGCAAAGACAGCTTAGGGAAGCTAAGGCTCAACAGGTTTGTTATTTTTTCTGATCAGATGTTGCTTTGGGATGCACTTTTGCTGCACAGCCCTGAGCGAAGCCCCTGGCAGCGCAGGACTGGGATTAAGGCAGCGAAGGGCTGACAGTGCAGCTGGAGGAGCTGCCACTGAAGCGTCTTCGGCAGCAGGGGAGGTAGCGAGGTACAGAGCCCTTCCCAAAGCTTTGCAGCTTATGCAACAAGTTGCTGGAATTTTGCACAGTGTGGAGCCCAGCTTCGTACAATTTAGATGCTCAGTGAGGAGATTGGTCTGGCTGACTGTTCTGGCAAGCACAAGAACTTCAGGGAAACTTAAGTTAAACATCTAAAGTCCAGAGAACACTGTTCTTAATGTCTTCTCTTCTCTAAAAGCTACTGGCTAAATACAGGTTCAAAACTTAAGTAACTTTCTGCTCATTTATCTGATGCTTCAACAAGAAGACTGGGGGGAAAAAACCTGGGTGGAAGCCTCTTCCCCATTTTTGTTTCCTCCCTCGCATCACAAAGCCATCAGAAGTAAGAACATGATCAGGAACAATGACTTTAAATTTAAATGCTGTATCATCCTGCTGCTGCTCTTTGGGTTTTCTGCTGCAGGAGACAGTAAAATGGGTTCTATTGCAACAGTCTAGCAGCCTAACTTGGTTATTTTGGGTAGCATTCAACTAGTCATATGCCAAATGGTTGGCGGATTTCCGTCTGACAGCAGTTATGAAATTTTCTATTTGCACAATAGCTTTAGAAAAGAGGAAACATAGTGGGCTTGCACAAGTGGCCATCACGCTGAGCGTGTGTCCTTTGGAGCAATGCAGCCAGAAAACAAGCGAGCGCTGTCGCACCTGGTAACAGTGCCGAAACAGCTTGCTGCCAGCACTGTGGTATTCCCAGGGAAGAAAATAGTCGAGGGTGTGCTGGCTACAAACTACTGATTTGCAAACTTTTCTTCTTAGCTATTTAAAAACTACTATTTTAGAAATATAATGGAAATCTACTGGACACAAGGGTCTCTTCTTCCTTGGGAAACTGTGACAGGCTGATCAAATGTAAAGGGTTCCAGGAACACCCCTTCTTAACGTCACAAACGTACATTGCCAGCAGACTACAACTTCACACGCCTGCACCAAAAATCTTATTGTGAGGTGGGCGAGCTACCAGAAAATGGACCTCCAGCCAGATACTGGCTGTTAAGAGGCCTCTGGGACGTACCGAGTCCTTGTCACCGACAAGGACATCACTCAGGCGCACGTGGCTGAGTCCAGCCAAACGGGAGCCTAGAGGTCTCACATTGACAACTCTGCCACCAAAAATGCTGGTTATCTATCACTAGTATCGTACCTTAGCATCCTTAGAAGCAAAACAGCAAGTCTGACTGATGTCAGTAAGAATGTTCAGCAAAATAAATATATTAAGATAAACCCTACAGCATTAATGTAACAAAAAAAAAAAAAAAAAGGGTCCTGGGAAGCAGCCCAGGCTGGGAGAAGAAATAACAGTTGAAGGGGGTAAGGGTAAGGTCAGGTACCAGGAGAGTACAGTTCCAAGCAATTAAACTGAGGTACCGTTTGTGCCAGGACAAAGCAAGTAATGGCAGCAGGACAATTATTAGCAGTGTGGTGGCTGCTGAAGGCTCCTGAGCACGAAATGTTGGTGTCACTTCTTCAGTTGGCAGGTGAGCTCCTCACTCGAAGCTGGACCTTGTTTATTCTGCCTTTTCGAAGTTGGTAATTTCTGCCTTTTCGAAGTTGGTAATTTCTGCCTTAATAATGATGACGATGACTGTAGAACGTGTCATACACAAGTCGAACAGGAAGTGCAAGACAAGATTTTAATCATTAAAAGTTTATCAATAACCTCTTATATACACATAGTTATACACAAAGTGGTTCACGAGTCCCTCGTCTTACAGAATTCTGCTGGTGAGGTTGGTTGGCTGAGAGCTGCTTTCTGTCATCTCACAGACGGGTTGTTAATGTGGAAAATGCCGGCGGGGTTGCTGACAGGTATGGCTTGCTTCGTGGCCTTTCCTGGTCTTTAGCTGGGCACTGAGAGGAGCCCGTACTCATCTGCTGTATCCAAAATTTTACAGATGACTGGAGACTCCACCTTGAATGGAAGAGATCAAAACATTAATGTCTATCCAGTCATCGATACACTTTTACAAGAGATTGCAACAGAGATGGTGAGATGAAGGACAGGGGATTGCAAGAGGCACAGTACTCCAGCATCGCTTTGTACAGTTTAGTAAGGGCTTTTTACTTTTGGGTATGATCTCTGTAGCATATTAAGAGCGTAACAAGCGTAATTATTACTGAGCCTCCTTTCTCCAAGCAAACAACGGAACACAAATCAGTACGTGTTTAGCAGCTACATCCATGTGCTGCAGTGCGCCACAAGAATCTTTGTGAAGAGGCGCTGAAGGAAGGGGCTATTTTAAAAGCGTGTCTGGAGACATCCTCTACGAGCTAGCACCTGAGCTTTGGGAATTCAAGCGTGTCTTTACATACCCCAAGGATGTATTGGCAAGAATGAGGCTCTAACATGTATATGGTCACAGCATGAGGGGAATCTGATTCTTTACATCTGAAAACAGAAGAGAAATTCTGTAGCATTGAGCATGTAATAAGTACAAAACTAAAACATGTATTTCCCTAGTATCTGTAGTGTTTTTACTAAGCTAACAGTCATTGCTTTCTAAGCTTTATGAAGACAACAGAGGTTTTTTCCCTCTGACACAAGAAGCAGAGATGTGAAACATCAGTTTACTAAGAAAGTTAACTTACTTCAATTTCACAGTCACCTGCCTTGGCTTGTCTGTTAAGTCACAAACATCTCCGTTTCCATAGAAATGAGACACCATCCTGCCACAAAAGATTGGAATGGAACAGTTTGGAAATATTAAACACAATTCTTAAGCATGCAGCTAACCCGTATGATACTGTATCTCATCACTCTTCACATATTTAACTCCAACATACAAACACATGCTGTATTTTCAGTTATTGCAGAAGCAAATAGTTGTTCACTATTGGGAGATTTTTCTCTGTATCATGTCCAAAGTGCCAAATTACCTTTTCTGATGTTGCTCGTTGATTAGGGAGAAAATAAAAATATCTGTACACACTGCTCTTGTATCTATTCGTAAACTGCATATTCATGCACTGCGCAAGTGGGCCCTGGCATTTATTCTTCTCTATCGCAAGTATGAGACCGGTTCAGGAAGAGGCAGCCAGAGCAGTGATCATGGCGGTGGCAACCGTACCTAACTGTCTGCGTGCCATCTTCTCGGAGATAGTAGGTTCTAGCAGCATTCTTCCTGGACCACTCGATGTGTTCCTCCTTGTTCCATGTACCCACAACCACAGAAGTCTTGCCACTTTCCTTATCCTAAAAAAAGGAAAAGCTGATAATTACACTTTGTACTATACAATTAGTAGTAAGGATATGTTAATGGCATGTACAGTGTCATTTTTAGAGCAAGTCTGCTGCTGTCAACATAACATGTTCTTGCATTTGGGACAAACTAGGACTAATCTTGCATTAGGGTCAAAGTTGATGGTCTTTTCAGACCAGCCACCCAGGCTGCGTGAGCTGGTGAGAGTGTTTCAATGACCAGAAGAGCCTTCCCACAAAAGCATCCACATTTTTTCAGCTTTGATTATCACTGTGCTCTACCTGACATGGCACCTACCTCCCCCTGCATAAGCTTAGGCAGCACACGGAGGACTTCTTTTCTGAAATCCCACTTCTTAAACCCAAGATGTTATCAGCCAAGGAAAGGATGATGCTTTTTTCAAACTGTAGACAGATTCCGTAACTCTTCCCCCCACAGCCATCTAGTGGCAGAATATAAAACCATTTAAGCATACCTCGTGATACTGATGAACATATTTGCCATAGCAGAATTCGTACTTCCACCAACCAACACCCTAGGGAGAGGTATAATCTCAGCATTAAAACAAAACCAAAGCCCCCAAACAACGACATCCATTTCCCTCCAGACCCTAAACCACTGGCTAGTTTAGCTGTAAAGCTCCATAGGTATTAATTAGATATGTTAATTCAAGGTTTGCACTGAGAGAGAATCTCTTGTTAGACTAACTGACATAGGCAAGGGATAGAATAAATAAGTTTAAGCAGGGACTCTTGGAAGAGCCATGTAGGACTAAATTCCTTAAACTATTTGTATGCCCCCTTATTTGCCTTTTAAAGAAATACTTTTCTCTTTCAAAGACAGGGAAAACTTCAGATGCCTTTTCTCTGCTGGCTGTCCTCTCAGTAAGTTTTACCAGACATTTTTTTTTTTTCCTTTTCATTAACAAAATTGACACTGAATGATTCTCACCATCTACTTTCATTTCACTGCTCTAAATTCAATTTCAAAGAAAGGTTGACGATACTTTTCTGGCGTAGACTCTGGTATATAAGCCCTCCCTGTATCAATGCAGGGAAAGGCAATTATTAGGTGTATAAGAATGCAACTGTCAAGATTCATGGAGAAACTAAACAAATACATAAACCAGTATGTGCGATTAAGGAGTAGCTATTTTATTATACGTAGCTTTATTTCTCACCCCATGGAAGCAGTAGGAACCACTAAGAAATTCCTTTATAAGTTGGTCATCGGTCAGTTTGGAGATATGGGTTGTTCCCACAGTTAATAGCTGATGGCTTCCAACAGCAACAGGCTTATGAATAGAAGAAAATTTCTCTTCTTTTGTTGAATGCATTTCTTCCTGAAATTAAAGTATAGACAAATACACCCACTTTGGTTTTATAAGCCCCTTGCAAAGTCTTATAAATTATATGAAGTTACTTAGTATTAGGTGAAGTAGGCTGCAGTATGAAAGCATTTGTCATTGCTTTCACTGCCTTCAGCACAACTGAAAAAAAGATCAAAAGTCAAAACCTTAACATGTTTGTAAACTGCAGGCTACAAAGGCTACAAAAATTTTAAATTAGCAGCCCAGACTTATTTGTTTTCTTTCCAAACAAGGCAAGTTACAGATGATTTCAAGAAGCTTAAAGCTCGTTTGAAAGACTGACACGGTCTTATAAAGTTGGGTAAAAGAACTTACTCCATGGAACTAAAAGTTGCACATGTTGCAACACTGAAAATAAATATTTTTCTATTTGAAGTTAAACAAATCCTACCTCTTTAACCCTTCTAAAAGGCATCTTCATCATTTCTTGCTGTTTCTCCAGCTGCTCCAAATTATGGGGTTTAAGTGGTGATCCTGGCAGAGACTGGCAAAAGATGTCATTCACTGGGGAAGCCCTGAACCTGGCCAAACAAGTCAGCAACACATCACTTACTGTGCCTTATAAGTGAAGACATACTTTTTTTCCCCCCAATCACTGTAAATTTCTGACTGAGCTGGGCTGAGGTATGTATTTTTCTTCTCTTGTGCTTGCACCATCTCAGCCATAGCTACGCTGTTCTTACAGCTCATGTAAATATGCTTTTTTGCCCAGCATAGTCTCGCTCCTAATGCTGCCAGGCAACTGGCAACACAATCTAACCCCTCTTTGTCAAAAGTTGCATATTAAAAGGCAAACTGCGTTGTACATGTATCATGAGTGCAGTGTCATGGCTCCACAGAACTCTCAGAAGCTAGGAAATGACAAAGGTTAAACTTGATAGAATCACAGAATCGTTTACTTCTGATAGATGCAGTTCCTACGTAATTAAAATAGTATGTTCTTATATTATCTGACAGGTATGGCTTTTCATACGGCATATGTACCCATTATTCCATTACCCCTCTCTTCATTAGCTATGTCTGCAAAAAGCAGCTTGTTTCAGGAAAGGTAAAGCAAAAAGATGAAGCAGAGCTAACACAGCTTTCTCCTTAGTTTACACAAATCAAGGCCTCATTAAAACACCAAATAAACCTTAACAGAAATAGTAAAGCAACATCAAAATGAAAATCATCCTGATAAATGAAGTGTTTGTTCAGCTTTCATTGCTCGTCTCATTGAAAAGGCCCTCTTTAGACAAAGCTTATTTACAAAATAAATGTGCAGATACCGCCTCAGAGGCAAGGTGGCTTTTTGCAACGTCCTCCTAGGAACTCTGTAATACAGCAGTAATTGTGTAATAATCACCACTGTAGTTAAAATAGTCTGAAAATGTTTCCTAAATAGTAACTGCGCTCTAGATTAAGTAAGCCCTGTACCAAAGAAGCCTAGTTTTACCTGAATTTTATTTGAAAATGAAGGCTAATAGTTACAGTACACACATATTGCTTTGCACTGCCTTCCTCCCCGTCCCCAGTTCCCAACAATTTAAAAAAAAAGTCAAATTGTACCCAAATAAGAATGACAACTATAACTACTGGGTATACTTTTGCTAACTTAATGCAAGTGCATTATTGGATACGAAAATGGGCGTAGAGGAAAAGTGCTGGTGGTGGAAGTACTGCTCAGTGCTGTCTCAGGAACACATGACAGGAAAAGTGCACTTAACATGAGGTTGGTTTGTTGTTACCTCCATGGCACCAAGCAGCGTTTCCAGCCTGCTATCTCCACCCATCTTTATTTATATTGATATATTTATAAGATGACGTAAGTGGAAGAAGAATAAAGATCTTGTGTGTTTATTTTAAGTATTTCCTGGCCAGGAAGCCTTCCATTCCTTCCGTTTGGAAGGAGGTAGCAGCTCAAGATTTTATTCTTATCAATGACAGAACAATTTGCCTGTGCACTTTCTATTTTTTTGCTGATGCAGGGGCTTAAAGAACTCATCCAATAAACAGACAACATAGTATTACTAAACCCATCTACATGAGAAAATTTATAATTGATACTAAATATTTAACGATAGCCTAAATTATTTACTCCAACTGGCAAGTGTTTCCAAAATGCATGACTAAGGATTTTGTCCTTTAGACTTTGTTGCCTGTTTCAGAATACTGATTAAACACTCACTAGTTCTGACACCTGCATACATGGGAAATTCAGAACTCCTGTCCATTATTTCCCCCTTCACTTGTATGTCATATTCTCTTTGCAATTCTGTTTACATCCCTTGAAAGGTCAAAAATCTATACTGTTGAGACCAAGGGTATCCCTTAGATGCACGGTACAATTCGGGGAGGGGGGGAAGAACACTAAACTTGATTTTTGGAAAATAACGCTGAAATTATGAACTCTTCGTATGAACATGACTTATGAAGCTGAAGGTTAAGGCAATTAAGGCAGGACAGAGACAGATGAGAGCTCCTTAAGTTGGGAGTACCGCTAAAATAAATGTTATGGTTATGGCTGAAGACCATACTTTTGTTATCTGAAATGAGAGAAGCTGAAGTCCATGCACATACGTAACACACATACACACAATCCGCAGTCTTCTAATACCATGAAGATGATTCCCCCAAGACACTGAAATCATAAACTAAGAGGAGACAGCGTGTTCTTAATCTGCCTTACTGCCCTAGTTTGTGTTTCTCCAGAAGGACAGGCCTAGAAATTTACCTGTTGAAAATAAAGTTATACTTCCCATCTGCTTCTCGTATGGGAGCAATCACTAGAGACTTACAAAATGCAAATACTGCGCAACTTGACAGGAAAACTTAAGACTTGGCAAAACTGCGCTTGCCAAAGTACGTACAAGCATCACAGCTCTGTACCAGAAACCACAGCTGGATATATGACTCACAGAAACACATACATACATGGAAATCGATGAAAATTTGAAGTGATGTTAGCCCAAATTTGAGTGCCATACCTATATTTAGGATGGTTGCACAACAGAGGTGTCAGTATAACCACTTCGTATTCACAGGTTGTAACTTCTGCTACTGAAAGAATCTCATGCTTAGCTTCTGGATGACAGATGTACATCACTGTACTCGATCTGGGTAGGTTTTGTCTCAAGCTACAAGGTGTGCCGTTTCCCATTTCTACAGGATAGTATGGGGTCATCTGCCCTTCTATATTTTTTGTAGGTATCTAAGTGAAAGAAAGTAAAAGTTAAGAATCACAGCAAAGCTCCTTTGACTCTTCTGAAACAAAGAATATTATTACACTGTCCGGTCAGCATTACTGGATTGAAACCAGCCCCTGCGTTGTTACTTGGTGTCTCTGCAATATCCGAACATGTTCTGGTTTATTACCTCCAGCACAGCCCTGCAAAAACGCACCGAGCCATGCGAGCTCCAACTGTAAAAGCAGCTGGTTCCTCTGCACAGGCTGCCTGATGTTTTGGTTCTAAGAAAGCTTGCCAGCTGACTGCAATGTTTTGGAAGAGCACCAAGCCAGCTGCGTTCATCCTGCAGTCTAGGAGATGGGGAGATGTGAGCAGCTCCACCAGACTCAGCTCAGGTCTAGCCAGGCTTGATGCTTTCACTTCATGGAGAATCTAAAAATGCCCCTGCAGAGTCATCCCAATACCTGCATTACACCTCTCAGCACACCCAGCTGGGGTTGTTCCTTACCCAGAGCATCCCACACCACCTGTTGTTGTGGCTAACAAAGTTAATGATATATAGGAAGTAAATCCCACTTTTGTACACACTCTAAGTAAGCTCTCTTCAGACTTGTTCCTTTGTATGTTTCATCCAGCTTCCACTTTAAGAAATTAATTCTCCAAACTGGCCAAAGTCCCTCTCCTGGCTCCTATCTTGGAGGCAGCTAAAGTTCCTGGATACCAAAAGTTCTGTTTGTGCAAAAGCCATGCTGGAACCCACAAACTAGACCTTCTTCTACCCATGTTGCTTCAGCTAGTAAAGGTTTTCAGCACACAACAGATCAGGCCCTGCGCCAAAAGGCGGGGGTGACTTCTGTGGTCAGGATGCTAACCTGGGGACCCGAGACCCTTCCATCTCTCACCTGCTTTGGTTTTCAAACTGTTATCCTGTCACAGGCCACTGACTCTCTCCTCCCTGAAAATTGTTCCGTCATGAATGAGGCAATGAGACATTCAGGAGTTTAAACAATTAACATGCCACAGCTTAATTGCTTATCCACTCTATACTTCAATATTAAGAGGTGGGAAATTCAGATGTATTCTGGCTGAGTACAGAAGGGCTGACCAAAAGGGTTCCAGCGCCTTCCCTTTCTATCTTTCTGAATGAAACTACTGATTTTTCCTTAAAAACTGAAAAATTATGCCTATGCCTTTCACTGAAGATAACTGTTCAAGAAATCTAAATGGAGACAGCTGTTGTTTGCACACAACTGAAAGTCACCCCAGTAGGACTGAAGATAAATCTCTAGTCACAGCAGGTTTTGGTTACTTTAGGCACCACCCAGCTGTGTTATGTGTTCTTTCCCTTTCCTGACTGGCGATTCCACACAAATTGCAAGTCTAAATTCTTTATGGACTGAAACCAAGACAGTGTATGTACCTCATAAATACTGTCAAAAAAAAAAAAAAGTCAGTAAAAGATTCAACCTTCTCTGAAAATACAAAGGAGAAGTTACACTACAAAGAACCTAGTTTTCTTTAATGTCCACGAGGCATAACTGCCACTGCCATTAGAACAGGCCACCTTTTGACTTCAGTCTGCTCCCCCAGCTACCTCCAAAAAGCTTGTCAGGCACATGTATCTTCCGAGATCCACTGCAGAACCACCACTCTGTGCTATTTAAATCATTGTTACATAGAACAGGTACACAAAAAATTAATTTCAGAATTAAAATAAAGGATAACTGGAAATAAGGTAGGCACATGCCTGTCCACAGGTCAGATTTCTAAGGATAGCTGTTGCACAAAACTGTATTCATTCTGTGTGCTTAGAGAGACTGCGTGGTCTGAGTAATTGCTAATTCCAAACTCCAACATGCTTCAGGTACTTCCATTGTTTTGCTATAAAGTTAGTAACTCAGGATTGAGTTTTGGGGCCTAAACAAATGGAAAAGTTCTCTAATGGAAAAGGGAAGCACAGAGTTGTATGGGATGGGTCATCAAGTCGGCTAAGAAATTTTTTACGGATATTGTGCTGTAGGATTTTGTTAAGCGTATCTCCCTACCCAAAATGCATGGAAGCGTCATTAAGGGAATTGGGATCTCTAATGTAGCTAGAAAAATAACCGTTGCCAGACCATAATATGACTTTGTGGTTATATTTATTTTCTTCATAGAAAAGGAGTGTGTAATTCATCTCATTTAAGTTTAAGATTAGTGTAATTTTAATGTAAATAAGGAGAAGGGCAAGAAATTCAACTAGCTAGTCTAAATAAGCTTTCTGAGCTGGGACTGATAATCAAAAGTGCAAACAGCGCAGCTCAGGAACAGAGGTACTGGTTTTGACACTCGTTTTTGTAGGGAACTAATTACATCATCTCATCATATATAAACTGCCTCCACTACTGATGGCAAAAGTTAAAATAGATGTTTTTCACTTGCCTCTTTTGCACTCTCTTTAGGATTTTCCTTCTCTTCTTGATCTAGGGAATAATTAAGAATGAGGTAAGCATATAAAGTCTGTGAACTTGAAATAAAATGAAATTATATACCGCAAAGTTTGTATGTTTTGTGTACTCACTAGTACTTTGTGTACACACCACCAAGAGTCAATTTCATGAACTCACAGGTGCAAAAGAGGAAAGAAAGGACATAAACAGTGATCTGGGGTCCAAAGGAAACAGAACAAAATGAGAGTCTTAAAGCAATTTTGAGTTTGTAGGACAGGCCAAATCCAGCCCCAGCAGCACAGGAAGGCCAGTCAGGGCAGCAGGACATGTCACTACTCCTGTTCTTTGAGGGGTAGCTGACTAGGCTTTTCAAAGCGAACGAATTACAGGCTGGGACAGTAAACAGGCAAGTACTTCAGCCCACCCACTAGCCAGCCTCAGAGGGTACACTCATAGGAGGAAGTGAGGCGAGACCACATGCCATACTAACGATCATGAGAGCAAACATGGTTACAGGGCAGGGGTGGCAAGCTGTCACAGGTGAGAGCTATCCGTAGCCTTCCGAACTGCTTCAGGAGATAGTCTGGACTCCATTCAGAAATAGGTGAGCAAAAGGCCATTCTGCTTTGCCATCACCCGTTCAGCTGCTCCAAGTTTACTGTATGACACTTGTGGATTCAGCTCACAGTGCTTTGAAAAAACATCTACGTTATTTTTTAAGAGAAGTAGCATGAATTGCTGTATAGAAAGCATAGACAGAATACAGTCTGCCACCTAAGCAGAAAGGACAGAGGGACAACATCCCAAAAGACTCGGATATGATGACTTGAAGTATCATCACACGTAACTTCCACATCTAGCCCCACAAAAGAATTGGTAACTCAAAAAACTCAAAAAACACCCATTTTGTTTTCTGTACAGCAGCATCTAGGGAGAACAAGGCATCTCAGCACAGCATTAACGACAGCACAAACAAGCACTGTAACTCACTAAGAAAGAAATGCCAAACAATGCAGTTTCTGAAGCCGTGTTTCTTTTCAGGGCAAAGATACCTAACTGAAGGCTGCAGGCAGGAGTTCAAAGGAATGGGATTAATAGCGCTAATCCCCTCCAAGACTGAGATGTTCAAGTTAATCGCTGTTAGGAAGAGAAAAACGGTGGTGCCCACCTTTTACATACTAGCCTAGAATTAAAAAAACACCCAAAAAAACCCAACCTAGATGATGAGTTTTAAATATTGTTTCTATCAACTCTGATGAATGAACGCTTAAGTCTGTGGATTTTCAAGAGTTCTTTGGTCTAATATACTACCACAGAGCTCAGCCAGGAAAGCAGATATTGGCAAGCGCAACCATAGAACTTCCAGTATCTACTGTAACTTACAGGCAAAAAATGCAAATGCTCAGAAAATTAGTGATTCTAAACTGCAGTTTGAGTTTGGGGCTCAGCTACCTAATTTCCACCAAAGTCCCACTTCAGGCACTTCAGTACTGCTGAAGATCTGTGCCAGGATCTCTAAAAAAAGCCTCTCAAACAGTTCCAGGGACCACATCTACCTGCAAAGGCTGTAAGTGTTTGGCTTTGCAGACTATGTTTTATTTCAGAAGAGCAGAGCCCAAGATGTCCTATGCACTCTGCCCTCTGCTCACAGTTTGAAAGACATTTCTCCCCACCCAAAAAGAGTGGCAAAAGGCTGTATTATCAAAGTCTGGCCTGTCATATATTGGTTCCATTTCTTGTATTACATTATTTTATTTCCCTGACACTAATTATTGCAGATTAGTGAATCTAATCAATTAGCATGGCAAAACTGACAGGATGGATGCAAACACGAGGTGCTAAAAGGAATTAATTAAAACCAATACATTTTGTAAAAAATGAGTAATCTACAAAATTATGTTCTATTACACTGGGAATCAGTTTTCTACAGCATATTTCTCAGAAAGTAATAATTGAAAACCAAACAATTAATTAGCATCAGCAATAAAATAATCTCAGACAAACCTGGTTCTGACAATGGGTTCTTTATCATCATATTCCCCAGATAGTATTCCTGGATGTTTATTTTCTACAATTAAAAGAAGTTAAAACAAATTTCAGTTACCATTTTCCATAGTTTTTCAAGTGTACAGGAATTCACATCTTCTGGAGGAGTTAAGCATGAACACGTCAGCAGAAAAGGGGGTTTAGACTACTAAACTGCAAGAAGCCTACCTGTCCCGTTTCCTTCTCCTCGTGATATTGACGGATGTGTTTTCCATGACAGACCTCATAAGTCCAGTAAGATTCAATCTTAAAAACCAAACAAAAAAATTTTTTTAAGAAAAAAAATCTGTTTAGATACATTACTCCCCATCCACATACCCCTCCCAAAAAATAAAAATCCCCCAAAATTTTGGCTTTTGCAGCAATGAAACGCAGCCCAAGCAGGTGGACTGGGGCACAAAACAATAGCACAGTGCATGGTCTCAGTGTTCCCCAAGCATTTTGATGACATTCCAAATCAATACACCAGGCAAGGTTTCCTTAACTTCCACAAAGATAAAACAAAGGAAAAAAATTAAATAAAACATAAAGACTAAATGTGCCCCCAAACCACTGGGGCTAAATGGCAGCGACTCAGCACAGACTGGTTTTGGCAACTGTCAAAGATAAGGGCCGTTTACCAGTTGTGCTTGACCCACTCCTCCTTCCTCAAGGACTTGTGTGGGATGTTGCACAGGGATAATATTTGGCCACTGTCGCTGCCTCTGGTTCTCAGTACCAGCTTGTTTGGTATTAAGCTTGTAACGTAAGAGATAAGTCTGAACCAGGACAACAGTTGATGAAAACTGGAAAACTTTCAGACTGTCTGAAAGCATGTTTGCTTTGGTCTTCTAACACTTTCTGAGAAATGCTCTTCATTAGACTGTCACACAATATGGCTTGACTCCTGAAGTAAATATTTTAAATCCACATTTTTAAACTGCTACTACAGCAACCCAGTTTATTTGAATCCTGGTATCTTCAATTACACAGAATTTTATCAGCAATACTAAGGATATAGTCATAAAGTTGTAGAGACCTTATTTTGGATTGAATTGGTACCTGAAAGTCTGAGACTCATTTATCCAAACAGTTTACTACACTAAACCTAAAAATGAACTGCACTGTAAACTTCAGGTTAGCATTTAAGTTATCAATGCAAAAGTAACATACTCTATATGAACAGCTACTTTGCTTAAAAAGAGGTTCCAGCAATTCTCCTGGAGTAGGACCTTTATAGTCCTTTTCTTCTTCCTAGAATAGAAGGATATTTCATTACATTAAAATTAACAGCAGTTTGCTTAGTTAATATTCATTTGCAATAGTAAAAAACAAACATTTTATCACAAAACCAAAAGGTACAAAACCTCATTAATTTGTGCCCTTAAGGAGCTGTGTGGTGATTAGCAAAAGATAATTGAGTAAGAAGAGGCAAATAAAAGTTGCAAATAAAGCCGTCAAAACAGAAAAGTTTTGTGGTTTGAAAAAATACACACGTGGCAAAAGAGTAGGAGCTCTCAACTTGTTCACGTCCAGAGTGGCAGCTTGGGGTGTGAACAGGAAAATAGCATCCACAATCTTTTCATTTGTTAGTCAATGCTGATGCTGTACTGATGCAGTATACTTGGAACATCACGCAGCTTTTACGTAACTTTAAAAAAAACGGATCAAAAAAGCATAAAGCAATACTGTGGAAGTTCATTTCTGCGTCTTTTTTGCTCTATAGATGTGCATGCTACTAAAGAGATTTCCAAAGTTCTTCAGTACTATAGATTTCTCACCTAGACTGAAGCACTCCGTACTGTCAGTCAGTTAAAGGATGAGGGCTGTGTCAAAACAGAGGCCCCTACCACAGCAGTACAGCTTGTCTGTGCAAGCTTTCACAGTATGAAAAAAATGAACCACTGGAGGAACAAACTATCAATGATAAACCTCACCAAAGGCCTCCTCAATCCACCTTCTCTTGTACAAACAGCTGTATTTATATAGAGTTTTTTTATTACTATTTAAGCCCCAAATTTTGCATTCAGATTTGCAACTGAGGAAGCGATGATGGAGAATAAAAATTACTGGTGGTAGAAGCACCACTGGGACAGCATTTTCAGATACAGTGATCATGACAGCAGTGTTGACAACCCTTAAGAGTTGTTTACTGGCCTAGAATCTGACCATGTTACTTAAAATACAAGAATTTCCCACTCAGTGATAGACCTAGCAATAAACAGAACATTATCGCAATCGTCTGTTGCCAAATAAGATCATTCAGCCTGGCCTCACTTAGCGCAGAGCTGCTATGTAATACAAAGTGAAGGCATGTACCATAAACTGTGAAGCATTCTGTACACAATTTTCCTTTTACAAAGGAAAAAAAAAACCTCTTCATGAAGCATTCTGTGGATGATTTTCCTTTTAGGGGAAAAAAACCCCACCTCTTTACTTTGGAGAGGAAAAAAAAAAAGAAGTGAAAAGACACTGTAAAGGCTTGTCTACAGTTTCTAATTACAAAAAAGGCTTGACCAAACTCACCTCATTGCCACTTGCTATCAGCGGAAGTATACATTTATATTTTTCTTTGTCCACAGTGGTCATTATAATGTAGTTATCCTCTTTGTACAGGACACCAGTTGTAGGCTAAGAAAGCAAGCAACCTACGCATGAGTCAGGTGGGGTTTTAACGCTACGTGTTATAAACATTCCCGAATTAACGAGCGGCAGGGTTAAGTCACGGGGCAGGCGGCCCAGGGTCCTGCCTGGGCGTTCATTATATCGCAGCCCCGGGCATTATATCGCCGCCCCGGGCCCCCTGGCCGCCTGCTCCGCCCCGACCCTTCTCCCCTCAGCCAAGCTCCCGCCCCCCCCCCGCACACACTCCCCGCTCTTATGACAGACTTTTATTAAAAAATCACCTCCAAACCCACCAGATTTTGCTGCCAGCCGCCTCTGGCGGGCCTCCAGGGCGGATTTCCCCGGGATTGTCCCGGGATTTCCCCAGCCGCCAGCCTCGGGCCCAGCCCCCGCCGCCCGGCCCCGGGGCGCCGTGAAGACACGCCGAGCTCCCGCACCCGTC
>JAVJGI010000035.1:1499142-1514961 GCA_035590275.1 Ibycter americanus | reverse complement strand
GGAGCAGGTGACAGCCGGGAAAATCCCCGCGGCGGGGGGGAAGGGGGCGCCTGGGCCCTGGGGGGGGTGGGGGGTTCGGGGCGGGGAGCGGCGTTTGGGGCCCTGCTCCATCGCTGCCGTGCTGGCCGAGTGATGTGCGCCCGCTTGCACGGCCGCGGCCAGCAAAACCAGCCCAATCTGAACCGTTAAAGTAAATGGTTTGTAATCCCTTGGTTGACTTTGCCCTGCTCGGAAGAACAGTTTCCAGAGAGGGGATAATACCAGTGAGATAGCTTAAAACTTTACTAAACAGCTGCATCGGGTTTAGTCGATGCTTTTGAGCTTTGCTGCTGTAGTTTTCTTGTTTAAGGGTGCAGTGGTATTTTTTTGCATGTTAAACTGGTGCCAAAGTAGATGTAGCTGGACTGGGAGAAGAATTCTGCCAGCTCAAGTATGTGCACAATGAGAGGACCGTGCCAGAATACCTGCAGAGAAGAGCCCCAAGTTGTAGAAAGATGCAGGCAAGACATTTGTTTGACACAAAGGAGGGCAATAAAAGGAAGCTACCTGAATAAAAAGCTGGAGGAGTGAGGAAATGAATGTTAGAATAATGAGGGAGCGTGAAGCTGGAATAATCAGGGCTGTACTGTAGTGGCTCATCGAAGTGAGTGTATCAGCAGTGTCCAGCTTTTGCAGAAGACTGTTAGAGAAGCCTAATTACTTGAAAAACAGTCGCTTTCTGATCTTGTGACAATTATATACGTGCATAGTAAAGAGTCAAGATACGGGGCCCTGCTGGGGACTTGCTATCCTGATGTCTGTTTGCATCCCCTTTGCCAGTCAGTGGCTTGGCTGAACAGAGTGAAAAAAGAACTTTTTTTGTTAAACGGAACTAGATCGGATGGGGGAGCTGTAGCAGCCAGTTTTTCCAACATCTTCGGCTCCTTAGTTTGCGTAAAGCCTATATCCACGTGCATACCAAAAAGAAGGGATGGGAAGGGCCCACAAGTCAGTTAAACATGATGAACTTCAGGAAATAATGGTATAAAATAGTGATATATTGCAGACGGGCGATGCTGCAGTCAGTTTTGTAACTGTGTTGCTTTAGCTCTTACGCATAAGTGGTGTTCGAAATGTTGATGTTGGGTTGGGGTTTTTTCTGCTTGTAAAGGGTAAGTTATCCATGATATTTTGAGCAAACAGGTACGTTTTTTTCCTTACACTTCCGGGCAAAATTGCCTGAAATGTTCAGACTTGTTGAGCTTCTGTTGACTGTGGGGTTTTGGGGGGGTTTTTTTGGCAGTTGTTACAAGAGGTGTAGCATGACACGAAGTTATTCTTGCATTTGTGGTGAAAATTGTTTTACTGAATGTGTTAAAGTGATTTCAAGAATTACCAAACTTTGCATTCTTCTGTGCAACTAAGCTCCACTTTAGTTATCTTTTGTGAAGGATTTTCATCATAATTTGGTTTCTAGAAAGCAGCCTAGCCTGGAAAGAGTCTTTATGTACCCTTGTGAAAAAAATTTGAAAGCATGAAAGTGGGGATAAAGATGTAGTGATACAAAAGTAAGGAAATCATTATCAATCCTCTTTTTGTGTGGTGAGGGTATGACAGTTAGCTTGGTTTTGTTTTGAAAACGTCTGTGACCCTCCAAACTTTGGTAATTAGTTGATGCACAAAGCTGTTGGAGATAACCAACGGATAAAAGCAAACCAAGGTTTATGTGTTTAAAAAAAGAACTGTAAGGGTTCTCTCTGTGTGTCTAGATAGATAGATAGATATAAACACATATGCCTGAATGGTCCAGCAGTTTCCAAATTAGCACAGGTTAGGCCGGTCCCATCTGATCTTTGTTGTTTGCTCATTTATGGGAAATGCAGAGCAGACAGAAGGAAAGATTGAAGAAGGAAAAACAGGAATCATTGGGGATGCTGCAAACAGTCTGATAATTACAGAATGTTTTGATTTCCCCTGTCTGTAAGGCTTCCTGTGCTAAGAAATGCTAATCTGTTTACAAAAGTTTCATGATTAAGTCAGATGACACATTAATTTTGTCAGTGGCAGTCAAAATGAGTAATGAAGTATGCTTATTATCGAAAGCTAGACAAAAAAATGAAGTGAAATGTTGCATATTCAGGTTACAGATTTGTATATTGACGGAAGATGATTGCCTATTTAATGACTGTTGCTATCATGGTTAATGGATCGTACTAAGGAATAGCAGATATTACAGAAGCTACTTTTAGTATCTGCATTTTTATTTTAATTCACATTATAGCACAATCGAACTAAACTGTCTTATTGCAGTCTTTGTACAGACTGTACTTTTTTTTCTTTCCCCCCTTTAACTTAAATCATTATAGGACTTTTATTTGGAAAATTCCAAAATAATTTACAGATATATCAGCTTATGTACTGCTCAGTAGTAATCCCTTTCAGCATCACAGGGAGGGCGTATCTTGCCCAACTGCTGGGCAAGTTCTTTTTCCTACAAGTGGCCTTAGAAATTTTACTGTGCAGTCAGACCAGGGACGACCTGGTATGCTGCAAACTACTACATATGGCTTCCTTCAGGCATGGAAGGACGGAGGTCCACACTGACTGCTTGGCGATTTGAGTCTGTGGACCCTAGGGAGTAAAATCTGACAACACGGATCCACTATTGTTTCCTCAAACACTGTTCAGAAACTAGTTTAGTTTAGAGGTAGCTTCGTGTATGTGGTTGTATAAGGAAACCATAGCTAAAATCTATAAAATTTGTCACAAATTTAATTTAGTTCTGACCAGTAGGGAAAAAAAAATTAAGCATATATGGCATATAAAAAGTGTATGCTAATTATTATTTTTTTTTGTAACAGATCTGAGAGCAAATGGGGCTTGTGCTGGTGACTGAGGCTGTAGGCAGTCGTGGCTCAAATCCTGTACAGGAAGAACAAATGTATATTACCACTGCTTTAATTAATTCCTAATGCCGACACAGTTTAATACTGCATAATAGCAGCTAGCTCTTGTATATTGTTTTTCATCATCAGATCTAACAGCATTTTATAGCAAGATGCAAGTAAGACACATACCGATGTCCATCCTAATATGCATACACTTTAAATAAATGTAACATTTCTGAAAATTTCCTTCTCCAAGACCATTAGTAAATATGACTCATTTTTATTGTACTGAAGTTGTATGCACAAACTAGAATGTTTCATTACAGATATTATTGCAAGGTTTATGAATCTGGAAAGTAAATGAACCAACGATATCCTGAATATAATTAAAGATACAAAATGTAGAGCCATAATAATCACAATGCCTCAACAAAAGTGCTTAAATAATGAGAGTTTTAAAGAGGGAGTTATCACTAATGTTTATGGATCATTAGTGAGTCTAAGCATCCCCTGCCCTGTTTTAAGGAACAAAGGTAAGTCTTTGAGGAAGGAGTTTTAAAAAATGTATAGAGTGGACATGCCACGGTGCATGTGTCAACTTTACCACAGCTTGCTTAAATCTGAAGTAAACACAAGAAAGGAAGTGCTGTTGTTGGTTGAGGTTTTTTTGAGAGTACTATTCTTTTCAATGCTTAAATATTCTTGACGTAAATCACACATAACATTTTTAATAACAATTATGTATCCAGTAAGGATAGTCAAGTCAAGGTAAATGCATGCGTAAAGGAGCATGTTCAGCAATGTTGATTTGGGTGCTGGTTGTCGCTGGTTGTCTTTGGTGCGTGAAGTCACTCAGCTCCAGTCTTGGGCATCTTGATGACTGTCATTACAGACAGACACCTGGCAGTTCTGATCACATTCCTCTCCCGCTGTACGGCTGAATTAGCTGGGGTTGCTTTTCTGCTCAGTTACATCAATCTTAAACCAGCACAGTGTAGTGGAGAAGCAAGACCTTTGAAGGATATTCCATCAGTTTGCAAGTAACACGTGTGTACTAATGGAAGAACAAGGCCTCAGTATGTATGATTATTTTGCTAATATGATCAGAGGATTTGCTTCTGCAGTTAAGAGTAGTCCATCAAGTGATACCCCATCATGTACTCTTAAAATAGTGGCATTCAACTCTTCATAGTAAACAGTAGCTTCTAAAAACTAATATGCTTCTGTTTTTTTCTCAAGGCTTGAGAGATGCCAGAAGCACACTAAAATTATAATTTGGTATGTAAAAACAATAGCTTTCTTGGTTAAATACTTTAAGTGGTCTAGTTAATCTCAAATTTAAGTTTGAATTTTAATATCCTGTTTTCTACTCATCTAGCTGCCTGTCTCAAGTCTGTCCTATTAACATTCATTTACGTTCTTGTTGGCTTTTGTCGGTGGCCAAGTAAAATAATAGCAGCTTGTTATTTAGATAATCCTGGTATCTTCAAGCAATTACAAATATAACATAGGAGAATGTAAAGAAGAGAAAGGGACAACCTGTATAGTTAGAAACATAGGTTTTTGCAATTACTGACACAAAATACAGGCTTCCAAGCTACTACTAAACACTCATACGTTGTCTGTATGAGAAAATGTGACGTTACATGGTGTTTGAAATAGGACCTTTCCTATATTAACATACAAAAATACACTTTGTTAACAGTTAACAGAAATAACTTGCATTTTTAAGAGGCAGGACAAGTCCTTGTTGGGACGGAAACTGCATTTGCTTATGTTTCGCATAAAGTAAGCCTACTAGCCTAAACTGGTGGCTTTCCAACTCTCTTTGTCTGGATGTCCATACAGCAAACATCAGGTTACTGAAAAGAGGGTTCCTTTCTTAGTTACCTTTTGTCCGTGAATCCCTGAAACAGCGGTTGAAAATTACCGGCTTAAAGCCTATCCTCAGAGGCTGGTGAATTTTTTTAAGGGGTGGGGTTACAACAGCATGTAAAGGCAAATAACTAAGATGAGAGTTTCTGAACGTTCTTGCTGCGTTGGGACGTCAAGTCATACTCTCAGTTAATTTTAACATTTTTGGCCTTATTCTTTATATTAATCTTAAAAAAACAGTAATAAAATTAGTCACTGATATGTTATGGCTTGTTTCTGTCCAGGTACCCTGTGCTTTGGTTTTCAGGGGCTTGACATAACGAGCCAAGGGAAGGAATTATTTCCTTGATAATGAAATGGTTTGTCCTTTGCATTTAAGGACAAACTAATATATAAAGAGTAAGATGAGTAACTCAGTGGAATAACTTAATTTCAGTGAAGTTGAACTTTGATGATATAAATGTTCTACTTTGCAATTTACAACAACTACATAACATTTACCTCTTTAGCCGCACTGAGCTCCACGCCTGTGGGCTTGAATCAGAAAAAACTATCACTTAAATCAATGGGAGTTGTGTCTCAATGCAGATTTTGATTTTAAAAATATTCTAAAGATTCATTTTAAACCTGAAATAATAAAATTAAATAAATCTTCAAACAAAGAGAAGCTTAAGTGGTTCTCTTGAGATTTTCATAAAGATGTAGTCTTTGGATAAAAACCCAATATACCGAATTCAAACCTATAACACTTCCCCTGGTATCCCTTCGATAGACTCCTGAAAGAATTTTTGTAACTGTTTTAATAATCATTATTTTGAATGCAATATTAAAATAAATAAGATGGCATAGTACAGAGAAGCATGCCTCCAAGTGATATACTCATTGTGCAATGAAACCATTCCTCTGAAGATGAAGCAAGATCATTAAAAGTAAGAAGTTATTTTACAGACAATTTAGTTTTTGATGCTTTTCCAAGAGTTCCTTTACTAGTGTCTCTAAGGAGAAGAGATGCTCATCTACCTCTTCTGGTACAAGACTTCTGATAGAATTAGCAAGTTCAAACAGGTATTCTGTGTTTCTTCCACTAGGGCCAACTGCATTAAAAATCTGTTCAGCAATTTCTTCCAGAGGTGCTGGACCAAGGTAGTTAGGGTTGTCACAAGTTCCAATGTATAACAATACATCGAACGGTTTTACCGACAGATCTTTTGGATAGAAAATGACAGTTGTAGTTCTGTAGCCTCCTTTCTCTCTGAAGTCCAGGTGTGCCTTTACTTCACATTCTTGTCCAGCTGGCAGTCTGTAAGCAACACCCCATACAGACCCCTGTTGAAAGAAGAAAAGAAAATCCAAGCAGTGTTTAAAAGGTTACTAAAAAATTAATGGTTTTCTGTTGTATTTAGCTAAAACCGTCTTAAATAAATTAATTTTCTTCCATTTTCAGTCTTTCTATTGCTATTTCTCACACTGTTTGTAGAAAGAGTCCCAGACTAAAAGGGCTGCTTTATTTAGGTAATTTTCAGTCAAAATGGTAATGATCGACGCAGATTGATCATCCACTTTCTTGCTAATGCTGAGGCCTTTCTTATAAAACAATCTATTGTTACAATTAAAGTTGAAACAGTAAATAGCTTTGGCACGGCCTACTAAGGAGCTGGCAGAAAGGATACAAAGTGTCTTCCTGACCTCACAAAATTCGTATCTGAGAGCTAAAATTTTAAATAGTGCCAAATTCAAAGTACTATTGATTGGGTCCTTTCTCTGGTTAGTTGCAGCTTCATTTCTAAGGACCCAAGTGTCCACTGCATCTGTTAGACGCGCTTGGAGGGACAAGTGTGGTAATGTTACTGCACTGAAACCGAATCGGAGAAGAATAAGTTGAGACACGAACCTTCATTTTGCACCGTTAAGTGTGGCATATCCAGCACCTCAGCAAATAGTTAGGAAAAATTTCATTTCCGTCTTTGAGAATCTGAATATTTCTTCACCCTCTTCACAGATAACATCTCTGAGAAAGTATTTAACTGTGGTGTGTATTAGTTATACTCTCCTACCAAGTTTTATGTGAACAAATCAGTGAGATCTGTGTAGGGATAGGTTTGCATGGGGTTTTTGTTTTGTTTTGAAGTGGCATAGAAAAATGATGATGGTCTCTTATCCACTGAAGACTACCAAGTGCTTCTTAGGAGTGCTGTTTTACAATAAATGGTAGTCTTTCATCTGCTGGCAATATGAAATGTGGATTCTTCCTGCAGTTGGTATGTATATCAGTGCTACAGTGGTGATGACAGAGCACTTAAGGTTGGGCTTTGTTTTGTTGCCGTCTTTTTTTCCCCTAAAACTGGATCGTAGTATTTAGTCATGATATCAGACAGTGCTAGAGTGGTGGTGTTAATTAATGAGCATTGAATTTTGGAGTCAGAACATATGCTGGGCAAAGGCATTTTAAGGGGGGGGAGGGGAATAAAAAATCAGGAGTAATTTTCTATTGCCTGCTTTTGTAGATGGTTACAGTATTTGATGTGCTGTGGCCAGGAACAGCACTAACGAGTACAAGAATGGGTTCCTTGCTTTCCCTCGACTGTCTGAGATGTGGGTTCACTCCAGCTGGCTGCAGGAAATGTGTTCGTTTTTAAAACAACCTCTTCTGCGCCTGTTATTCTCTTGAGTTAAACCTGCCGTTCAGACCTACTTCGGTGTTGATAGGAAAATAAATATGGGTGCAGTGGAGACATGGATTTAAAGTCCTAAGACTAAGTACTGCTAGTTCATTTATTTAGTTTTCAGTACAGGGAATTCCTACTTCAGATGATGGAAAATTATAATCCAGAAACCTGACGAGGAGTGTGATGCTCTTTTTTCTTTTTTTTGTGTGTGGTTTCCTCTTAACTGGCAAATAAATTCAGATAGAGCAAGTAAAAATAAGTCTGTAAACTAGGTGTTTCCAAGCCTCTGTGTATCTTTAGTGAGAAAGGACAGACAGGCTAGCACAGAGCTGAGAGCTGGCATTGCCGGTAAAGTACCGCTGCTGGTGTCACCATAGTATTCGGGGCGGGGGGTGCAGGGGAAAAATTGCTGTAGTCTGCTAAGATGCCTTAAAAACAAGGTTACCTTCTTAAACTGCAGAACGAGTAACTGAAATTAAAGCAAATTACTTGTCCTATCATTTGATATTGATGTGTAAAGGGCAATTATCTGGCCACACCAGATTCTGGAGAAGAGGGAAAAAAACCCCAACCAAACAAAACTGGTTTGCTAAGGGGAAAAAGGTTTCTATGGTAACAAATAAGTTTGCTTAACAATATAAGCTGAGTGACAACAAACATAACCATTCTTTGTCAATATGGGCGTCTGTGTAACATAATGGTACCCAGCAGTAACCCCGTGCTAGAAAGGTGCAGAAAATCACAATGAGAGACAGCGCGTTGCATTTTGCTGGTTTTGCTAACTGTGAAAACCAGCTGAAGTTCTTGATTACTGCTAAACTTACCTCTCTGGCTGCCATTTCAGGGAAATAGATCAGTAAGACAGCAGTATCATAATTGTATAGAAAGGCAACTGTAAATAAAAACTATGACCAAAATACCCATCCTCCGTGTCTTACGGCCTGGTGTCACGTGGCCTTGCTCTCCCTCTGCTTTCATGCCATCCTTTCTTCCTTCCCGCTCTTCTGGAGGCACTGGTACCTGCAGGGATTCCCTCTCCTGGAGAGGGGTGAAGCTGGACAGACACGACCATTGCAGCCGTCCCCGGCAAAGCGCCAGAATAGGGCATGCGGCAGGGTCAGGGGGGCCCAGGGCATCAGCAGGGAGCGGGAAAGCAGTTGCATCCAAGGGGCATCCTGCGCTAGCCCCCCCCGGGCTTCCCCAGCCCAGCTCGGTGCTTTTGTCCCAGCTGGTGAGCAGGCCAGCCAAGAGCTTTCTGCTGGGCTAAAGCCCTAAAAAAAATTGCAGGTAGTTGGAAGATGGCTTCTTCGCTATCAAACAGAATTGGAATGGGTAACACGTAAGTCTAAGTACTTTTATAAGCAGAAGAATCTTGATTTTCCTCCAGCTTATGTGACTGTAAGCCTTGTTTGTTCTCCCCTCCCTCCCCAGCCCAGGCACTCCCCTTGCAAACACTGCCATTGCACTGTCCGTGTGAGTGTTAGGGAAAAGGTGACAAGATAAACCCGAACAGTAGACTCGGGCCAATGACCATTTTCTACAAACAGGAGCTAATTTCACAATATTACATAGAAACCAAAAGCACAGTTGTGGCATTTAATTCCTTAAGCATTTTATCTGTGTAGTAAAAACCAAAGCAAGGGTATCTCCTTTTTTTTTTTTTTATCACTGCAATGTAATCTTGATTTGTTTCAGTTTTTATTTTGGGAGGGCAAGATTACAGTTCTGGCACAACGTCTGGGGTCTACTACTGGCATATCATCGGCACTATACGTATGCTGCAAGTAAAATTCTGCATCTTTTAACTTAGCCAAAGTGACTGTTCTTGAAAATACTTTAAAATATACCTTTAGTAATAACAGACCCAAACTACTTCCAGTTTCTTAGTTTAGATTGGTTGATTTATATGAAACAATCAAGAGTCATTGGTGTAACACCGAAAAATTTTGAGAACTTTTCACTGTGCTAAAGATAACTCCAGTATTTGCCTGTAGAGAAGCAAAAATTAATAAGAGACTTACTATACAGTCTGGGAATGCAACAGGACATTCTGTACGCTACAGAGACAGAACAGGAGTACTATACCTCAGGGTCTTCAACCAGAGTCACAACTCTTCCAGGCTAAAATTAAAATAATTCAAAAAAATCATAGTTCAGTTAGAGGCTTTTACCCTAAATCACGAGCAAACCCAAAACCAAACAAGAAGAAAAACAATTAAAAGTAATGAAAGGGTCAGAGAACTAATCCAGGACAGTCTTAGTAAGGTCTATTTCTTTGAGATCCAGTATAAATATTTTCTGAGAATAGCTGTTTATCTGTATTAGATAAACCGTGATAAACAAAATGTTAAATTCTGAGTGAAAGGTATCTGCAACACAGAAGCTAAATTACAGGCAGTCATTAACAGGGAGGTTTTGAATGGCCTTGCTTTGTATGTGCTGTCCAAATTCAATTCTATTCCTGTTTAGAATTATGCCAGTAATTCATTAATGTAAAACTATCCACCTTTCTCGGTCATGTTGCTTCTCCACAGTACTATGAGATTTTTTTAATCTCCAGAGTGCACAGTGAGGTGAACCTTCTCACTTGTATTCAAAAAGTTTATACGCAGGCATGGAGAATAACGTAACATAGACATCTAGCTCGCGTGGAACTGAGCAAGATGTTACCACTTCAGGCTGGGTTGGCACTGGCTGAATTTTAGAAAATGTTAATTGCATCCTATGGCACATGGCAACTCCTAGGTTTAAAAGCTCCTAGCTGATCGGATGGGTTTTTAAAACATACAGCAAAGAAATCTGCTAGCAATTTTTAGTAGGCACCGTGTTACTCTAAGTTGAAAAAAACAAGTTTATAGTGCAAATGACTATTTTCCCCTTCTTTTCCCCCTGCCAGCTCGTTCTCCCTTACTGGGCAAAGGGAGGGTACCTTGGTACAGGCTTGTTTTTCCAATGAGTTACTTCTTGCAGGAGAAGACTAAGAAACCAGTTTTTAAACACTGAAAAGAAAACTGTTGAAATTTGTTGTATAACCTGGAGAATAACATTTTAAAACATAAAACCCTATGGAGAACTACATCTGTACTTTAAAATTACTAATTTTGGCATCAGATTAGTGTCCAAGTGTCTTTGATTAGAGGTAACAGAAAGCAGAGGTACTGGTGTTTGTTCTGGTGTAGAAAATCATTCTCTTAGGTGTTACGAAGATAACCTGAACCCGGTGTACTTGGATGCACGCCTTTCAGTTTTAGCTAACTTTCGGTCTACATTTCAGTCTTTTTATGACTCATGACTAATAGTTTCATTGACATGTCCACGCTTTTCTGTTTGATAGGTCTGTACTTGTGTTTGTCTGTCTCACACAGTAACAGCGTAGGGTTTTCTCCTGCCCCGAGCCAGTGGCAAGCCATGCGTTCTTTTGATAACGAGCCAAATACGAAATCTAGTTTTTGCAGAGCACTTTGTAGATACCATCAGCTGTAGATACTATTTATTCAGTGTCAGATTTTTTATTATCTTAAAGGCTGTTTGTTTATAAGCTCTGAGGTGCTGCGTTTTTTCATTTTTGTGCCGGTTTTCTCCCAGCAGTAGCCATCTATTCCTGGGCTGATTGAATAATAATGAATAATAAATGATTACTTATTTGAGTACTTAGAGGAGACAGGTCTGTTACCACAATTAATCAAGATAACTCAGGTGTTACTTTCGGGAAGTTTTCTCCATAGCCATTAATACTTCCCTGACTTGTGTACTCGATACTGGTCACTAAGATTTTGTAAATTATGGATTAAAGAGCCATTCTGTGGTGGGAAACAACTCTGTTACCAGGAATGCCTGTATCTGAAGCCTAAATATTACATGAAAGTGAAGTACTGAGGAGTACTTAATCTTCAGATTGGTTGTGTGATGAAAGAACGATCTGTTTGTCTAGGGAAGGACAGGATATTTATTGTAGTGGTTTGCAGAGTCCCTTGTCTTGCATGGAGCTACCTAAAACAAATGTCACTAAGGAATCACAGGTATTACCTCTGCTAGCTACATAATGAAAATTGCACATCTATAAATGACCGGTGATATACTGTAAACCAAAACCATTTTTGTTGTGCCCAAGTACTGGCAAGGGCAAAGTTGAACGACCTCTTGAATCGGGTGTCTTTGAGGGGTTTGTGTCAGTTCTGTGCAGACTACTGCCAGGAATTCCGACAAAGGCAACCTTCCATTGGATCACACTGGAGCAGCCGTGTGGTCTGCAGCCACCCAGGAGTTTTCTAAGGCATCTGTAGAGCTAAGGGCCATCACCCCTTTGGATGGGAAGGGAAGCCACTGCGGAAAATTAAATACATGTGTCAGCTCTTGGCGTTGTATTTCACTTCAAGCCCTCAACTGTACTGTACACTAGAGCTCCCAAATGTAGTCCTGTCTTAGAGTGCACGTGATGCGGGATTATTCTAGGTTTTACCATCCTTGGTTCAGTAAAAAGAGGAAAACAGCATTAGCATGATGCAGAGTCTGCACTAGAGTCTGTGATGTTTTCTGGGCATAGGGGCTTTGCGTGGAGTTCCCCAGGGCAGTCCTGAGGTCTAGCTGGTGCGTGCTATGAAGTATGGAGTAAACTGAAATAAGATCTTCCACTGTTAGATTGTTTTCAGTAGTACCATAAACTGCTCAGCTACTAAAATTACTGAATATTTACTGATAGAGGAACCAATTAGTTTTTGCATCTGGATGTGAAAGGTAGAATAAAAGGAAATATTACCTTAGAAATAATTTTAGCTTGGTCACTTCTTAAATTTTTTCAGAAAGGGAGGTGTAAATTTGCTAAGAAGTAGGAATCTAATGATTTTAAACGGTTTCCTTCAAAGCACAAGTTTATTTAAACAAAGCGTAGCCTTTCCTACTTCCTTATCCTGTGGCTCATTACGGTATAAGAGGTGCCTATCTATCCCTCCTCTCCCCTATAGCCCTCTTGCTGGCAGCCGTCACGCGGGAAGAAACCTCCAGGGTAAATCAGGGAATCCCAGAGATGGCAAGGCACCTCTGGAGATCCTTTAGCCCAACCTCCTTTTTTCTGCATTTCACTTTTAACAAACTTGATTGCCTTAAAACAATTTAACCGTAAGCTGACCCAGTAATTCTATGCATGCAGAAACTCAGGAGTTTTCTGTTTGGACAGTTTGGACAGAGGCAGCAGACAGCTGGAGCGAGATTAACCATGTCATCAAGTTTCCCCAGGTTTTTTTCTAAGCACATTGGAGGGCTAGGACCAAAGACAGCCTCTGGCAGAGCCAGAACCGAGATTCCCCAAATGTCAGGCCTGTCAGTGTGCCGTGTAGTCGAGCGAGTGCCAGTGCCAGATCAAGGACAGCGGCTAAAGCGAGCAGTCGGAAGCTGGGAGGGAGGAGGGTTGTAAGGAGAGGAAGCCAAACATCACTGTTTTGGTAGCAGCAAGCTATTAGTTTGGTTCAAACCATATTGTGATAATAGCTTCGACCCTTGAATGTGTTTACACTTCTGTGCCAAACCAAACTCCTAGACTTTAATGTTTGAGAAGGTTTATGTGAATCGTGCAGGTTTGCATTTCTGTTGCCATTCATTTCTGAAGTTCACAGTAAGAAATTTGAATTTGCCATTTATGAAAACATTTTTGTTACTTCTTCAGGTCTTTCTAAGCCAATAGCATTTTTTTTCAGGGAACACTGTTATTGCCTGGTAAAATTCAGGCTGCTTTAATGTACAATTTGGAATAATCCTCTGAAAATATTATTTCTAAATACAGCTGATGTATAAATTGTGTATTTTTCAAGAAATGTTTATTCCTTTTTTTACATTCTTAATCTGTTCTAACCAAACTTTTTGCTATTTATCATCCTGTAAACTATAAAATATGGCCCCATGATTAAACATCACTTTATACCTAGTTAACAGTCTTATTACAGTAGGAGCTGAGGAGTTCAAAGTACGATTACAAGGTCAACCGAGTTTTGTACTAAAAGCTTGCTGCCGTTGTACGTAAAAATGCTTTGTATGTTCTTGTCGCGCTGACCGTGGAATGTTGGAGCAACGAGTGTTTTCAGGAGAGGTTTTTTTAATTTGTTGGCTACTCTTTTACTGTGTTAGTACTGAAGGACCATTTCACTCACAGCTCACCCACAAGAGATGTAATTAATCTCTGATGTCAGGGATTGTAAAGATTTTATAGCAGAGAGCATTTGGCCTGGGGAAATGGGAGGTCCCAGCTGAGGGAGCCTTTTTGCCTTGCAAGTAGGAGCAACAACTCATGGACCGCAGGAATATAAAAAGGTGTTAACTTGTTGATGCTGAGAAAAAGTGTAGTTAATGCTAAGTGTTTTTTATAAAACATAAAGTACAATGCATTAACCAGTTTACATAAATAAGGACCTGTGCTCTCAGTCTCTCCAAACAAGCATCTAAACAGAAACAGAACAAAGCATGGGCTTGGGGAGGGCAGGGAGATTATTGTTTTAAGGCTCTGCAGATGATGGTTCTGGGTATGACCTTGACTGGGGCAGAAATACAAATGTCTAAGCATCTTGAAACCAATTATATGTTAGCGAGCAGTAACCTGGCATGGCTATTTTGCAAGATTTCCAGTATCTGCACAAAGACAGTCCCTCGGAGCATTCCCCTGAATTTCAGCTAGCCCAGCAGAAGATAATGCCATGAGTCACCAAGGATGTTTGCAAAAGGAAGAAAAACTGGCTGGTGCAGGTTTTATTCCTTTCCGAAGCCCTAAAAGTAAGACTTTCTGATGACTGATTAGGGCTTTTCTAAAATTATTTTTTTTAATAGCTGGTTTCCTAAGTAGGGGAGGCCGATGGGATCACACTCTTTGATGCCCCACCCTGACAACTTTTGTGCATGTTTTTCACCTGAATTCAAGTGAAGAACAGAAGTTTCCCAATGTTTATACAAACATAATCTTTGAAAAGGGATGACTGGTAGATGAGAAATGAGTGTTCCCCCTGTGAAAGCGAACGGTAGCTGTCCGGCCCGGGAGCTAACCGAGCCTGCCGCAGGGCATGCCGCATCTCCAGCCAGGTGAGGTGGCGGCCGGGAGTGGGGCAGGTTTGGAGATGGGAATCATGTGTGTGACAGCATGTAAGCCACATGACAAAGCGAGGCTTTCTCAGTCTTCAAAGCAACAAAAGCAACGTGGCGAAGCGTTCTGGGGCTCGAGTTCAGAACTGGGACAGCTGCATTTGCACAGCGCTGCTGCAGCCTGAAAAACATGTGTGCCGAGCCCGAGGCTGCCTGCATATAATTTATTTCTTTGCAGTAAGCTTTTTTTTTTTTTTTTTTTAAATACTAGATGCCCAACTCGTGTTAGTACCTGAAGCGTGGTGGTTTGCCTTGCAGAAAAGTAAATGCGTGCGTGTGTGTGTGTGTGTGTGTATTATCTTTAAGTACTGTGCAAGTTGTTTTATGTGTTGTTATTTCGTTATGCGTTTGATGTTCTAACTAGTGCTGTTTAGAAGAAGATGAAAATTTCCTCCATGCTACATGTAGGATGCTGTGGTTTATTTTTAAAAAGAATCCTTATGCCTTTTCTGAAGGGGCTTTTTTAAAGCTGTATTCCAGTTTTAGAGTGGAGTTACCAGGGCGCAGGTTAGAAGAGCACTTCAGGGATCATCAAGAAAACATGGTTTTGTGATACAAACCCAGCATCCAAAGTAGGTGAACTGTTACGAGAGCTGTACGCAAGTATCAGTTTCTGTACATTTATGATCTCTTTGCATTTCTGATGACTACACAGTGAGCAGCATCTGCAGCCATAAATAACAGTCCTGCCACATCAAAGTCACGCGTGTAACTTGCTGGGCGCTCCCGTAACCTACTGTTTCTTTACCCTTTGTGGAGCTATTTAGGATTCTGTAAGGGTGGCAGCCCTCCTACGGGCAGGGTGGTGGTACAGGCTTTCGAAGCAGAGTTAAGGCTCTGTTCTCATTCCCCTGGCTGACCAACACATCTGTCTGCATGGAACTGGGAATGCTCAGTTCTGGAATTTTAGTTTCTTGGTGGCTTTTTGTTTTTGTTTTGTTTGATTTTTTTCCAAACAGGAAATATTTCCTCCTCCACGAGTTTTCATTTGAAAGTAAAAAAAAAAAGCTGCAAACCAGCGAGGCGGTTGCTCAGATCAGCACTTGTGGGCTTTACTTGTTAACTCGCCTTTCTCTCCCAAGGCTGCCACCGCACCGCGGGCGTTCCCCTGGGTAGGGCAATGTCCCTGGCGCCTAACTCGGTTAGTTCTGAGCTGGTAACAGGGGCTGGTGGTTATTTTTGTCACCATTCCCCTCCCGTCTGAAGTCCGTTCTGTTCGCTGGGGTTTCTTTAACTGCCAGCAGAGAAGAAAACGACTTCAGGGACTTTGGGAAACGCTTCTGGCCCCAGAG
>JAVJGI010000035.1:1468386-1493290 GCA_035590275.1 Ibycter americanus | reverse complement strand
GCAGTGGAGCTCTGTTGCTATAAAAAGGATTGTTGGATGATAGGAAATACCTGTCCCTGGTTTGGATTAAAATATTTATTTGCCATCCTAAACCCATGCCAAAGCACAGTGTTCATGATGGGTCTATGTATGAAATGGTAAATTGTTCTTTTACCTGAACTCAATAGTGAAAAACAGGTAGGATTTACTTCTTAAATTGTAATGACCACATGAAAAATGACCATACATTTAAAATGAATCATTGCATCAGATCACAAAATAAATAGTGTTTTTACATCTTTGCAGGATATTGGAGTTGCTAATACCAATTACCGATCGCATTTGTGACAAAGGCAAAGGCAAAGTGAGCCCTGTGTATTCAGCAGTATATGGTGGTAATAAAGAGTGTCTGGAAATGTTACTTAAAGAAGGCTATAGTCCAGATGCTCAGGAGTGCCTTAACTTCGACTGTAGATCACCCATGTGTATGGTCTTCCAAAAAGAGTAGGTACACCTCTGCTATTTTGAAACTATTCATAAACCTGTTGGCCTTTATTTAACTTTTCTCAAATGTGCAGTTTTCCTGCCTTCCTTCCTCAATTCTTGAGCTGGCAGTGTTAAACTGTAAGTATCCGAAGGGTGTGTGGGGTTTGGATTGCTCGCACGAGCCGAAGAACCTTGCGGAAATCCCGGAGGGGAAGCTCCCACTCTTCGAAGAAGAGTCTCGTAGAACATAATTGCAGTTTTCCTGCTTCCAGGAGGCCTTATCAACATGTCTCTGACGCTGTAATTGGATCACAAGGACTCTGAAGTAGCCAGATCCTTTTCAGTAAGGATGAGTTATTGGAAAAAAATAGCGTATTCCGTTTCTGTATGCCAGTCTTGTGCATAAGACGTGCAGAATTAATCAGCTCAGCACTGTAGTGGTGAGGAGGACTGGGGAACTGAGTGATGGGTTCTTTTAGATCATGAACCATTTCTTTTTATGCCTGGTGAGTGATGCGTACCCCTGGTGTTCAATAGGAGATAAAACAATGCTTACTTTATAATGCAAAGGCTATAATTTTGGAGGAAAAATAGTAAGGTGTAAAAGCCTGCCTCGTAAGTGTGTGTGTGTGTGTGTGTGTGTATATATATATATATATATATATATATATTGTATCTCACTGGGATGCTGTGTGCAGTGGGTTGCAGAGCTTCCTGCAAAGACAGCTGGATGTAAATTAAACCCTCAACGAGTTTGAACATTAGGCTGATCCCTGACTTCTGGGGGGCAGTCATTTGGTATTTTCACATACTTGTCCGTCTGTTGCGATTGGCATATCTTTCAGGTGAAACCTAATCTAGTGGGCACGGTGCTTCCTGCTTACGGCAGGCAGGTGGTGGGGCAGCAGGGTGGCGATACCCCTGCATTACAGGTGCTGCTCGCTGATGGCTTTGGGCAGTTTGTGGTCAGAAAGCTTGCTTTGAAGGGTTGGAAGCTGGTCGGAACCATAGGTTTTTCAGAACGAAAAGAACAAATGTGTTAAATGTAGGGAGTGGGGTCTCCTGAAGGAGTTCTGCATTTTAAACTGGTGCTTTCCGGAAAGAACTGCGATCAGAACGGCACACTGTGTTTTCCTTTAGTTTGGGGGGATTTTTGGTAGAAGAAATTTGGTTTCGTGGAGGCAAGTAGTGAAACGGTAGATGCTTTCTGGGGAAAAACTAACAGGATGCCCTGTTTCTTGTGTGCTGTTCATAGGTTTTTTTATTTCATTGATATTTTCCTGAAATACGGGATCACCTTACTTGGGATTAATCTGGGATATTGCCTGTTCCATGAAAAGTTTACTTTGTTTCAACGGTTCTTGAAGCTGGGCTGTTCACTGCCTTCTGGGGACCAGTTACTGGAGTTCATAAGTTACACAATTAAAGCACACGAGGAGTACAAGGAATGGCTGCCTTATCTGCTCTTGGCTGGTTTTAATCCGGTGAATTTAATGCGCAGATTCTGGTAAGCAGATAATGTTATCTTGTTTACTTAAATATTGTATGCTAATCTGCAAAGCTGTTGCTAATGTTATTTAATGAGCGCTTTCAGAGGATAGTACTTGATAACCAGTTGCCATGATGGTGAGGGTTATGAAATAAATCACACTTAATGGCTGCATTCAGTAAAAAACCCATTTATTTTAGGAAGGAATGGAGATTGTGTGATTGCTACCCTGGGGGAAGGCATCATTTTGCAATTTTATATCAAACATCTCTAATTAGCCCCCAAATCTAGTTGCAAATTGTGTATGTATAATACCGTAACGGTAAGAAGAATTTAAAATACCAAGAAAGAGGTCAGGAAGGACGGGAAACAAATGCAAAGTGCAGCTGGGCCAAGGCTAGGAGGAGAGGAAACGGATGCAGTTAGAGATTGTGTTAAAGAAAGTAATGTGGCAAAAATTCCAGTCTGATTTTATTATTTCAATTTTTTTTAAGTTCTTCCACATATAAATAGCTGCTTGGTGATGTTTTATATTTAACTAGGCACTACAGAATTAAACCTATATGTAAAATTATCAAGTATCTGCACTTTCTTCCGGGGTTTTCTTGTCCATGAAGGTGACACTTAGACTTTACTACCACCATGTGCCTCAGCTGCGTTAAAACATAATGTCATAGGTGTAAACTCATTACATGCTTTACATAACCGTATGAAAGGAGTAGGATTTTAAGGTTTACTTAAATATTGATTTATATTTCAGATACTGTTAGGATATCATGGTTAAGATATCATTGGTCATTTTAACTGCGTTCATTTATGACTTAGTAAGATTCTGTTAATCATTAGCATCCATGGTTTTCTGAAGAGTGCTTGGAGCATATATGAAGCGCGGCGTATCTGTGCTTCTGTAGGTTGCATTTATTCATAGAAGACCAAGTGACTGCGAAAGTAAACACGCTACAAGATTGCAGTTCAGTGCCTGAACAAACCGCGCTGTCCATGTGTCTCGTATATGATGCTTTTGGGCATTCTTGTTACCTAAACCACAAACACTTCTATAGCAATTACTTCCTTTAAGTGTCCACTTTTTAAAAGAACACTTATCACATCATAATCTACAAAGTTAACGTTTTTGTAAATTTAACTTCAGTATTAACTATTAACTTCTGTCCTGGCAGGTAACAGGAGGATAGTAGACAGCAAATGACATATATGCATATGGTTCATTAACTGTCTCCGGCTCGTTGTGCAAAACAACTGTATAATCAGTCACAAGCTGGTCAGTCTAGAGCACTGACAATTTTGATTACCAGTGGGAAAAGTAGAACCATCATTCTCTTACAGAAAGCTAGGCAATCGCATCTCTCTCCTGTATGCTTTTCAGTGAATGTATGTAAGTTCAATCAAATGCAAAGAATGAAATAATAAAGACTAGAAGGGACATAAAATAATTTTGACATTAATCTCTTGTAAAAAGCAAGTGTATTAAAAATATTTAGTCTGGTATTTTTGTTGTGTTTAGAGCACTTAGATTTCCATTCAGATGAAAATTGAGGATTGTACACACCTAGCCAACGTTCTGTGAAATTGCCTGGCTCCTCATCACGCGTAACACTAGGGCAGTTGTTTTACCTGCTGTTACTTAAACCTCTTTATACACCCTATTCAATAAGCTGTTGTTAAAAAGTTCTTCACACATGCTGAAGATTTTAAAAGTAAATCGTACTGATTTCTGAATACATATAAATGCAGTTGCTGGTAGAAGGAGAGTTTGAAACACTTGTAAATTTTGTGGTTTGGTTTGGTTTAATAACGAAGTATCTGAATATATGTGCATTTTTTCCCCCAAATGTGGTGGTAATGCTTATAATGCTCTGGTGCCTTGACCCCTTATTAAAATTTAGGTGGAATAAGAAATTAGTGCAGAGGAGAATGCTGCCTGTTACTGAGGTATTTAAGTTTCAGAGCAGGTATTTTCCTCTCACAGTCTAACTTATTTCTAAAAAGAAACAGAGGAACATAAAATTACACTCGTATAGAGGCCTGTGCTGTCAGAATTACTTTGGATTTCTCTTTAACGGTTTTCTGTCCCTAGGCTTAGGATTTGTTAAGGATTTGTTAGAAAATAGTAACGCTTTCTGTGTGTTGTTCCCATTATTATATTTATACTATTGTGTAAAATGATATTTTATGGGAGTTTTTGTCATGCAGGATTTTCTCTGTGAGTGAGAATGCCCTTAATTTCATCCTGGAGTTCACAAACTGGAAGAGGCTTCCTCCAGCTGTAGAGCAAGACCTTTCAGACTACAAAGAGAAGTTCACTTGGACTCCCAAGAGCCATTTTGGTAAGCAATACAGTTAGGGGAAAAAAGTCTCTGTGTGTGCCACCTTCGGGGCTCTAAGTGGGAAACAGCTCTCTGGGCTCACGCCCGGTGGCAAAGAAGGTTCCGGAGTCGATAGACATTGCTTGTCCAGAACTGGGGAGCAAAACCAGCTGTTACCCTAAACAAGCAAAACACATTTGAATGAGTTTTACTCGTTGCATTGTTCAGTTCGTGGTTGGTGTGTTTCAGGTAGCTGTTCTCAGCTTAGGCTGTCTTGTCCACTTCGCGTTAATGCACGTGCTGTGAAATCCGGGTAGTGACCGTACATTAGTGCTGTGCCTTCCTGAAACTATTTGTTCAGCCTCTTGGAAGATTTAAGGGAAGATGATCAGTATTACTTGGTTATGTTTTCTAGACAACATCCCACTGATTGTGGGTTTTTTAACTGGATTTTTTTTCCAGTGAAGTGTCTGTCCTGTTCTGTAAGCGTTTGACAGTAGTTAAAACACAAACCGTATAAAACATCGTATTAAATACCTACAAATCTAGCTATTCATTGTCACCCTTGCATGTCATTCCTGTCAAAATGTGGTCAGCCAAAAAGATTCAGTAATTGATTGTCCAGGAAGACACTAATGCTCGCTGCGTTCACCCTTCAGAAAAGCAGCTTTAACGTACAGGTCATGCTTTGTGACCTATGCATTATGCTACTGAAAAATTGCCCTTGGGTGTCTTTGTTAGTGACTAATTTAAAAGCAAATTCTTTTTCAAAAGGGTCTGTACTCTTTTTTAAAACGTCTTAAGTGATAATGTTCTTAAATAATACTTATTTTGGAATATTTGAAGATAATTAGGATATCTTTTTGGAGGAAAAAAAGGTTTTATTTGGGGAAATCTAGATGAAGTTCTAAGTTTCCTTTGCTGTTGGTAAAAAATCTTTTGTGTTGTAATAGCATCCCATCCAGTAAGTACAGCCAAAGAGAGGAAGCAGAGTGGAAAGAGCAGGGAGGGGAGGTCTGAAAGTTTTCACTCTGATTCTCTCGGGCAAGAACAGCCAGGGCAGGCCAGCTGCGGCGCCGGGAGGCAGGCTTCCCGCTGGAGAGGTCCCAAGCACTTGAACGGGAGATAAGCCACTCATGTGAGTGAGCAGAGGAAATGAAATGTGAAGGGCTCAGGAACTCGTGCTCACACCTTGTGGTGGTTCGACCCTGGCTGGATGCCCGGTGCCCACCAAAGCTGCGCTGTCACTCCCCTCCTCAGCCAGACAGGGGAGGGAAAATGCCACAAGAGAAGGACAAGGAGACATCAGTCACCGTCACAGGCAAAACGGGCTTGACTTGGGGAAATTAAATTAATTTATTGCCAGTCAAAGCAGAGTTGGGTAGTGAGAAATAAAACCAAATCTTAGAACACCTTCCACCCCACCCTTCCCTTCTTCCCAGGCTCAACTTCACTCACGATTTTCTCTACCTCCCTCCCCTCGGGTGGTCTCACTCCTCTCTGTGGCCGCAGTTGCACCATTTTTCCCCCTGAACTCTGCTGTCCCAGAGGCGCTGCCACCATCGCTGACAGGCTCGGCCTCGGCCAGCAGCAGGTCCGGCTGGGAGCCGGCCAGCACTGGCTCCATCGGACATGGGGGAAGCTTCTGGCACCTTCTCACAGAAGCCACCCCTGTAGCCCCCCCCCCCCAAGACCTTGTGTATCTTTTCCCACAGTGGTTGTCCTAAGTCAAGCTATTTAGCAACATGTTAGAACATTTGGCATGGTAGCATGACTCAGTTGGCGTATAATTTGATACTTACTCTAAAAGTGTTTTCCCATGTGTTATTTTGTTGCTGGCTTTACTTCTAGACTTAAGTTTTCAGTTCTGGTAAGGTGGCACGAGCCCCTCTCCCCCCAGGCAGGTAGCTGTTCTAGGCTGGTTAGGTGAAACTTTCTGATTAAGGATAAAATGATTCTTTGACGCGGTTTCTGGAAGTTTAAGGCAGCTTTTCTAGCTCCTGTAGGGAAATTCCAAAAATGCCGATTCTAGCAGGCAGCAGCCCTTTACTATCGAGAACTCTGCCTTGTTATCTGCCAGAGACAGGGATGGGGATGGGATCCAGCTAAACCAGGTGACCACAGGCAAGTGATGTAATCCCATGGTGTCCTGTTCAGTGTTGGATTTGTTTTTTAATTTTTCAGCCTTCATTCCTTCCCTGTCTCATCTTTGTCGTCTTGAGATCCGGTCCATTTTAACGAGCAAACGCCTGCGATCAGACCGGTTTATTCGGGAATTGCCATTGCCAGCTTGTCTCCAGGACTACCTTCTCTACCTGGACGTACTGCGAGTCAGCGCTATCCCAGAGGCTGAGGATTACCTGGCGCAGAGAGAGGAGGGAGCTCCTTCTACCAGTCACTCCGATGCTGAAGATGCAGAGAGGAGGGACACCTGTATCACCAGCGCTAGGTGATGGCGCTGCCAGTGACCAAACTCTGCGGCTGCAGATTTTGTAATGGCAATTAGCAGACACTGGGGAAGAACTGCTGTAAATAACTAGTAATAAGTCTTTTCACACTGTAGTTTTATACTGTATCTAGAAGGTTGTTACAAGTTCTATGATTTACTTGTTTAAAAAGCCTGTCGTAGCTTTCTAAGTCTGTGAACGTTTTCTGAAAATAAATTTTTAACTCTTATGGAGTAAAATTAGCTTGTTCAATGAACATGGCTTATGTAGCGGTCAAAATCTATTTGGTCAGACACTGTTAGTAGATGCTTTATTCTAAGTACTGCATATATGAAACAAAATTATCTGAAAGTCAGAGAACACAATATTGTATTATTATGCATTTCTGTGTTGGGAAGTCATCTAGCTGAACCAGAGATAGGAAAATAATATAAGAAAGGAAATTGTTTACTGAAGGAACAGTGATTTTCTTTTTTTTTTGCCTCCCCTTTCCTTGGTCGTCTATATGTGGCAGAACATCAGAGTAGGAGGCTGGCTCAGAGCCTGCACCCAGTCCCTCCCCTTGCATAGCCCACGGGCAAGGCACGAAATGTCCCCACAAGCACACCAACACAGCACCGCTGTACAAAAATCCCTCCTTCAATGGAGTGAAAAAGTAACCGCCGTCCCCGCAGGGTGGGTGACGGGGCCAGGGCAGGGACACCTCGGTGGAAGATAGCTGCATCCCTCGTGCTGGGAAAGCCCTTGTCCTGCAGAGGTGATGCCAGCACTGCCAGGCTCACTGGTAGTAGATGCTGAAGGCGTGGAGGATGTACAGGAAGGTTGTGACGAAGGCAAAGAACTGCACGAGAGGAAGAAAAGCAAAAGTTGGGGTCAGCTGGGAAAGTCTAACCCCAGCTCCTCTCGGTGCTCTCGACCTGGGGAAGCCTCCCAGCCTAGAGCTCTCTCTAGCCTCAAAGAAGAGGTGAACCCCCCTGCTGCTTCCCAGGAGGCAGCCACACGAGGCTGGCCATGAGCTGCTGGACCCCGAGAAGCCCATGCTGGCTGCATGACACAACAGAAACAAGGAGCTGAAGCTTTGGCCAGGCATGACAGTGCTGGGCTTGGGATGGCTCTGCTGCAGCTTCAGTGTTTTCTCTTGCATCTCCCCAAGGGGAACTGCGGGTGCTCCAGCCTGCCTGATGTTTTCTGGACAGACTCACCGATGCGGCACTGTTGAGCTGGTAGTTAAGGGGCGAGTCAAAGCTGAACTCAGAGTGGATGGTCGCGTTGGCTTGCAAGACCGCAGCGCTCATGTACAGAATGGCTGTGGCGCCATGGTACAAACTGTCCTGCAAAACAAGGCAGCGGCGCGGATGAAAGCCTGCCTGGGACTGTCCTTCTCCGATTCACCCCAAGGACGAGGTCTGTCCTCTGCACGTGCGAGTGCGCAGGCAGGACGGACACACCCGGACAGGGGCTGGGGCTGAACCCCCGCGCCGTGCCGAACCCTCCCATGCAGTGGCAGTGGTGTGGCACTGCCCCCACCCCCAGCATTTCCAATCAAGGCGAAAGGAGGAAAGGGCCAGTTTGCAGAAGGGCCAGCCGCTGGCCGGCTACCTTGTCGCCAGGTGCGGTGGTCATGCACCCACGCTGCTGCTGCCAGCATCTGCCGGTGTCCCGGTGTCCCAGCCCCTCCTTACCAGCACTTTCCAGTTCTCGCTGTTTCTGTGAAAGCCGAAGAGGTAGCTTAAGAGGAGCAGCAGGGAGATGAGGCAGGAGCTGATGGACACGTACATCACCCATCCCTGCAGCAGTGGGAAGGAGACGGAGGTAGCAGCGACGAGGATCCACACCCAGGTCCCACAGAGCTGCCAGGGACAAACACAGGCACCTCCGATGAGAGTGGCTTGGGGAAAGCCCCTTCTCCCCCCCGCGTCCCTCCTGGCCTGCCCCTCAGGCCGGCCCCCAGCAGCCATCGGAAGCCCTGTGTCCTCGGGCAGCACCGACCAGCCTCCCGGAGCATCCCAGCAGCACCGCAAGATGGCACGAGTTTCCCTGATTGCTGTTGGGAAATACTTCAAAACTTTTTTCACAAAAGGGAAAGATTTGCTGCTGTGTTCAACGTAAGGAAACATCTCACCCAGAGGGCTTTGGTGGTGAAGCCAGAAAATGGGCTTTTATCTGGGAAAGGTGAACGGTTGCGTCAGCCCAGCCCTGCCTGCTCATTAATCTCCTGGGCTTGAAATTGCAGCGTGAGGAAGTCTCCTCCTGACTCCACGCACCAGCCCGGACTGAGTCGCTCACTCTGGATCCACCTAAAATATTTACTGTGCACAAATAGCACACGGAGTTATCTGAATGAGCTGACGCTGCCCTGTGCTGTTGGGAGTTCCGATGGATGAAACTCCCCCAGCTCTGCAGCGCGGAGCTGAGCCCGCTGGCACAGGCGGCTCACGGCAGAGCCCCGACACACGACTGCGCCTGGGGAGCGTGGGTGGCGTGGGTCGCCAGTGCTCTGTAATGTGCCAAAGTACAGCAGCGGTTATCTCGGCCAGGCCCACCGGATGCCCTCTGGACCCATGAGCAGTTGAAAGAATCACAGCGTGTCACAGGTTACAAGACACCCAATTGCCTTCGAGCCCTTGGAAAGCCTTGATACAGAGAAGGAAATTCGCCTGACTTTCAACCAATTTCGATATCATAACTAGAGCCGCTTCTGCCCTGGAGGCACCGGCAGCTCTTCAGCCTCTCTCAGCCCCACAGCAGCCAGCACCCCTCGCACAAGCTGTGGGATGGAGCTGGAGCGGATCTCCTCCTCAAGCTGTTCCCAAAAAACACATCACGAAGACACCTCTGTGCATTCAGAATAAGCTAGAAGAAAAGATGTTACTTCCCATTAACACCGTCTTCAGGATCGTGTCAGGGGCTACTCCCAGGTTTTTAGCGCCATGATTTGCTAGAGCCAGTGTACCGCGGCAAAGCTCGGCATACTCACTATCTCCGGGAGGATGAAGGCGTAGGGGACTGTTTTGAAGACGGCAGGTCCAGAGGGCAAGGCGGGCTGCGTGGAGGCCGCAGGGGGACACGCCGAGGCCATCTCTTCTCAGCTGATGCCACGACCACTCCGTCTCGGCTCTGCTTGCATTTGCCTGCGCCGTGCCGCTCCCGTGCGGGGTTTTAACCGACACACCCGCAGGGACGTAATCACAGAAACCAGCCCAGGCTGGCACCACGCCGCTTCCTCCGGCTGAAGGAGCCCTCGGCAGCCCTCCCGTTATTGCGGCTGCCTTCACACGCCCCACTGCCAACACTGGGAAGGGGGAGCAGCGAGACCCCAGCCCCACCACTGGCACACAATCAAAGTCTTTAATGAGAGGGGGGAAAGAAAAAAAAATCCTATACCATGCCAGGGCAGAAATGCTTCCTGCTATCAATTTTTTTTTTCCCCTGGCATGTTTTCAAGCCTGAAATATTTTTGCTTCCACTGTTGTTGCCTCCTCCCCTTCAGGTTTCTGCTTATCGTCACGTCAGACTCCCCCACACCCACTGGGCACATCCAGCCTTTGAAAACTTGCAGCCAAACATATTTTACAGACAACTCAACGCACCAATAAAAGAGGGGAGGGTCTGCCCACATGCTCCCGAGTGCCCAGAAGGGTCTGAAGGACAGCTGCTGGGACAGCCTCGACCCCTACCCCCTGGCAGCTGCGCTTTGGATTTAACAAGCACATGCTGCTTCCTCCAGCGGACTCTGCCTCACCCCCTAACTCATGGGTAACTGGTGGGATGAAAGGCTGGAAGTGGTGTCTCTGCCTCACAGCCCAGAGAGGACAGAATGGCTCCACTAACCCGGGCAAGACGCTACGGCAGGAGGAGCACGGTACCCTAGTAAGATACCATATCTGTCAGGAGAGCCAAGTGATGCCCTAGGAATTCAGCTTCTATGCCAAGCTCTTGCGCAATACAGAGCAAAGATCAAATCCACGATGTTTCTTATTGTCCGAGCCCTTCCTAGGCTGGGCGGAAGCATTTTGTGGCATTTCTGGAGCCTCCAGTTTACAAATGCTGTCAGTGGGAGCTGGCTTTGGGCTCCGTGCAGCGTGCTCTGGTCTTTGAAAGGTCTTGTTTTAAAACATTTCACACCAGACAAAACTAGTGCCTGGCTCGGCCTTAAATCCATGTGACTCAGCACAGAGGGAGCTACCATACGGCACAGCCATGCCCAGGGGAACGCAGCATGCCCTGAATTCGCACCAGCTTTTGTTTGTATTAGGTGGGTCAAGCACATTCCTATGAATAACCCAACCTTTTCCTGAGTGGGAAAGAAAAACAGTAAAACAGTCTAAATACAGAGCATCCTGCTATCCACTGATTGGGCAAGAGATCGATATTTTTTTTCTCCTAGCCTGGCTCAGCAGCATTCTTAAAGATCACTGCTATTTTCCTTGCCTGTTACTAGTCTACTGGGGTACTGTGACAAAGAGTCTTTTGTTCACCCTAATTAAAACAAAACTGGGAATTAATTGGAAGCTGCATGAGAGGAGAAAAGTGCTGTCACAGCATTTGCTCAGTGTAGGCAAAATACAACACTCAACATGGCTATAACAGGTGCATGTAGTAACAGACAACCATAGCCTTGTCTAACATTGCAAAGTCAAACATTTAAAACACAATTTCCGTTAGTTAAACGGATAAAATAATTTTAGTCTCTTTCAAAAGGTTTTAAAACGTGTTAAAATATTCTTTACAATTCAGAGAGTACACAGTTTCAGTCTGCTAAAAATTTATTTACATTGTTACCCCATTTGTATAGAGCCTGAATTGTTCTTCTGTAACCCATTCAGACTCCAGGATTGTTTTCCCTCACTTCTCTTAAGAAATCGTAAGTCAGCTCTGAGATATCAAAGGCTTTGTGAGTGTTTTCTGATGACAGCAGATAGTGAAGTGCACCATTATTCTCTTGGCTCTTTTTCAAAAAGTCAGCAATCACCTTCCAGCGAGATGCTTCAGACTCTTCCTCAGCCCACTTGTAGTCAGGGAGGAGAGTGGACTGGAGGAGAGGGAAGACAGAGTCGTGGTACACCAGGACAAACAGCGATTTCAGAAACTCTCCATCTCTCTGCAGAGAAGAGGATTTGAAAGTACTTCAATGCAAATACATGGCATTGCCAGGCACTCCTCCAGAAGTATCGTACACAGGGGAAAAAAAAGAACAAAGAAAACATTCAGCTAACCCTCAGTTCCCAGGATAACAACGGGAAAAGATCTGACCTTCCTAAATAAGCATCAGTTAGCCAGATGGGCCTTGGACTCGCCACCGAGAACTACACTACATAAACTATAGATCAACAAATCTGCTCTCCAGCCAACTTACTTTTCCAAACAACAAAGAGCAGCAATATGCAGCCAAACCCTGCCAGTGCTACCACGGAACAGCCACCGAGAGCCCTTTGTCCCCGGGGTTTTTGTATTTCTTCCTAAGAACACCAGCATGCGACGACTGTTCCCCACAGCCTCTGCATGTACAGAGACTCTTTGCCGTGGCCGCCAGGTTAGTGCCACATCCTCCCCGCCTTGGAAGCCCAAACTTAATTTGTTTCTCTACTGCCCCAGGCAGAGTTGGAATGATCCCACACTCCTTGCAGCACGTGGTTCTTAGTGGGAGGCAAGGCCACGCCGTACGTACCGTTATTTCACGCTTTGATAGGATGTTTTGAGCATGGCGAGAATTATGCCCTCTCCTGTAAAGACCAGTTTGCAAAACTCAGGCTAAGAATCAGCCTGGTCAGTGATCAAACACTGAAAGATCCCGATCGCTGTAACTAGACAAGATCTGTGTGCCTCATTTCCCACACGCACTCTAGAAAAACCCCTTCACGCAAGAAAGACAGATGCAATGCGCTGCCTCCTGGAGAACTCCTTGATCACCAGAAATGTTCCAGAAATGTGAGCGCTATGACTGGCACTGAACGCCTCAGCAGAAGATTTAGCAGCTAAGCTAACAAGTCACACAACCGTGCAAGAAGGAGTAAGAATTCACCAGGCAGCAATCCTACCGTGGGAGTGGCACATGACAAATCAGGTAAAACTGGATGGTTCTGGGATACCAAGGAGTTACTAATTCTTTGAGCAGATCAGCTTTCATTTTGGATGAATGACCCTGAAAAAGCAATTCTGACTCAACAGCATTTTGTTTTGTTTGCACAAACGGGAAGATCTTCTCGCCTGTCTATTCAGTAGCACGCAGAATGAATGAAATACCCTGCTGCTGCTCCCAAGAAGCGAAGTGCCTTGGATCAAGAGCCAGTGCCTTTCTCGTTCCATTACCTACAGCTTCTCTGTCCAGAGAACTGGCAGAAGGACCAAGGTACGGGTAAGCCTGGTGTCATGGCCAGTTCAATTCCTAGCTGTCTACACGCCAAAACTGGAGGTTACATCTGTCTGAGGTAGGGAGACTTGCAGAATTCAGAGGCCTTTTTCCAGACAGACTGATGGAGGGCTGGAGCTCAGAGGCTGGAGGAGGAAAGATTATTCCTCTGGTACACAGCCCCTTTTGTACCAGTGCAAAACTTTTAGCAGTCAAGCACTGGAAGCACCTCATGAAAGGGAGCCACACTTTGGGTATGAACCTGTCATAGGTTCCCCACTAACAACCATATACAAATGCCAAGACAAAGAGTTACAAGTTAACTTCTTATTCCTCCTTCTCCTAGTTTACTGGTATAAATATGGGTAAGAAACATTAAGAACTGCATTTAGCATATCTACATTTTCTAAATAAATGTACAGTGAGAGAAGAAGTTAACTAGCAATAACACTGACAGAAAGCTTCTAGTTTGAATTAGATGTTAAATAAAACCTAATTTTTTACCTTCTCGGATCTCTTCAACGTTCTTTCTCTATCTGCCCAAGCGCTCTAAAATGAAATGAAATGTTAAAATCAGACTGAGATGGTGGAGATCTAAAGCAATTCCATTTCTAGCTGCAAAAATCTCTCCCGCTGCAGTCCCACAGCTCCTGCCGCAGTCCCACTTCCCTCACGCTCCCCACTCCTCCCTTGCGCTAACCCGCCCAAGCACGCTCTTGCTGTGGCTGCATGGCTAGCCGTGCTCAAACTAGCCAGTTCATGTCTCTGCATCCCTTCTGAATGTACTCAAGCGTTCTCTTACAGTTTTGAAGGCACTGAGATGAGAGCTGTAAGTACTTGAAACAATTAACTTTTCTGCTGTTTGGTTTTCCATTTATCTTTTCACAGCATTTAAAAAATCCTGACACAACAGATGCGATTGAACGCTGCATAGATAACATACCCGAAGTGCATCCATCAGGTCTGGCTGATCCACAAGTTGAGGGAAAGTTGCTAAAATAGGACTACAGATTACATCTGAAACAGAAAACACACACACTCAAGGCCAAGGAAGAAACAGGATGGTTTTCAAAGTATCAACACATCAAGGTATTCAGCACATCCCCTCCCCTCGGATAATTTCAAAGGGAAAATTAGCTGCAATAGTACTCCGGAGCAGCAGGGAAGGTAGAAGAGCTCTCTATCAACTGCATTCTCTGACTGCAGCCAACTGAATGGCTGAGAGACAGTTAACCTGAGAGTGATGCACAAAACACAACTGCTGTTTTTTTAGGAGAAGCCAGCAAGCAGGAGACCTTACTGCCTTAACATAGACTGAGGCGGTTTTCCTCATTTTTGCACCTGTCTTTTTAATAAACATCTGAAATTGTGCTGATTGATTTGGATGTTATGAATAAACACGCTTTCATTCTACCTTAATCTGGCTTGCGTTGTGTGCGATCTTAAGGTAGCTGGGTAAGAAGTGACAGTAAATTTACCAAATGGGGCACATCATCAAACCGCCTAGGTCTCCCGCGTGCCTTCCGGGTTAGCTGCCGGTGCCAGCTGGGTCTCCTGGTGGAGCTGAACAGGCTGGCTGTGTCAAAATGGGGCAGGGCAGCGCTGCCTCCCCAGGACTGGCAGGAACCAAAGCCCTCTCTTAGGAAGCACAGCACATCTTGAGCCCCAGCAGCGCAGCAGTCCTGTCATTATTTCAGTTAACAAGATTGTGGATAAGATTACAAGAGTGCTATAAGTGACACACAATGGAATTCTGGTTTTCTTGTGATTTTAAACACTTAATGTACACTGTTGTTTCTTTATGTTCAAGTTGATGGAAAGTTTAGTAAACACTAGTCATTTACCGATAATAAAACATTTCATGGAAGCAAGCCAGAACAGATTACTTTTGTGAAATATAACTGGCATTTTAAGCTACCTGTTAGTTGATTTTGAAATAAGAAAAATCTTCCATTACACCAGTAAAAAGCAGAAAATGGCTACCAGAACAACTTCTGAAATGCTGGGGGAAAGCCTTTAAATCATTTCAAACGAGGCCTGAATCCAAATGGATGCAATTTAACTCCAGGAGAGGTCATTAGCCTGATCTATTGTCCTACATATAAAGATCAAATCAAGTAAGTGTGGCAGTTCCTAACTGGCCTTTAAAAACTAAGCGGTTTCGTTTCTCTGTGGTCAGTTTATTAAATAAAGCATTAATTTATGGAAGGGTCTGCCTTTCAGGTACTGAAATCCATATATGCAGAATGTGTATTAAAGCTCAAGAAAATCAGGAAGGAAGTTAAGTTCTGAGCACCTCTGAAAGATGAACCTGTAATTCAGGTGCTTAAGTATGGCTAAAGATTGTAAGTTAAAAATGCTCGTAAATGCACAAGCAAATTTATTTGCCATAGGCACAGATGATACATAATTCAGTTTGGAGAAGAGAAGAGAGAAAACACAAGAAATCAACTTTGCAGTACCAATATATATTGTATTGGTGTATAAATTCACCTGTAGTACTGTTAAGAAATGTAATTTTTCCATATTTTGAATTGATATTAAAATGGAGGAGACTATATATAAACTATTACAGTTCTGTTGAATGCTGCTGAAGGAAAGATGTGGAAGGACTAAGATACAGTTACAAAATCAGAGCAAGGTACTGAATTCTAAAACCAGAACTCTTCCAGTTCTGTCTCTCCCTGCTGCATTAGTCAATAAGTAAATAATAACTAAAAACAAAAAAAGGATTACTTAGCCTCAATGACAGAAACATCTGCCTAATCTCTTCTGTAACTCAGAGAACATGCAGACACTAGAAATTAATGAGTAAACCTGTGTGCATGCCTAATCTCTCATCGTATGGGTGGTGAAAAGGAAACATTTATCTTCCAAATAATCCTTTACCTTTATTTGCTTTCTATTTATTTGTATTTATCTAGAAATAACTCTTTACCTATCCGCACAGGCTTTTTTAAAATGAGAATTTCACTGAAAGCACTTCACTCATACTGTGTAGAAAGCAAAACTATTCCTGTGGGTTTTGCATTCTGCTACGTGAACTGATGTCAAACAGGGCAACACATCAGATGCGAGCTGAAGTATTACTAGTTTGAAATGCAAACACAACAAGCAGTGGTATTCACAGCAAGAGGCTGTTCCCTTTTGTCTACAGGGACAACAGCTTTCTGTTTGTCCCCACAACACCTGCAGACTGAAAATTAAAAACAGTGAAATCCTCTACACGGGGAGCATGACTTCGTCACCTTGTGAGATGGTCGGTCAATGGCAGCACTACCAAGGAACAAAATTCTATGCACACCCCGCAGCTGGGAGAGTTGCTCCTGCAGCCTCCTGCTTTCTCTTATAAAAGGGAGACTCTGGAGAGACTAATTATCTTTACGAACCTGATCTTTCTCCAACACGCGCTCCATACAGAGTAATTCTCCACAACAGCAATTCTTACCTGCACTTTGCGTGCTTATTCTGTCTTTCAGGAGGGCATCACCAAGTATTTGTCGATAAAATATCAAGAGATGGATGTAGCACATACTGCCAAGTAACGTTTCTGGAAGCAAACTATTGGGAAAATAAAGAACATGCGGTTGAGATTTTTATCGAAAACTGCTCCTACGAAACATTCACTAAAACCTGAGGGTAATGACAGCTTCATGGACATTATTCATTAGCTCGCACTGGCATCTCCATGAAGCCATCACAACTTTTGAAGGCATACATTGATACAGCTACCAAAGCCAGACTCCTGCTGTTGCAGTTCTTAATCTTACCTAAACTTCAAGACCTTGTTTTCAACAAAATAGCTCTGAGCATCAAACAGAGATCAAGTATGATAAGCGGGTAACACAACCCTCAGGTTTTTCCATGGCCAGTGTTCCAGGGAAGGGGAATACTTTAGACCTCTGGGGCCATTCTAGGCTATGTGAAATACTCTTTCAGTTTACAGCAGCACACACGAATACTTACTTCAAGATGGCTTTTGACTGCACACTTAGTGACCTCAGTTTCACTAGAAGTATAGGCTGTTTCCTGAGTGCTATAAACTGATGAAAAACCCCACTGCCTGCTGAAGAAAGAAATGCCCACTATGAAATCAGTCATTTTGAAAGAACATTAAGAATTATATTACAAGAATGGGCATTTAAATTTGGCAAGAGATGTTTTACTAAAACTGTAATAGTTTAAGGATAGTCTAAAAACCAGGAGGAACTGAATGTCTGAAGATTTATCAGCTCTATCAACATTTGGTTGAACATAAGCTATTGCCTCTCTCTAGTATGGTAGATTCATGGTATGCATGGATTAATGTGGAGGTAAGCATCCAAATGGTAAAGGCCTTCCATAGCTTGCAGCATGTGTCACTGGCAAACGCATATTATTACAGCTTCTGGAGGAAAGCCCTGGCCACCCTTATTTAAAACATAAGTGGTCTATCACCAAGAACCAACTCTTAGTGAAGCTTTATTCAACCCCACAAGGAAGACCCAGTACAGATGTTCTGTAGCATATTTATGCACATGTGGATCTTACACGTAAGTGATATGGGACTTGAACGGCCTGGCTTGGGACTTGAACGGCCTGGCTTGGGACTTGAACGGCCTGGCTTGGGAACTCTTTAGACCAGCGTAACTGCTGAGCCTTGTACCATCCATCAGCCCATAGCCAAGAACTGTTAAGTGCAGTTAAGGAAATAATTGAATCCATTTCTCAGAACTAACCTTCAACCTGCAAACGCTGGATATTACAGAAACATCAGCACTGGCAGATAGTTCTGAATCCCACCAGCCAGTTCTCTTGTGCAAAATAAGAACACACAAAACAAAACTAGGCTGTGGTGACTGCACGCTAATGGCAGATAACAAGAGCATGTTGTAAAACTGGTGCAACGTTTGTGATATCGTTCCATTTATATAATGTTTAGGAGAAACCACACCTCTTCTTGATATTGATGGGTCAACCTCAACGCCTCTCTCATAGGGAGTACCACCATTTAATAGCAGCTCATGCATCCTGTGAAAGAAGAGCAGCACAGTTAAAATAAAAAGGTAAAAGGATATGTAAGAACAGCACAACCACTTTCTGAGAAAGCAAGCTGCCTGTTATCTCAACTAAAAAACTGACACGGTGCTTGACATTATGACTAGTATTTTATGTGAAATGACTATGCCTAATAAAGTAGCCAAACCTCAAATGATAAATTTGAAACTTGTATTATATTGGGAAAGTAGTTAATTATTTTAAAAGAAATTAGCAACATTGATTCTCTTCCACATGAGTCCAGTATTTTTCTTATATGAAATTTACCAATTGTTTCACTAAAATGTTTTTGAGGAGTCATCGCTTACATAGTACATTTTAGAAATGGAAAATTTAAAAGATTGAAGAATAAGGTAATCTCAGTTCTGTCAACAGTAAGTCACTGTTGCAGCAAGCATGGCATTTCACTCTGTAGACACCAAGTTTAACTTAATGAAACAGAAGAACAACGTTAGATTACATTTAGAAGAGATTTAGAGACTTATAGAGCAGTAGAGGTCTCCCATGGGTATTTTTTTCGCCCTGTAATCCAAGTATATTCAGAATACACATACATATCTATATATATTTGGTAAAAACCAAAGTATTGCAAGTCTTATCTACAATGAATCATTTCTGTAAATTAATAGAAAGCTTTCCTACATTTAATAAAATAGAAATATGTACATTTTATTATTATTTAAGATAGTTGGACCCATGAACTAATCATAAATCAGCTGCAAAACATAAGCTTATTCACACTCTCCGAGTGAGGTAAGAGATAAATTCACAACAACTCTTACCTGCTTCCACGTCTTGGAAACCAATCTCCTAATTTTTACATGGGAAAGGGATATACAGTAAAGTGCACATAAAGAAGAGCCAGAATCAAAAAGGACACTGCCACCTTCAATTTGGGTAATGAATCTATTTTATATAAACAGAACACTAAATAACTCCCTATTAACTCAGGCATTTCCATAGTTTTACAATTCCTGAAGAATATTTTTCAACACACACTAACTTGCAACATTTCAAACCTGAATGTTGGGTACAGGGAGCACTTTTCCCACACAAACTTGGTAGAACGTACAGCATTCTCACTGAAAGACCCAGTACAACCGTCACTTTAGTCTGGATTACATCTGCCCCTATTGGTGTGTAAGTATGAAATGTGAACTTTACTCCTAGCCTAAAATATATGCATATAAATACATATGTAAATGCAGAGGGAGAAAGAGAGAAGGAAAACATAATAAACTTACTTGGAAGGAACAGGCATTCCATCAGAAGTAAAAAGCTTCAGAAATGCCCAGCCACAGCTTAGCTCTCCTCTTTCACCTGTTGACTAGAAAAAAAGAGAAACATAAATAATTTGAGCTGCTAAGCCAGAATGAGTAACTGAACCACAAACAATTGTTTAGGATAATCACATGAAAATTGTAAAAATGGTAAAAGCCCCAGATTAGCGGTAAGCAAACACTGACTCTCTCACATTCACAGGTGTTTGAAGATGTTTACCAAACAGCACACACAGTTATGCTGAAGGTGATCGTCTATGAACATATTTAAGAGATGAGGATTTATAAAGCCAAGAAATACACATTTAAGGGAAACCCAAGTATATCAAGCTCGTGAAAGAGAAGAAATGCACAGATACAAAATGTAAAAACCCCAGAGCTGCACTGATGCTCGAAAGAGTGCAGGACAGAAAAAAGGAGGGGAAAAAGTTTGTCCAGAGGATTTACCCATCTGATTCTAGAGTCATCAGTTTCCCAGCCAGAGACCCTGTGCATCAGGCAGCTTTATTTGCAGTACCAGAGACAGTGCCCGGGAATGGGAGCTGATCCTGTGTGCCAGCCCATCTGCCTCCAGACCCCAAAAGCACTAGTAACAGGTAAGAACTTGTAAACACTTCTGCTTTCATTTAAACTTACTCCATAAACAGAAGCAGACAACTTCACATAACCTTGACTACTCAGATTAGCCTGAGGAGGGCAATTATGTCGCATTAGGTCTCTGTGAACCACCGCTTACCAACACGCTGTTCATCACCAGAACTTACACAGCCCAGCTCCCTACACATGTACACTCTGCTCATCCCCCTGCACAAGAGTTCTGCATCCCCACCACACTCCCAGCAGGTCTCTCCTCCACATTCCCACAGGCGCTGCACTCTTGCACGCGAAGTTCACACCGGTGTTAGTGAAAGAGAAAATACAGCAATAGTACCCTTTGCAACTTCTCCAGCTCCACCTTTTCAGGATTCCGCTGCCTACCATTTAACACCCTGCTTGCTAGCTGTTCTGGGTTACCCTGCTTTTCATCTTTCATCCATGATTTACTGGATTGCCAAGATTCACCTGAGGAAGATCGTGACCATAACAAAAATATAAGTGTTCAGAAAGAGGCAGCGAGACTCAAGTCAGTCTTGTTGATAAAATGGCTGAGATATTCCAGAGCAGTGACCTGTTCTGAAAAGCCACTGTATCCTTCAAATATCACTGTTTCTTATGCTCCTGCATGCATCTGCCTTCTATTGGGCTTTACCATCTATCGTGTTACTACCCGTTGTAATTTTCAGAAGCATATCCTAGATGGATAGGATATATCTGTACCAATTCCAGCTAGAAACTGGTGTCCATACTATTTAAACAGTTAAAATTTTAGTTTTCAAACTATATAGCACAGTAGTCTGAAACAAATCACAAAGATAGAAAAACAATGCAAGGAGTGAAGAGGGAATTGGTCCTTTGCAATCACTTTGAGATCTTTGGCAGACTAACAGAAGTTTTTTCATCGTAAAGGTACATTCATGTCCACCAGTCAGAAAGTCTTTTATTCTCTAAATATTGACTAGAACTAAAAGTTCCAAAACCAGCATCTCTTTCCTCCCTCCCAGAAGCCAAAAGGCAGACAATCTTTTAGTAAACTAGGAAATGTTCAGCTAAATTTCCATTTGGATCTCACAGTTTGCTGCTGGGATACTGCAGCTTAACATCAAATATGGAATAGCTGGTTCACTTTATAAACCTGTGCTTGGAACGATTTATACTGCAACTTTACACACTTACATGGCGAAGATAAGTGATGCCAAGTTCAAATAATACGCCAATGTCTGAAGAGAGAGAGTTGGACCTGACAAAACAGTCACCATCAAGCAAGCTGGGTAAAATGCCCGTTACCTAATACGGGGAGGGGGGGTGGGGGGAGGGGAAAAAAAAAAGAAAAGAAAAGTGAATGTACCTATTAAAAAAACAACTCTAATTTTTAAAGGCCATTGAACAAGTCACTCATTCACGTAAGATCTCAGGCTCAATCCCATTGGATATAAAACAAAATTAGAGCAGAGAACCAATTTCAGTTGAAACCTTGCTCCCCTTAATCTTTACCTTGCCATGCAACACAGCTATGCTACCAAGGTACTTCTTTTGTGTGTGCTAACAAGCTATTAAAGAACTTTAGATGTCAAAAAGCATTTAATTCCCTCCAAGAACACAGCACCAACTGGGGTGAGATGACAATACTACTGCTGTGAGTGTGGCCCTGTATGGCACTGCAAACATGGGACCAAGCATGTACTCTTTTTAAAATGAAATCAAAGCAAAAGCTCACATGCAAAGTGGATAGTCTCTTCCCTTCTCCACATACACCGCGTAGTGTGTGCCTGATACTGATTCAAAGTTAACCAGTGCCACCGGCTGGATCACCAGTCCTTCCGGCTACTTTTCCTTCCCCCCAACTCATTTCTCCAAAGTGTTTTTGCTAAAACACTTGGTTTAGTTTGAATTCATGCACTTCAGCAAGTCTTTTCTGCATATTCATTTTGGTTGCAGTACATTTTATTTCAACACGAATACCAGAAGTAATAGAAGTCAGTAAATAAGAAGCTGTAAACAGACAGTTACTGGCTACGTCACTTCCTGAGCAAGATACCTACCCTCGGAGAAAAGGTCCACGTTTGAGGATTTTTAGGTTGCCATGTAGCTCTCACTGTGTGAATGTTACTCAGCACCTGAAGCATGACAGTGGTGAAAAAACCTAAGGCAAGTGTTTCTGGAAAGCTATGCAGCTTTAAGAAAATGCAGTACTATCCCTGATTAATCCAACACTGCACACAACAAAGATGAAATTACGCCTTTCTCCTCAATTTTATCAGATGGCTTCACTTTAAAGGACTAGCGGAAGTCCTCCCTGAAGCCACAGAGCACTTTCCAACCATTCTTGCTTGATATACACCAGTAACAGTCCCCTTGCCTGCAAGAGCATTCAGTGCAGCTGAAAGAAAACTGCCAGATCGTCAGCGCTAGATCCTGTTATAAAAAAAGCTGCGCTACATATACGCACAAAGGAACAGAGGATCAACAGCAAGCGGGGGGATCTTGGTATGGACTTGACACAGCTACGCCCAGGCTCATCACAGGAGATCAGCCCAGAAAACACTCATCTCCACAAACCTAAAGGAGGAAAGCGGCACAATGGCAGGTGGGGGAACTGAAATTATGGACTCGGAGAAACGGAGCTCCCGCCCCAGCCCCTCCCAGGGCTGCACAGGACAGCTGTCAGCCCCAGGGCCTGGGTGTGAGCCCTGTTGTGACAAGTCAACCGGAGCAGCTTGCTGGATCACCTTACAGACTGAAAGGGGTCACTGCTTAGGGGTATGAGGTGCTGGCGGGCAGGGGAAAGGCATTTTGGGACTGCACATGACTTACTACAGGCATGTCCAGGGGAGGAAACCAAAGGCAGAAAAAGGGAGGGATCAGGTGCTTTGTGGAGTAACAAGGGTGGGAAAACAGAGGGATAAGTATGCATGTCTGGCCATGCCCAGCACCTGATCAATGCAGTCTGCCCTGTTTCCTCATTAAACTCCACTTATAACTATTTTTCTGGGTGAATGAGCTCTCTATTCCAAATGCATGTGTGTTTGTGTGTACATCTAGGTGCCAGCAACTAGCCAGACCACAGGTCACTGGGGGCCCACATGACTGCAAACGAGAGAGTGAGGGTACAGAGAGCAAGTTAAGCAGCTGGGAGGCAGATTTTGTGTGTGTGTCTCTCTGAGAGGACTGGAGGAGCTGGCTACCAGAGGAACCAGAGCATGAAAGATCCTGAAAAGATCCACACCTCATCCAGACTTTTTTTGATAACTAAACAACTTACCCGATTGCCGTCAAATAGACAGAGTCGAACATGCCTACTGAGAACCTGTATACTGAGTCCCGGGAGAGGAATCATTTTACAGCTACATAAAGTTACAATCACGGATACTCTGGTTGGTCTAGGACAAATCTGAAATACAGACAAAAGAAGAAGTAAATCTACAAGGTCCTCCTGCATGTGGTAACATTTTGTGTTTATTTCCTGAGATGATCAAGTGTAATGTTCACTAGACCACATCCCTCTAATCACAAAGCTTGTGTAGTATTAGCAGCACCACCAAAATTTCTTCATAAGCCTTTAGCTCTCTTCTAAAGAGATTGCTAAATATATTTTAGCGTGACAGACAGAAGGTCCTATCAAAGTTTTAGAAGAAACATATATTCTATAAATGGGCAAATGAAGGATAATCATTAGCCAAAACGAAAGAAGACAAATTAAATCTGTGATTTCACAGTGCCTAGGAGAAGTTTATGGTGTTAAAATTCAGACTAGTCACCCATGCAGATCTGCTTCACCCCAGACAGGGAAGGAACCCACAAACATAAGATGAAACATGACTCTTAAAAAATACCCAACATGACAATTTGTACTGATTTTTTGCCTATTAGAGAGTAGCATGTGGTAACATCTACTGCCTAAGGAGTCTGGGCTGCCATTGAAATCTATCATCTGTTTCACAGCAATATTCACCCACCAATATGAAATACTGCATCATTTCACATCTATTGATCCTGACATTTCTCTCAAGCCAAAAGTATCATAGCTTTCTTACCAGTAATACTCACAGTATTTTTTTCAGAGTTCCACACCAAGTCTTTGAAAGCCAACTGTGATGGAGTAAGTTCAGGCTGCAAAAAGTAACTTGCTCGAAACTGACTGCCTACAACAAGAATAATTTCAAAACTTTTACATTTTTTTTATGATCTTTATCGCCACAAAATGAACAACACCCAAAATTCAGATGTCCATTTGAATATTTGACTAGTTCAAACAAAACCATGGAGATACCTTCTACAAGCAGCCTTCAAAAAGGGTACTTTTACTATTCATAAGCATTCTGCAGTATTTCATTCCACAAGCACAGTAAGTTAATTAACAAAAACAGCTATTGATTTGAAAGTTTTAAACAAAAAGACAGGAGATGTGGTTTTTATATATATATAAAATATATAATAATAATATATATACACATTATATAATATAATTTGGTGAAGAGATTCCAAAAGACCTCTGAGAAAAAGGGAAGATTAAAAAAAAAAAAAGCATCCTTTTCTGCAACACCAACAGGAAGTATCTCACAAAAAGGAAAATATTTGAAATCATTAGGAAATTTGTCATTGCCACCGTGTGGCCAGGATTTCACACAGATAAATCAAAACTTAACTGAAAAAAAAAACCCCCACCTTTTATACATTACTTGATGGGTTATATATAGCCTGTACAGATTACCCAACTATAATTAAGCAATACTGATTTTAGTCCGGTAGGCTAGTAAGCAGGATAAGGAACTCACCAGAGACACTTGAGAAATCTGCACTGAAATTATTGTGAGAAAACCTTACCTTTCTCTAAGAGTTGGAAAAGTGTGGATAGGCGGAATCCTGCAGGAACTGCTCCTGCGGCTGCCAGTACCTCTACTGTGTCATTCTATTAA
>JAVJGI010000035.1:1445448-1461735 GCA_035590275.1 Ibycter americanus | reverse complement strand
CGGTGGGGGTCCGCGGGCGGCCGGTGGGCCCTCGCTGGCAGGAGAGGGGTGCGGGGGCGCGACGCTGCGCCGTCCCTCGTACCGCTTCTGGCCTCTGTAGCGTGCCCTGGGCTCGAAGGGAGCCGCTTTGAATTCCGCTTGGAGTTTATTTCAAGCTCCGACACCTACTGACCGGCTGCGTTTCTCCCCTTCCCACAGGATCTCCTGCTGGCAGCAGCGTTTGTCTCTGATGCGCAGTACAACAGAAATATTCCTTTTAAGACCTCCCCGGAGGCAGTCAGGTAAGGAGTTCTGCATCCCCACAAATGCCCGCACCGTCACCTTGGAGCAAGGCTCTGTGCTGGTCTCAAGCTGGGGTAGGGAGAACCCACCACAACTGTGTCAAAAGAGCAACAGCTAAAAAAGGTGGAGGACAAGGCGGGAGACCTCGGCTTCTCCAGCTGGGTGCTGAGAAGATTGGGCGGGCAGGGTGCAAAGAACTGGATTTAAACTGGAACGCGTATGTTAAATGGGGCTTGGTGCATCTGTGTGTTGAGGATGGGACAGGAAATAAAAGCTTGGGGTTTGTTGGAGGGAAAAAAACCAACTTTCAAGCTGCAGCACTGTGGGGATGAAGACTTTAGGAAGCTTGGTCAGCCCTCAGCTGTGTGGAAGGGCATGCTGGAGCGTGGCTGTGCTGGGTATAAGAGGCAGGGTCTTGGTAGCAGAGGGCTGCACAGCTGGCCTGTGTGGGAGAACAGCCCTGTGCCAGGCAGTCACAACTGTTACTGGTTGGCTTGGCAGCAGGTGACACCAACCCACTGCACACCAAAACTTTGGCTAATCAAAGGAATGCATGGCACCTCTGTTCAGGTGTGCTTCAGAAAGGGTGGTTGCTGCTAGCTAGGGACAGCAGTAATTAAAAGGTTATGTTAATTGGCAATAAGTTAAGTGAAATGCCCCAAGTCAAGAATGTTTTTGCCTGCAGCGGTGACTCTCTTCTCTTTTAGTTGCTGGCAAGAGGCTGAGCAGCTTCAGAGAGGTGACTTTTCCTTTAGGCTTGGACTGCTTTAGGCAAACTCCTGCCATGTGTAAAACTTAAGAGAAAGTGGTTAGTGTAGAAAGGAAAGATGATAGAGCAGACTGCCAGCAAAGTGGTGTGTGAGCATTAATAGCTCCTGTAGCCCTCCCCACAAAACTCTTCCCTCTTACTTCTTGTGTCTTAGCTAATGAAGTTTCTTGGGCATCTTGGAGATGCAAGTATCCTTAAGTATGTTTGTTATAAAGGATTTGAGCAGGTGCATGCTGTTGCATAGTTGTGATGCCTGTCTGATTTGGAAAAAAAGGGAGTGTGTGCATATAATCTTGTGGTTTAACCCTAGCTGGCAACTAAGTACCACACAGCTGCTTGCTTGCTCACTCACGGACACCTTGGTGGGATGGGGAGGAGAGTCAGACCTGTGGGTTGAAATAAGAACAATTTAATAATTGAAATAAGATAACGACAACAACAACGATGGTAACTGTAATAAAGAGGAGAGGGAAAGAGAGGAATAAAATACAAGGGAAAAAGAAAAAAAGCAACAAGCGATGCATAATACAGTTGCTCAGCCCATGCTGACTGATGCCCAGCCAGCCCCTGAGCAGCGATCGGCAGGCCCCAGCCAACTCCCCCCGGTTTATATACTGAGCATGACATTCTATGGTATGGAATAGCCCTTTGGCTCAGCTGTCCTGGTTATGTTCCCTCCCGGCTCCTTGTGCACCTCCTCGCTGGCAGAGCATGGGAAACTGAAAAGTCCTTGGTTTAGAGTAAGCGCTACTTAGCAACAACTGAAACATCAGTGTGTTATCAACATTATTCTCATACTAAATCCAAAACACAGCACTGTACCAGCTGCTGGGAAGAAAATTAACTCTATCCCAGCTGAAGCCAGGACACCTGCCCAAGTAGGCTTAGTATAACTAATAGAAATGATTAGGTTTTACATGATTGTGTCTTGATGGTGCTATTAAGGGTATAATATCATGTCATCTGTATAACTGCCTGCCCTGTAGTGTTTATGCAGGTGGTTAATTGGCAGCTGAGATGACTCTTTGGCAATGTTGGCAGGGTTTTTTAATTGGCAGGGAAACTATATGCTCTATAGAGCTACTCTACATCTCCCTAAAGGAGCCACTGTTGTATGGCATAGTGTGAACCTCCTGTGGGAGGCTGAGCTGGATGTATTCATGGTTATTGCTAGCATTCACCAGAGGCTTTGCTGCTGTAGGGGTTAGAGTGCTGCTTGAGCTGTGTATAAAAAAAAAAAAAAGTTTTGCTGTGCAACTCCATACTACTCTTTGGTGGCTCTTCTTATCTCTTTGCTTTTTAACTTGAAAGAAAAAGAGGATGTTAGATAACTAATCAAGCTTAATTTGTGTGTCCTGTGGATACCTGAGCTTAGCAGAAGTTTGCACTGAAATTAAGGAATAAGGTAATTACAGAAAGGAAGCAGCTTTACTAAATCTGCGTGTTTCAGTCTGAAACTGAACTGAAGAACACCTGTGTTCCACCTTCCCAGATTTTTTTCCTTCCTGAAAGGGAGTATGGCGTCCGTTGGCTATGATGCTATAAGGAAGGGCCAGGAAACAAATTGCCAAATCCCTGGCTGGCAAAAATTGTGCTGCTGTTACCCTTCTTCCTCCATGACTGTTTGGGACAATATGTGCTGTTCTTCCAAGATACGATTGATAAGCCCATGGGTATGTGCTCTGAGGCCTTTATTTATGGTGCCACTGCCTTCTTTCCACAGGCTTTATTATCTCTATAACCACTGGATTATGCGAACAGCCACCTACTTCTTCATCTTTCTTAACCTGTCCCTTGCAGTGTTTGAAGAACCTGCTGTGTATCCGCTCCCCTTCCTGGTAAGTTTTCAGTGTAGGAGGAGCAATGCAGCCGGTATTGCATTGCTTGGTAGAGCAAGCAAGGGTTTCTTGCTTGAAACTAGTTGTCAGAGGTGTCAGGAGGTAATTGGTGCTGATATTTCTGTTGATACCTTTGATCTACTGAAATGGGGACAAAAAAGAGCATAGAAGTTACACGGGGACTCTGGCAGCCATTGTGACTGTCAGCAATGGCTGATGTGACTGCAGAGAAAATCATGTTGCTTTTCTGCACCTCAGAGAACAATTCCAGCCTTCTGTGTGACCTGAGCCCAGTCCTCGTGTCTAAAGGCAGAAGTAGAGTGTTGCCCTTAGGACTGACTTTTCTGTAGCCTTTGTTCATTCTGCCCTAGCGTGTTTGTGAGAGATGTGCTAAGCATCCTAAGCAAATACAAATTTACTGGCTTTAACCTGCCTGTAGCAGGGAATTTCACAAAAGGAAGCCTGAAACTATTGCTCAGTGCCAGATATGTGAGCCTGTAAAACAGTTGACAGCAAAACCCACTGGAAAAACTTTTATACTAACTCTGCCTGTACCCCAGCCTGAACATCCTCATCTGTGTGAAAAGGGCTAGTGCCTCTCTCAGTTGTCCTGACTTGGGCCCCTTCTCTCTCTGCAGGTCACTTCTCTGGTCGAGGTGTTGTGCCTTCTGGTGTTCTTTGGCCGACTGGTGCATTTTGCAAAAGTCACCCTTCGCAGCGTCTTCTGGAAGGATACCAAGAACATCTGCATCATGGTTGCAATCCTGGTGAGTTAGGCCTAGGGGAGCCTCCAAGGCTGAAGTGGCCAGTGCAGAGGTGGCGTTTTCCCCCTGTTGCTTTCCTGGTAACATAGGCCTGATGTACAAGGGCTCTACAAGAGCCATGGTCAAATCAACCAACAGTTGGGCCTGTTCTCACAAACCTGTCACCTGTGCATGTCTTGTATCAGATACCACTATTGTCATCACCATCTAGACACATCTCTGACATTACTTTTGGGAATTTTCCCTTCTTTCTTCTACAGTTGTCCCTAACAGACTTGACCATATATGGGGTCCTCAGGATGTACAATGTGAGGAGCATTCGATGGTCAAGAATTGTGAGGCCCATCTTCCTGATCAACTTTGCAGAGAGTCGCCAGGTAAGGAAGAGGCCTGGTGGGATGTACCCCTGGGGCAGGATCCTGTTTTTAGACAGCCTGCTGCTTGCTGAGATACAGGGAATTTAGTAGAAAGGTTTTTGTGCAGAAGTGGCAGAATTCAGGTTCCTGTGAGCGAAGGTTTCTCTCAGAGGTGACCTGAAGCAATAATTTGAGATGGAAAAAAGGGTGCATTAGCACTGGTGCTGCTTGGGTGCTGTGCAAAGCACTAAAGGGCTTCTGCCTGTACCTACGGGCTAGGTTATTCCTGTCCAGAACCCTGAGCATGCTTGGAACTAGAGACTCTCACCAAACACAGTGCTGTGATTATTTAGGGAAGATCATGCTTAAAGTGTAAGACTGGAAGGAGAAGGAAGAATGTTTCGTGTAACGTCAGCCCATGGGCTGTGTTAGTCCAGCCTGTGTGGGAGGAGCAGCCTCTGTTTCCAAGCAGAGTTAGGTGCTGTCCTCGGGAGGTGTCAACATGAGCAGTACTGCAGACAAGAAAATGGTCTCTCCCTAGGTCAGGGACCAGGTTACTTATTTCTGGAGGTCTCAGAGGCAAACAAGCACGTGTGTTGTGCTGTTCTCTGAAGGTGAACTTGCAATCCAGATGGGTGATTTGGACTCTGATTCCTGTTGTCACAGGGAGATCTTTGCCCTGCTGCCCAAGACTGTTCTGGTCCTGACTTAGAAATGAATAAGCTACTGTGGTATGGAGGCCTGGGGGAGGGAGCAGTTGAACTGCTGGGCTCAGAGCATGTGTTTTCTGGCCTAAAGTGATGGGGTTCTGTCCCTGATGGGTCCCCTGCCACAAGAGCATCTCAGCAGTGCTGCAGGGCCCTCTGTCCCTTGGCTAGCCGAGTTTGTGGTGGTATGTGGATAGGGTCTGTCGTTCTGGCATCTCCTCTGGGGAATGAGGAGGAAAGGCCTGATACCCTTGCACAGGTTTTAGCAGAACAGAGCTGGCATGTCTGGGTCAGAATTTCTGCCCTGTGACAGAAGCGTACCTGTGGAACCACTGTGCTTGCCTGTCCCTGTGTAGGTGTTTGATCCAGGTGGAATGGTGAGGGGGAAAGACAAGTACCACCTTGCCTCTAAACACTTCCTTTCTCCCTGGCAGATTCGGAGAGCCTTCCGCAGCATCCGCAACACACTGCCAGAGATCACCTACGTCTTCTTGCTCTTCATGTTTAGCCTTCTCATGTTCTCCCTCATGGCCTTGAAGCTGTTTGGTGAGAGGTGTGAATATTTCTTTTGCTCAGAGCTGGATGGGAAGAACGTGTGTGATACTTTCAGGCAGGAGACAATCTGGCAACTCCAAACGATTACTAGTGAATCCAAGCACTGCTGATATGTGTAGTTCCTGTGGTGCGATGTGATCTCTGTGCTTAACTTTGGACTATCCTTTTCCTTCTAGGAATCTCCAGACAGCAGAAGGCGTGCCATATTTCAAAAACTACCTAGAAATTGTGTTTGACCTCTATGTGCTGGTGACGGCAGCAAATAGCCCGGATGTCATGTATGTATGCTGAGCTTGCAGTCTTTCTGTTGTGAATGCTGGTGCCCCGCTCCTAGTGGCAGGATCTCTGGTTAGAACAATCCTGTGTCTTGCACAACAAGGTATTTCAGAGTGGCGAGAGGGCTCTTACTTTTCCAGCCTGCGAGGGTTTTATGAATTCTCAGCCATCTGTTGTATAAATGGCTCTGAACCAGGATCTGAGGTTAGGAAGACTTCTAGAAAAGCTGTATTAAAAATACTGCTTTCCAAATGACCCAGTAGCCAATGAAGGCTTACACTGGAGGGACAAACACACACGCTCTTGGATTAAAACCCTTTCCTGGAAAGGAAGGGTACAATTTAGTCATCAGATGTCTTTTTTCTTTCATAATATTTGCAGGGCTTTCTAGGCAGACTTTTTTTAAATTTGCACAGCTGTGTTAAACTTATGTGAGGGTTGGGCTTCCCATCCTTATTTGTTCTAACTGGGTTCCCGTTTCAGTTTGTATTGTCAAGGTGCCATCAAAGAGAAGGGGCAGGCCAGGAATGGCACACTCATATACTGGAGATGTGCTGAACAGAACTGGAATGTTACAGGGGCCCTGGGCATTTAGACTGAGAAATGCCGCTGGTCTTCCTAGAGTAAGTAGAAGAGGAGATCTGAGTGCAGTGAGGGTCTGGAAAGCCAGTAACCATCTTATGACTAAGGCATCACCTCAAGGCTTTGCACTTAAATTTAGCCACTTTGACAGAAGCTTCATCTCTTTGCTTTCTCTTCTGCATCCCTTCAATCAGGGCCTGATAAACAGGATGAAAACCTAGTAGAAAAAAACTGTTTTCCAACGGAACTAATCCAGGTTTTAGCTTGGCTGTTATCTGGCAAGTTTGGTCTGCCTATTGAAAACAGTACTTGGAAATCCATCTGGAAGACTGTTTTCTTGTGGCTTCTTTTATTTTCCTGCTGGTCTGCCTAACACATAGCAATCTCTCTCTGCTTCTTTAGGATGCCGGCATTTGACTTCAGCTCGTGGTACGCCCTGTTCTTCATTGCCTTTGTCATTGTCAACACTTATATCTTCATGTCTCTCTTCCTGGCTGTTGTGTACAACAACTACAAAAAACACCTGAAGGTAATGTTTGGAGGGATGAATTGCAATTGGTGACTGCCTGCTCTTCTGTATAACCTTGTAAGGAAATATCTGTTTTCAGTTGGCTGTAAGTGCACAGCATGCTTTTTATGCCACTGCATGTGCCCTTAAAGCAAAGGGAATGTAAAGGGAGGCCAAAGTAAATGGTTACTTTTTGCTGCTTCTGCTCAAACTGAGTAGGTGTGGTTTGGTACTAGTGATCAGAGGGTGGGAGCTGGGAATTCCTGAGTGCTCCCATGAGGGGACTGGCTCTGTCTCAGTAAGCAGTCTGCTAGGTCTTCCCAGAGGCTGGTGTCCTAAGGGTATAAGGTTCTTCAGCCGGCTTGTAATCGTGTGCAGAAGAGGATCTCCACCCCTGATCTCAGCAGTATTCACTTACGGATGGAAAGCATGTGTGGGCACATCCTCTTTGCTTCTGTGACCTGTGGACATGCAGATCCTGTGATCTTTACATCTTCTTCCTGTTAGGCACTATCCTTTGTCTTTTCTTCCGGTTTTTCAGTGCGTCTCCCAGCAGCAAGCAATCTGTTGATCCTTCCAGTGTGCTGTGCAAGAGAGCCCATGGTTGCCTGTTAAATAGCATTTCTCATCACCCCCACTGACTGTGCTGTACTTTGTGTCTAATACCACTCCAAGTCTGTTCCTCTGAGTCTCTTCTTGCATCTCTGTGCTGTGAAAATAGGATATTTAAAAACAAAAAGAGGAGGAAGGGTGACTGCAGTTGTGTGAATCACGATACTCTCTCTAGAATGAGATCCGCAAGCTTGCTTACATGAAGCACCGCAAGATGATAGAGGCCTTCAACCTCCTGAAGGAAGAGGAGGGAGCGCAGTTTGTGGTTAGAGAAGCCCGGTGGAAACAGCTTGTCAAGCTCGTGGCTCCTGATACCAGCAACTCCCACCGAGAGCTGCTGCTGCGCATCTCGGATGATGAGCAGAAGGGTTTCATAGGTGAGCAGTGAGGCACTGCTATGGTCAAGGGACTGGGGGGAGCCTGGGGTCAGGAGCCTGCTGCTTCAAGGGTTTGGGCATTGGGACTTGTCATTTGTAATGGACCCAGAGGGACTCTAGGCCCCTCTTCCTGCTTCCCTCTGGATTGCTTAAGTCCCAAAAGGTATTCTTTCTGCCTGTGCTGTAGCCCATGTCACGTACACTGTGGGTGGCTCTTCAAAGCCATTTGACATCAGGCCAAGCTCACCATGGCAAACAGGACCTCCTGTTCTCGGCACAGGGCAAGGAAGGCATCCATTGTTACCAGATTCTGCCAAGCAATGCGGCTTCCCACACAGTCCTCTAGAGCCTCTTGCCCTGCTCCTGCTGGAGACAGGATATCAGGAGAGACGGGTCAGTCTCCTCATGCTAGATCATGCCCATCCTCATTGTTAAAGGTTTGTGTTGGTTGTTGGCCTGTGCCTTGAGCCAGTCTCCCCAGGAATGGGGCACAGGAGCTGTCTGAGTACGGAGTGCAGCCTCTTCTGTGGGCACATGCATTGCCTGCTGCCATGAACAGTCCAGGTTGCTGCAATTCGTGTGCGTATAGGTTTGCATTTGCCAGGCGGTGTCTTTTTTTTAATGACAGCAGACTGATGTGTAGTGCTCTCCTCTACTGCAGACAAGAAGTCCTTTGTACAACTGGCAGATCTCCTCAACATCCAGGTGATTACCCTGAAAATACGAAGCCATCCGCTGGGGCAGTGGATGCCTCGTGTATACAAGTCGGCAGCGAGTCGGTTCCTGCGCAGCATGGTTAGGCACAGGTAAGCCTCTACTGGTGGAGCAAGCAGCTCTTAACATTCAAAGGGCTGCAGAGCAGTGGTGGTGCAAGCAAAAGCTTATCTGGGTGTCCTGCTGGAAAGCTCAAAGTGCATTTAGGCAAACATTGGGCGTTCTGTTTTCAAGTGTTCTATGGACCAGCTCTGCTCTTAGGTGACTTTCAGTGGTGTGGAGAAGCTAGACTTGGCTGTTGGTGGGTCCATACCTCTTCCAGTCCCACTTGCTCAGATTATTCTACATGTGCCTTGAAGGACCAGACTAAATGCTTCACTTTAAGGTGATCTTACCTCAGCAGTCTCTGCAGCAAAGCTGCATTGTGCTGCTTCATCAGCTCTTACCGAGTTGGTACTGTGAGCTAGAATGAGCTAGAGCTAGAGATCTGAGTCTTCCCGAAATTGCAGAATCGCTGAGGTTGGAAGGAACATCTAGAGACCGTCTAGTGTAACCCCCCTGCTCAAAGCAAGGTCAGCTAGAGCAGGGTACTCAGGGCTATGTCTAGTTGGGTTTTGAGTATCTGGTTGAGTATTTTGAGTATCAAGGATGGAGATTCCGTAACCTCTGTGTAACTTGTTCCAGTGTTTGATCACCCTCTGTTCAAAAAAAAAAAACCACCAAAACTTTTTTGTTTAAATGGAAAATCCTGTATTTCAACTTGTGCCCCTTGCCTCTTGTGCTTTCACTGGATACCACTGAGAAGAGTCTGGCTCCATCTTCTCTACACCTTCCCATCAGGTATTTATGCATATTGAGCTGCCCCTTCTCCCCTTCAGGCTGAGCAATCCCAGCTCTCTCAGCATGTCAGATGTCAGACTATCCTGTCCTCTAATTGTTTTTGTGACCCTTTGCTGCACTCACTCTAGTATGTTCATGTTTCTTGTACTGGGGAGCCCAGTTCTCAACACAGCACTCCAAATGCAGCCTCACCAGTACTGAGTAGATGGGGAAAAATGACTTCCCTGGACCTGTTAACAGCACTTTCTAATATAGCCCAGGATGCTCGTGGCCTTCTTTGCCACCAGCACGCATTACTGGCACATGTGCAACCTGGCAACCAAGACCCACTCAGACCCTCTGCAGTGCTGCTTTTCAGATGGTTGACCCCCAGCCTGCACTGGTGCCTGAGGTTATTCTTCCCCAGGAGCAGCACTCTGCGTTTCCCTTTGAACATGGTGGGATTCCTCTCTGCCCACTTTCCCAGCCTGTCTAGGTCCCTCTGACTCCAGCACACCTAGCGGGTGTACCAGCCACCCCTCCCAATATTGTATAGTCTTCTGTTTTACCCGTCCAGTCTTTTCTGCTTGGGAAATGCTGCTTGGCTTGTTCGAAACACAGTTGCAGTCAGTCTCTAAGAGTTTGTTTAACATTGAGAGCATTGACACTGGTGTACTTTGAAGGCTTGTGCTCTGCTTTGTGTTGGACTTCAAGAGCAAAGCTAAACTCTGCAGTAACTTTTCCTAAACTCTCAGGTTTGGGGAGAACTGATGGGCAAAGATAGTTTCTTAAATGGCAGTGTTTGAGAGAGGAGGCAAATAACTGCATAACTTACCTGCTTGGGAGCAGCAAACTGATTTCTCTTTGTCTTCTTGCAGGGGATTTGTTTGGACTTACGATGTCATCATTCTAATAAATGCTATCTTCATTGCTCTGGATGAGGAAGCCCCTTATATTTCTTACGCAGAGTGGGTCTTCCTTGCTTTGTATATAACTGAGATACTCCTGAAAGTGTACACTTACGAACCAAGGGCGTTCTTTGGCAAAAATCAGTTCTGGAACTGGTGAGTGGGATCGATGTTTGTGTTAAAGGTGGTGTGAAAAGTTGTGAGACCTTTGTGTTCAGTTCCTCAAGAACTGAAAGTCTCTTGGAGAGACAGGCTGCTTAACTCACATGCCAGGGCATAACTAAAATGATTGGATGCATCGGAGGACGTTGTGCTCTTTCCTGACCTAATCTGGCTCTGACAGAGACTGCTGTTCTCTGCCCTGCTCTGCTAGCTCAGTCAGAGGTCGCTCTGCAGCATGTGAAGATAGTGGCTGAGCAGGGGAAAGCGTTTCCCTAAATCCAGCTTTCCCATCTTTCCCACCCTGCAAATAGTTTGAGATGGCGCAGGGCTGTCTGGCGCAGATGTTAGAAAGAGGGGTCACTACTTGTTTTTGTCATATGGCAGCTTAAGCACCTGTTCTCTGTCACCGTAAATCTAACAGCACTGCTTTCCCTCGTGCTAGGTTTGATACTCTCATCATCTTTGCTGCCTTGACTGCAACGATACTCAATACCACCCTGAAATCGAGTAAGTGCAGCTTAACCAGTCTGCATGCATCTGGGAAACTCAGTGGTCTTGAGTAGTCTTTTGCTATCGCCCTGGGCTTGGGAGTCTTTTTGACAAGACAATGAATTTCTTACAGAGTTTCTAAGAACTAACCCAGTCTGGTTTTGGGCGTTTTTTTTATAGCTACCTTGTCATATATATGTTTAACAAGGACATAAGTGTAACAAATGTAACAACATGCTTTATCTCTATGCTTCCCTGATTATTTTTCATAACAAACCAATCTTTTTTTTCTTTTTTTCCTTTCTCAGCCACGAAGTACAACAGCCAACAGATCCTGGATATTGTCTTCATCTTAAGGGTCCTCAGGCTAATAAGGATTGTTGACAGCATTCAAAGGTAATGAAAAGAATGGGATAGGGATATAGTTGGTTTGGGGGGCGGGGGGGGGGGCAGGCTGTGTCAGAAGCTGACCAAGACAGTGCCTTGAGTTGCTCTGCATGGCTACTTTGGCTTGACCGTGGCCACTCAACAGAGCAGCCCAAGGCCTTGTCCCAGCATGCCTGGGATGAGCCCAGCAGCCTCTCTGGAGGGTTCCATATTTATAAGGACATGTGGGGAACACATGGCTGGGATGGGATGTGACAATAAGCAAGCATGGCCTTTATAAGAGCCTCCCCACAGCAGGTGTTGTCATGAATCGTTTGCTGTAGGTTCCGGGTCATCATGAACACACTGATAAACATCGTACCAACAATGTTGACATTTGGTGGGCTGACTCTGGTAAGAAATCGTGGTATCTTAGCTCAAAGCACTCCAGTTTTACAGGAATGTGTCTTAAGTCTCACGCTCATGCTGTTTCCAAGAGGATAAGTGCAAATCTCTGGATGGCGGGCCCTTGAAACTGTAAGTGTCCACTTGACTTGGTCATTGCACAAGTGAATGTGTGCAGAGGGGCTGGGTTCCTGCTGGTTGCTGGGTCAGGACATGCTTCTTTGCTCCATGGGGCAGTGAAGATGTTCTGTGCAGTCTGGGCCTTGCACTGTGAGGAATCAAAACTATGGTTTGGGCAAGAAGCTGAATGAGAAACCTGTTTGTCTAACTCCCTAAAAATAGCTTCTGTTATGATTTGAGAATACTTCATTTCCGTGTAGTTCTTGGCTTATTTATTCCTGCCTGGTAATATCTCTCCAGTGGCCTGGGTCTCTTGGACTCTATGCTTCTCCTCAGCTGCTTGCTGTCTCTATAAAATCTGGAAAACCTGCTGGAACTCTAAAATTGCCACGGAGCTTGCTGCTCACTGGAGAAGCAAGCGATGGGGTTTCTCTTCCCAGGTTGTGTACTGTGTATTTGCTATCATTGGCATGGAGTTGTTCTATGGGAAAATCCAGTTCTTTCCTTCAAACTCGAATGCTCCTCATGCGTTGGAATGTGGAAACCCAGCTCTCAAGGATTCTCTGTTTGCCCGTGGGAAATACTGCAAGAATAATTTCAACAACTTTGCATCGTCCTTCATCGTCCTGATGGAGCTCACTGTAGTCAATCAGTGGCATGATATCCTTTGTGGCAGAAGGTCCAAACGAGAGCGCGGTGATCCGTGCTTTTCCCCTTGTGTTGCACACACCTGTACATGTAGTGCCAGGCAACAGAGAAATGATTCCTGCACAGGGCTTTGTTCTGAAGGTTGTTGCTGGCCAGGTTATCTGGTTCCTCCCTTTGCACTTCTCTCCAGCAAGACGTTCTCCTTTAACGCTCTTGCCCTTAACTCCCGTTATACTCTTTGCCAATGGATTCGCCAATGTGACGGTTCAAGCTGCAAAGCTGTATTTCATTGCCTTCCACATTGTGATGGTGATAATTATTGTCAAGTAAGTTTCAGTTTGCTCTCAGCCGCTTTGGAGGGAAGAGGGGCTCTGCCTGCTGCCAGGGTGCTGCTGATGGTCCCAGCGTCACAACTGGTGTGGCCCTTGGAGACAGGCAGGACGTGTTGTAGAGGAACCTGCTGCATCTGTTCTCATTTTCCCTGACTCAGAGCTCCCCATCTCTGGCAGAGGAGGGGATGCAGTGCTGGGCGATAAGCCTGGGAGTACTGAGACAGTAGTTGATGCCCAAAAGCAGGGGGAATGCCAGTAAGGAAGCACTGATATATAATTCTGCTCATCATTTCTTTCAGTATCTTTGTGTCATTCATTTTGGAAGCTTTCTTTGTGGAGTACTCCCTAGAGAAGAGTGAAGTAGAAACAGCCATTGAACAGAAAATCCAGGAGCTGGGAATGGGAGTTCAAGAGTAAGTCTCCCCCCAAAAAAGGGCAGTGCTGGTTGTGGCTGGCTTGGCACATCTGAGGGCTGTGGGACTGGAGGAGAAAGCCACCCTCTGTCCCAAGGTGTGACTTCTCTTCCTTGTCACAAAGTTCTTGTTAACCTGTCATGACCATGTAGGCTTGGTCTAGATGTTAGCAGAAGGCTTCTTGCATTGGCCTTGCAGCTGCCTCGCTGAGCTCTTCCAGCCCAGGGCTTTGCCCAGAGGATGCTGGATGCGGGCCCCGGGGTATGACATGTTCCCCTCTGGGGTAACTTGTGGCCCTTCTTGTGTAGGGATGAGCTCCAGGATGAACAGCTCCTCGATAACATGGAGAGTGCTGAGCATGACCTCGAGGGGGAAGGTGGAACAAAGCCACAGTCTAAAGGGCTGGTGTTTAAAATTGCCTCCAAACGTAAGTACGGCCCCACAGTGTGCCCAGTCTTTCGTTTAAGAGGCCAAGGCTCTGAACTGTCCCTGATCGTAGCCCTCTCTCTGGGGAAGCTCCCAGGCACTTCTGCTTCCTCTGGGCTACAAAAGCTGCTAAAACCCAGCTGGAGACTTTGAGAACTGTGGACACTAACGTTTGCTGTTTCTTTCTACTTCTGTAGCAACTCCTTTTCCTCTCTTCTACCTCGGCCCTTCTGTGCATGCTTTCTTCGTTGCCAGTCTGCGCAGACACTGCCATGGTGGCTGAGGTGCTGCTGTTGCCAAGAAGTCGGTTTTCTTTTCTCCTTCCTACATGCACTTTGTATTCGTCCTGACTTGGATCACAGGGTGACTATATGCTCCTTTCCTCTAGCTTAGTGACTACTTTTTCATCTATGGGCTTTCTTGCTATGCCTTAGCAGTTTGCCAGGCTTGTGTTTCTTGGCATGTCAGCTCACTGGGATCACGAATCCGTTGAAGGACACATGGGAATAGAAGCACTTAAAATAATGGTCTTACCCTTTACAAGCACTTATGCTGCTTAAAAGTATATGGGGGTAAAATGCCAGGAAACATAATTTGGGGTGTTTTCTTGCCTGTTTAGCATAAAGTGTGGGGAGCAGCCTTGGAGTGAGAGCTGCCTTAAGGTAGCTACTACCTCACTTGTGCTGAAGAACGGGAACAGATGCTTACAGTGACTCTTCTTTTGGCCACCTGCAGGCTACAGGACGGTTGATGCTCTGCTCCAGCGTATGTTTGAGGCAGAGATACCCCTTGAGGATGAAGGTCCTTCATTTGAGGAGATCTTAAACTTGTCCCCTACCGCCACTGTACCCAGTAATCTGACTTCTGAGAGTGCAGCGTAACGGGGGCGACCCGTGGTGGTTGACAAGGAGGAGCTAATTCTCGGCTGCCCCGGTCTGGAGTGAATTCCCTGGCTGGCTGCTCAGCGCGTGGGGGATGGATTAAGTGGCAGAAAGGGCAGCTGAGGCTGGAAACAGCTTCATTATGTAAAGGAGCTTTCTCTCATGTAAAGTCTCATATAAATGTTGAAACTGGAACTACCCTCATGGGAAAGCAGAGGGAGAGCTGGTGTGTCTGACTGTGCTGGCTGAGTAACGGTGCCGTATGCAGTATGTTATGAAATACCTACTTGTAACTGGAATCTTGTATTACAGCACTTTTATATGTGTATGTGGACCTACGTAAGCTGGATTAAACAGCTCTTTAGTGCATTAAATTCAGCAGTCTGAAAAAACCAACCGGTTATTGTGGAGTTGTTGATGGGAGGGGCTGGGTGTGTGGCATTGTATCCTCCTCCTCGGGCTTCCCCAAGCGCAGGGTCCTGGGATGTGATGATGATGAAGATGGGTGTTGCATTAAAAGGGATGGAGTAATTTGGCAGAAAATAAGCCCCCTTGCCTTCTAACTCTCTTCACCGAGGTGGGAGGTTAGGTGTGGCTAGGTTTAAATTCTAAGTGATGTCCAATTTACCACTATCAGTCCAGTCGCGTTTAATATGTATATTAAACTACTATGGGTCTGGATACACTAATAGTGGTCTGCACCACCAGTGCAGTTGTGCTCATGAACTAGCATGGCCACACTCTAGGGTTTGGTCGTGTTCTATGAGAAACTGTGATGACTAGCTACTTAACAGTGCAGTTTTATTTGTGCAACAGATACACTGGGCTTTGGATTGCTGGTGATAGTGACTGTCTGCGGAAAAGCATGTGCAGATAAAACGTCAGTAAGTGTAAAACGCGCAGAAAAGTTACAAACAATACAGCCTGGCTATAAATATCAGAGTAACTCTCTAATAGGTATTTCTAAGCTTCCTGAAGAAGCGTTTAGTGTAAGTCTGACCCAAGGCGTCCCAAGGGGGGGAGAAGCAAGGCTCAGCCCGTCGGCTGATCCCAGGAGTCAGTCTTGGTGGTGTCTTCCCTTAACTTGTTCTCAGTGGTGTCTTCCCCACTTCTCCCCTCATTCATTCACTTTTTATACTTTTCTTTATTCTCAGATGGAGCTTGAGTGACCCATTCCTTTTATTATGATTGGTGCAAAGTTCTCTCGCTTTCATTTAAAGATACAGTTCATTTTAAATTTACTACGCGTGCTCCCCGAGTGGGGGATTCACCCTCTATGGGGGGCCATCTGATGGGTCGCGATCTGCCACTACCACAATTATTTGACCCTAGCATCCTTGAATTTTCTCTCTGCGTGTCGGAAGCCTCCTTATCTACATTCTTGTTGCTTATCTTTCCCTTGAAGTGCTGAGGGGCAAAGTTCCCGACCTTCTCTCGCAGATGAGGCTCCTGCTTGCCCCTTCGCCACAGTCGCTGGCCCAGTAGCGGCCACCTCGCGTCTTTGGCAGCCGCTGTGCGGTACCCCCGGGCTGCCTGCTGCGCTCCGCCCTGCGCTGCAACCTGTGCTAGGGCTGCAGTTCCCCCTCCGAGCCATCTGCCCCCGGGGGGCCGCGGCCCGCGGCCTCTGGCCTGGCGAACACCGAGTTTTATATATTTATTCTTTTTATTTTTTTAATATGTTTCATATTCTTTTTATTTATATATTTTTTAAGCTTAATTTTTAAAATATTTTAATTTTTTTTAACTTTTGTTTTTTTAATTTTTGAATATTTTTCTGAAATTCTGATATCCAGTTTTTACCGCCGCAGGGCTCCGCCCTGCTGCCGACCGCTCCCCCCCGGCCCCGCCCCGCCGGCGGGCGCTCACCCAATAGGGTGACAAAAGCCTCGCGGTCTGCAGGCGGGATTGGCGGAGGGGGCGGCCAATAGGGAGGCGGCGCTGGGTGGCTGCGCGCCTGCGCGGGGGGTTTGAATCGGCA
>JAVJGI010000035.1:1420437-1436259 GCA_035590275.1 Ibycter americanus | reverse complement strand
CTTCCTGTGTTTGTTCAGTTGTCTGGAGTGTTTAAATATGAAGGAATAATTGGTTATTGGCATTTGATAAATTATAAGAATATTATAAATAATTGGCATTTGACTACTACACAATGGAAGAACTTCTGAAAATTTCTTTTACTGGGAGTGATATTCCTGTGGGGTTTGTTTTGGTTTGATTTCTTAGGATTTCTCATGGATATGTTTCAAACGCCCATCTTGCCTGAGCTGTCTCTTCTTGAAGAAAGCAAGGAGCAATTTGAAGTCTTTTGCAGAAAACGTGGTATGTACTATTTATTTTTTTCGGTCCATGATATTTCGCTCCTTTTTTTCCCATTCACCCCTTCCACCAGTCTTGATATTTTTGAGATGAGTAGGTGTGAAGAAGCAACTTCTTTCCTGGTAATTTAATTTACTGACAAGTTCTAAATTCTGATGCACAGCCTGAAAACAGCACAAGCACTTTACTGTTAGCAAGTCTATTAATGTGTGCATTGAACATGTTGCTTTGTCTATAGAGACTTCTCTGATATTTAAAACCTAACTTTGAGAAGGGCACAGCTGGTACTTCATGTGAGTAAAGCTTTCTTCTGAAACATTTTGTAGGCTGGGTGTTAGTATCTGAATTGCCAGATTATTGTAACAGTTGAAATTTGTCTGAACACCAGGCAGTAGCAGCGGCTTATAAGAGCGACCACAGAGATTTCACAAGTGGTCAGATGCAGCCGAGAAGGCTTCTGTACTCCTAGCCAGTCTTGATTTTGAGGTGGAAAAGTCTTCCCTATTTCCAAGGGCTTATAGGAAAGATGATTTCAGTGGCAATTCTGAGGATGGTGTTGGTCTAGCTGGACGTAGCTGTGACCAGCAGTTGCCTGGCTAGGGGTGAAAATGTGACTATTTGTATTATCTTCGCCCAATGAAGATTATATTGGTTGTTCTTTATTTTTAAGAGCCTGATGGAAGTCTGAAAAATAATGTTGTTGCCCCTGTTGTGCCTGCATTTTCTATCTTTGAAGATGAGAATGAAAAAGAGAACAGCAGGTAAGGAGGAAAAAAGTAACAGCTGAGTTCAGTATATTAAGGATTACGTAGAGGATTGATTCTATTCCATATGACTTAGCTGTGACTGCATTTGCAGTGTCGGGATTGGCTTGAATACAATCGCTAGCAGCTGTGTGGAAGTGGCATGAGAAAGCTGTAGCTGCTTCTCTGTGGAATTGCTCAACTTCCCTGTTTGGACAGCATGCTTGAGACGCTTAATTTCTGGATAATTATGGATAGCTTGTTTCTTTGAGCTACTGCGGCTTCTCTAAGTATCTGCAAATGGGATTATTTAGAAAAGAAAAAAAGTTAAAACCAACAAGTCTTTGTTATGATTGTCTGCCTGGGAAAGTTTCTGGGGAAAAGCTATTCTAAACTACCTGTTTTGTCAGGATCCCACAGCGTAAAAACAGGCCAGAAGAGCCCAAAAGTATTGGAGAACGTCCCTTGACTGGCTGTACAGCAAGTACAGAAGTGAGTGTTTGATCTTATTGCAAGAATCGGCATTGAAAATGGGTTATGTAGTTACAGGGGATGCCGGAGGTGGTTGTATTTACCTTTGTTCTGTCCCAATCCTGCAGTATTCTTACGAATGATACCCAGCTGAAGTCTAGATCCCCTTTCCCATTTCCTGCCAATGGGATGAACTCTTTCAGTTGTTAATTTTCACAAAACTTCTAGGAGCTTGATAGTGGAGACGTCTATCCCTAGAACAAACCTGACTGCAGTTGATGTGTGGCGTTGGCATCTTTTGAGAGAGGAAAGACAGCGAGCAAGAGACACTTAATGTTCCGATCGCCACCTAACAGTTTTCATAGCCAAGGAGATGCGTAAAACTTCAGTCTGCTTGGATATAAGTGATCACTAAGTAATGAGAGGGGATTTCTCAGGCTCTTACAGCAATTTTTTTTTGTCTACCATTTTGCTGCAGTATTGATTATTGCTGATGTTCAGGTCTGATAAAAAAAAACCCAACTATGTAAATCTGTGATTTATGTTATTGCCATTCCCTTATTTTTCTAGTACTGTGAGTTGACCTGTGCAGACTCAACATTACTGAAACTGACTGCAGAGACTGCTGATAGGTTACAGCTGCAGCTCTGGCAGGATAGTTTTGATGGCTTGGTTTTAAATCTTTATATGTTTTTTCCCATCTAGGAAGAAGCAGGGACATTGGAGTCCTTGAGGGATGATTGTACAGTGTGGAATGCACCAAGCAGCAATAAAACGTTAGCTCCCAGTCCAAACAACACAAGAGACTTCGCGCGAGCTGCCCAGCTTGTATCAACGCCGTTTAATTACCTGTCGGCACATTCGCAACAAGCTTTGGAGTACAAAGGTAAAATAACGAGTGCTTCAGGTTGAGAGCATCTGATTCAGTACTGCATAGCTCCTTTTCTGTGCCCTGCTTACCCCACAGGCCTTGCCAAATACTGCATAGGTATGGCTCCTGCTGCTGCCGCTTCTGAGTACGCATTCCTTGCAGAACAGCAGCTGGGAGCGTGGGCTGGCCGAGCACATAAGCTTTCCAAGAATTTTTAATTGGGGGAATAAGAGAAGGTGGCGAGGGACAAGAGAGGCTTTGACTATACTGTCAAACTGCTGTTCTGAACTGTTCCAAGGAGTTGTAAATAGCCAAAAAAATTGGCTGAAGTCCCAGCACCTTCTTCTGGGGGCACCTTTATGCTTGCCTGGCCCTCTTTAGTCTTGGAATTTACTCCCTAAAGAAATCAAGCTGTTATCTTTACTCATGTATTTTTAAATGGGCTTGTTGAGTTCTGGCTTACCTTAACTTGTTGAGTTCTGGATAACTTATCAGCTTTCACAGCTGCAGTGTGACTGAACCTTCTTGTCTTTGTAAGAATACTCTAAATGCACTTGCCTTTGGGGAAAATAAACATTTGCTGTTGTTGCTGCTCCCTTTGTTCAGCCTGTGGGGATGACTTGCGGCAAATGGATTTGGAGTTTCCCGAAGAACTGCACAAGCAGACAAAAACTAAGAAGCTAAGGTATGTCATGACTTGCTGAGACCTTCAAGTCTGGAGAGTGCTGGGCAAATCTATGCCAGAGCAGAGAGGTTTGCTATGCTGCTCTCAATGCAAATTTTCCAAGTAGTCTAGAACTGACATATTTGTGTCAGGCTGACTCTGCTTAGCATACATCTTAGTACTTTGTGAAGGTACAGGAACCTGAGTATGGTGATAATGCTCCTATGATTTAAGTTTTCTGACACATTTAAATTAAAAGTTAACTGCCCAAAAAGTTTTAATGGCTGTGTATGTAAAACTACTGCTCTCTTTTCAATATTGGCTGAACTTGTTGGCCAACGAACTCAAAGGTTTAATTAGGGTATGGATAGTACGATAGGATCAAATCTTGTTTTCTTAAGAAATGTCCATTTTATTCGTCTTAATGTTGGTTGTGGGCAAGGTCTCCAGCATGGCCATTTGACACACTTGTGCTTACTGCAGATGCAAAAAACCACGGCAGTACTGTCAATTAATAGTATTTTGTTTTAAATACATAGCCCTGCTCTTGAACACATTGCAGAACAAGAAGAGCTTCAAGGAAATGTGTCAAAACAAGGAAAGAGAGTTCAAGGAGTTGCTACAGCTGCTTCTCAGGCATTACATAAAAAGACTGCTGTGAGCAGAACTGAATATTCCTTGTCATCTGGGGTGGACAACATTTCCCATGACAAGCTGTCTGGAGCTGGGCAGGACAGGGCAGCCCAGAGTGTTAGAGCTGCAGGTACGGAGCGTTGCCTACAGTTTTCTTCCATCAAGTCCGAGAGCGGAGCAGTGTCATGTTCTTGCAGCTTTGTTCCAGCATGAAGGTGGTCACTGCAGTCAGCAAACTGTCTTGTGGCTCCTGCAAGGAGATTGCTGCTTCTGTACAAGGGATGTAAGGAAGGGCAAGCGTGGGTTGTACCTGTGTTACATGATGCCAAAGATATTGTGAAGTACAGGAGTACTCAAGAGTACCTAAGGGTTCTTTGCTAGTTGAGGCTCAAATATTTTGGAAACGTGTCTTTCGGGGCAACTTTAACAGGGAAGACATAGGTATAAAAGCTGGACTGTCAAAATTGAGGCATACTTAACTTATCCCTCTTTGCTTTTTTTTTGGTTTGGGTTGGGATTTTTTTCCAAATCAGTGACACTCATTCAAGTATAAGCTTGTGTTACCTCTTTGAAATTACACTTTTTTTAGAGCTTCAATATTTTTCTTCTTTCCATGAAGTCCTTGTTGAGAACCCTTGGGATAAGGAATTGATTTGCAAATTCTTATCAGAGCTTCCTAAACCGCTCCACACCTACAGCAACTACTTTGAATGGAAGTCTGCTCTTCCACCCATCACACTGAAGGCTGAACTCCGACTGGGTAAGAGCTACTTCAAACATGTCACTTTAAAGCATTTCTTGAAGTTTTTCAGGGAACCTCTGAAGTGTTCTTCTAATTCAGTTTACTTTGCGTGTATATCCAGATAGCTTCCAGGTTATCTAAACCTCGGATTGGAAATTAGACCTTGTTTTTTTGTTTGTCTTGTGTAGCATAAGCATGTTTGATTAGGCATTCAGAGTAGGGGATTTTCCTAGTTTTCTTTTCCTAGTAATCTGTGACACAACTCTCAAACTTTGTATAGAACGGCAGCAGTCCTGTGTCAACAAAATCTGTATGACAGTAATTGCAACATAGTGGTTTGACTTAAACATTAGTGTTTACTTTGTGGGGAATGGATTTTGGAATTTGATTACTTCCAGGGAGTCAGACTAAAATAGAAACACTGATTTTTTTATTTATTTTTTTAGTATGTGGCACTTCACAGCACTCTTGTTCTCAAGAGTGAGCACAGGCTCCCTTGTATGGAAGGGATGGCTAGCAAGAAGAGACTTGTCGAAGAAAGACTAGCTCTGTGGTTAAAGCGATAACTTATACAAGCTGGTGCTTTTTGCTTTTTTGTTGTTTTGTTTTTCTGAGTAGTGATGTCTCTTCAGTGAAGCTTGCAAGCAGGACTTAATCATGTTAATCTCTTAAAGGTTCGAACTCATTCCATGTGGACTGCTTGGTTGGGGAGGGAGCTTTTGCCCAAGTCTATCAAGCTTCCATTCTGGATGCCAGTAACCCTAGAAACAATCAGAAAGTAATATTCAAGGTAAGAAGTGATGATTTGGAATAGCTTTGCTGGAAACCTCGGGAGTGTTACAGTAAAGACACCTACCCTGGGTGGATTCTGCTGAGTTTTTAAATCTATAAGTATGAAGTAAAGCATATCGGTCTGTCCTCAAAGCCTTGTTCAGGTTGAATGCTGTGATGTCTGATTGGTTCTACATCAGAAGAGGTGGTTTATCCTCTTGACCTGACTTGCTGCTTCATCTTTTCTTTATAAAGTAGTCACAAGTATCCTAAGGAGTTAGAATTACAGCCAGGCTATCTATCTTAGCTGGACAAAGGCAGCTACTTACGCGAGTGCTCTTAGTCCACAGAAAATGAAAATGTATGTGGATTGACAATAAAATTGGGGCCACTCTTTGTCCCAGATACGTGCCCGCTCGCTTTCCACAAGCATTTTTGCACTTTGTGCAGCCAACCTGTTTGGTGGCAGCTGGCTGGTTACGTAGACTTTGCTGGGTGATACCTCCCTGGTGCAGTTTTATTAATAAACACACTTGTCTTGATGGCGATTGTAGATTGAGCAGCTCCTTCTTGGCTCTGCCCTGTCTTCTTCCAGGCTGCTTCAGTGCAGGAATGAGCAACAGATGATAGCATGTGTTTACAGCAGAACCACCGCCAAAAGGAAAGTCTGTGCAACTGCGAGGTCAGCTTAGCCCGAGAGGGTTATACTAGGTCACGCAACCCCGCATCTGCTGCTGGCGGAGAGGGCACGTGGAGCAATTACTACAGTCTGGCTGAAACGTGGTTACGCGGTTGAGTTGACACACACACACACACACGCCCCCCCTTAGCCTTTCCACATTAGATCTGCCTTCCGAGCCTTTTTTGTGGATTTTCTCTGCAACATTTAATCTTTCAGAAAAACAATCCTTTCTGGTGTTAACACCTTAACTGGGAGCTTTCTAGTATGTAAAGGTGACTTAAGTTGTTCTATTTTTTTGGAGCATCAGATAGCGTAGCAGGGGAAATAGTAGGGGAAGGAATCGGAAGGATTTTCCCGTTTTGACTTAAAAAGCCTTCTGTCTTACGCAAAATATCTGTTGCCAGCACAAACATCAATGTTGCAGACAGACTTACCAGATAACGCAGAAGACTGCGTAAGCCAGGATGGATTTGTGGCTTGTAATTGAAGTCTTGATTCAAGAGCCTTAATGATTAAGTGTATCGACCTGAGGTTAACTACTGTAGATATAAGTGTTTAATTTGGTCAAGAGGAAAAATGCCTGGTCTGCCATTAAAAAACAACAACAAAGAAACCCCAACCTGAGAAGAACTTCTGCTTTTAATGTTAATAGACTTTCCTAGTAAGTCAACTTTCTGGTTACAGGTCCAGAAGCCTGCCAACCCCTGGGAGTTCTACATAGCAACACAGCTGGTAGAAAGGCTCAATCCAAGTATACGCCATTTCTACATCCACTTTTATTCTGCTCATTTATTTCAAAATGGAAGCATTTTGGTTGGTGAGCTCTACAACTATGGAACATTGCTGGTGAGTGTAATCAGCTCATGCTCCAGAACATTTATATTCTTTGGAGTGCTGTTGCATTACGATATTCAGCTGTCTCCTCTACTCCCCACTTTACAGACCTTCATTGTGAACACATTCTGTGTTTATCAGCATAGACCTGTAATTCATATCAAGTCGTTCCTGTGTAGCTGATGGTTCTTTGCTATCTTTTTGTTTACAGAATGCCATAAACATTTACAAAAAGCTTCCTGAAAAGGTGATGCCTCAAGCACTTGTCATCTACTTTGCTGTAAAAATTCTTTATATGGTGGAAGAGCTCCACAGCTGCAAAATCATCCACGGCGACATTAAACCTGACAACTTTATACTTGGAGAAAGGCAAGTATTTCCCTTTGCTGCCTGAGATGCCAGCATATCGTGATATTGTAGCCTTTATATTTACGTGATCGCTTCTTGTCGTCACGGTTGAAGGTTTCTGGACAATGACACATGTGACATAGATGGGCTCTCTCACGGCTTGACGCTCATTGACTTGGGCCAAAGTATAGACATGAAACTCTTCCCTGAAGGAACGGCGTTTACCGCAAAGTGTGAAACGTCTGGATTTCAGTGTATTGAAATGCTGACGCAGAAACCGTGGAACTACCAGGTATGAGATTGCATAGGCAGCCTGAACGTTTGGAGCTTGCTGCAAATGCATCTGGCCTGAATAAATGGGCTGCAGAAATATTGGACTTTTGCACTAGAGTTGTATCTTTAGCTTGTTGCTTTAAAAACTCAGTCCTGAACCCTCTTCTTAGAGAGCTTGCCCTGTTGGCTCCGCAGGGTGTTTCTCAGTTAATTTTTAGTGGTCTCAATATACTTTTAATATGAAACTTGTTTATACTTTGTTTAGACGGACTACTTCGGCATTGCAGCAACCGTCTATTGCATGCTCTTCGGTACCTACATGAAAGTGAAGAATGAAAACAGTACCTGGAAGCCTGAGGGGACCTTCAGAAGGTTGGTGTCAAAAAATCTTTTCAAAACCTTCCCTTGCCTAGAAAGGTGCGCCGTTAGTACCAGGTTGGAGGTTAGTTTCTGTCACTGCTTTGTGTCGCTTTGCATGCGCTTCTTGATGCCCTAAAACCTGCGTTCAGTGCGTGGGAACTGCTTCATAGAATTCACCAGCTTACGCACAGGAAGTGTTTCAGCAGCGCACGTGGTGAGCTGCGTGGCGTCCTTGGCAGCTTGCTGCCTGGAAGGAGGGAACAATGACAAATGAAGAAAAATCCCACCGGTTTGCTAAGCAGCGTGCCGCAGCGGAAGCTGCGTTGTGTTACAGCGATGTCTGCCGTTGCTCCAGCCTGTAACTGGGGAGGGAGCAGGGGAAATACGGGAAATGGTATTTTAACAGCTTGATTTTAGAAAATTTTTTTTTGATGCATTTTTATTCCTTTGCAGGCTTCCCAATGCTGACCTGTGGAAGGAGTTCTTTGAGAGCATGCTAAACATCCCCAGCTGCCACAGCCTGCCTTCTCTAGGAGTTCTGCGCAAAAGGCTGAAGGACTTATTTTGCAAGTCATATGCAAAGGAAATAAAGTTCCTTCGGAATAGACTTGTTGTGTTGCTTATAGAAAACAAACGGTCACGAAAATAAGCATGTAGTTTGCATAGTTCCTGAGGACTGGCATCTTATTCATGTGAAATCTTTTTGTAATAATTTGTTTTAACAATAAATGGCTAACTTCAGGACTAATAATTTGCATCTTCTTGTGCTTTTGTGGAAAAAAATTATATGAAGAAGATGACTTTTTAATTTAACTTGTCCAGTTTGGGAGGCATGGGCACGCTGGAGACTGTAGACAGTTGTCATACTGTTGTGAACTTCTAAAGGGGGGAAAAAAGCTGGTGAGAAGTATTGTACAGATGGAGTAATTGCTTTCAGCCTCCCCTGGGATTTTTGAAAAAAGGCCATCGACTCCTTCATGTGGAAGGGAACTTGGGAAGTCTGCTGCTCTGACCTGAATGTAAGGTCAATGCCAGGTTTGGAGCGACGGTGCTGGCAACCCGTGGCTCTGGTGCGGAGGCTGGGGAGCATACGGGCGATAACTGCGGTCCAGCCAGGTGCAGAGCAGGCTCATCTGTGAGATGAAACGCGTGTGCAAGGTGTTGAGGATTCGTCTTCCCAACATGAACGATAGTGAGCAGAGCCTTTGGGGAGGAGCGAGATGTTGGAAACGGGAATACAGGTTGTGGGTTTGCGTGGCAAGGTTTTGGTAGCGGGGGGCTACAGGGGTGGCTTCTGTGAGAAGGTGCCAGAAGCTTCCCCCATGCCCGATGGGGCCAGTGCTGGCCGGCTCCAAGATGGACCTGTCGCTGGCCGAGGCCAAGCCCATTGGTGATGGTGACAGCGCCTCTGGGATGGCATATTAAGGAGGAGTCAAAAAAAAAAAAAAAAAAAAATCAGTGCCAGTGATTGAAAGTGAGATAGTGTGTACATAACGTGGGCTACGAGAGTGTGATCTCATGTAGTTTTCTACACTCGATCAGGGAAAAAGCTGTGGCCGGTAGGTGTAAGGAGGGCAGGTTTTCTGTAGGTCTCTCTTCTCCCAAAAAAACCACCGCAGATAATTAACGAATATGAGGAAAAGCTGTTTTGAGTCGGTGATGAGGCGAACGCGGAGCCAAGCATCGGCGCTCGCAGCGCTGCTGCCGTTCTCTGAGGTTTGGGGCTCTGCCCTTTCCTCGGGAAGTGCCAGGCTGAAAGCAGTCGAGGTGCGCAGGTTGGGGCTGGGTTAGGCAGGATGGGGCCGCGCTTGCCATGCCACAGTCGTTAGCTGAGGAGGAGACCGAGAAGCAGGTGTCTCTCCCAGCCGGAATTGAAATGCCTGGTTTCTGTTCACTACAAGGGTTTTTTTCCTTTACTGGGGCAGAATATTCTGCAAATACTCTGGGAATATACCAGGACAGCATTCCTTTAAAAGTGCCCTCTGTTCCCTTTTATCTGTTTTGACGCTTCTTAATTACAGCGGCCACAGAGCAACGCGCTGCATCGTTGCTGTCCGTGCCAAGTCGCTCACTCCAGCTCGCACGAGGCTGGCTTCGCTTTCCAGCTATTTTGTCAAATGTTAAACGTAAAAATCACTTGAATTACCTGAATTACACAAACTCTGAAGAACTCTGGCAGGCACCTTGGATGCACCAGCTCCACAGCAGCGCCCGTGCTGGGCTGCCTGCCTTGACTGGGGAGCAAGGGCTGCGCTCTTGGGTGCGGATGGACGCTGCTTCTTGGGAACAGCATCGCACTGACCCGCACCGAGCAAACGTCTCAGCTTGAGGTTTCCTCTGCTTGCCTCACTCCAAAGCCAGACTTGCTCGCTGTTTTTATTCTTGCAGCTGAACATTTAAAAGGATGCCAGGAGTAGCTGGACGCAGCCGATAGGTACTGCGAAGGATGGATGGCGCTTCTCGAGCTCCCCTTGCCACCGAGCCGCTTTTCTTTTTGTTTCCCGGCATCCCTCAGCACTGTTAAGCTGAGACTTGCTGCTAAAACTAGTCTCTGCGACCTTTGGAGCCACAGCCGCGATAGCTTTGGGGGGCTTCCTAGCTGGACCTGCCCTGCCCTCCCTCTGCTCCGCTGGGATTCCCATACGGGGGCCAAAGCTCTCCGGCTGTGCCGGCCACGCCGAAGTTGCACCGCAGCTTATCGCTGCCTTCGCTCGAGCCTCCGTGGCTGCTGGCTGATCTCGGGGAATAAATACATACGGGGCTTTGCTCCCCGCAGGCGGGCAGTGCTCTGCACTGGTGCCTTGCAAATGGCGAATAACGGTTTGCGCGCTGCCGAGGAGCCAGAATCGTCAGGACAATTCCAGCACCGAGGCACTTCTCTTTCTGAAGACCTTCTTCCCGTCCGTGGATAAAATGGGGAGCCATAACCCGGAGTTACGGGACCTGGGGTAATTTGTAAAGAAGATGACGTGCGGTGGAGCGAGGAGCCAGCAGCGCTGCGCGGGGAAATCAGCGCTCGGCCGGTGCACGGCGTGCAGAAGCGTGGTGGCTGGGCTTTGCCAGCGGCTCGGCTGCCTGCGGACCCTCCCGGCCCATGCTGCACCCGAGCGGTGCGTGGGCATCGCCCGTCGGGAAGCTGGAGAGCACCCTCGCCGCAGCACCTCGGCAGCCTGCAGGATGCGGCCACCCTGCCGCCACTCGCCCGTGCGCTGCTGCGGTGGCCGGGGGTTACAATCCTGCAAAGCGGAGAGAAAATAGGATGTTTTACCAGCGGAGCCCCGGGGAGGGGGGCAAGGGCATTAATTTTATTTGTGCATCTATCCACAGGAGGGAGACAAATAACAGACTTTCATAAATCTCCCTGCCTCTCACTGTACTTCAGGAGTATTTTCCTGCTGCTTAAATTGTTCAGCTGGAAACCCACCCAGAGTTATGCCCAGGCCGCCGAGGGAGGGCAGGGATGCTGGCGGGGATGGATCCCAGCATCTCCCTGCAGCTGGGGCTCCTCTGCCCGCCTTTATGGCAAATAACTCTTGGGTTACCCTCCACCGCAGCCTGCCTTGCCTCTTGTTAGGCTTCCCGTGGCATATGGAAAAGCCTTTGGGTTTGATACGAAGCAGCTGGTTAAGAAATCAGCTGTAGCAAGTCGCGCCGTGAGGCGGATCAGCTGGAGAAACCTCCCTGTAGCTGGTGGAAATAAAAACATTCAGCGCTTCGGTTGCTTCTTTTGGTTTTTTGCCCTTCCTCCTCTGTTTAATCTTTTTCTGAGCTGAGCTGGAGCCAGCTGTTCTCTGTCCAGGCAAAAGTCTCTGCCAGGCTCAAGATTTTATATGTATAGTAAATATATATTTATTTAGTTCTTCATCTCATAACGCAGCGTCATACGCCGCTCCGAAAAGTGCAGAGCACCTTCTGGAGCTGCGTTATGAGCATGATGGATTCTTTACCTGTGTCTTTGCCCCTAATTAATACTAATTTCTGCCTGCCCCACCTCGGGGTAGTGATTTATTTTTTTTAGCAGCAGCTGCGGCGTGGGTATGTCCCCGCCAGCTGTGCCGCCAGCCGGGCGGGAGCCTCTGCAGCTTAAATGTCAGCCCCCTTGCAAGTGGAGAAGGAGCTCGCGTGGGTGTAGGAGTTTCACATCATTATATATGGTAGATAGGTGTTAGTTATAAGTCACTGTTCATCCCTCCTTGCTTGGCAAGCATCCCGTCTGCCTGCAACCACTGCTCCTGCTCAATGGCCAAGAGCATCCCGGGGAAGCCGGGTGTGGGTGTGAGCTCTAAGGATGCTCGCAGGGATGCAGCGGGTGGGACTTTTGCTTGCAGTCACCTTGATTTTAGCATGCTGGGCTCTTAGTTTTGCTACAAATTATTATAGCTGAGCCCTAGAGAGGAGCGGAGGTCTCGGATGGGGTAGCTGGTGGGGATGGCTAAAGGGATGCTGCCTGCCCACACCGGTGCGGCGTCAGGTTCACGCTGCCCATGCCCTGTTATTTTCTATGAAATAGCCTCAAAGAGAAGCCCCCTTGCCGGGCGCCTGTTCCTGCCATCCCCTCGCATGGGCATCCCACGGGGAAACAGGAGGGATAAAGGGTAAAACCATCCCAGGAGGGGCCGAGTAGTGTGACGGCCGTGGGAACGGGTCCATGGAGAGACAACCTGGACTGGGGTGGAGGCTCTTATTTTCTAAAACGAGCTGCTAAAAAAGAGCTTTGAAAAAAACAACAACACAAAAACCCAAAGCCCCAGGTGGTGATGCTGATATTTCCTCCGCGGCGCGCGCCGAATCCATGCTGATGAAGATCTCTAGGTATCCCCAGAGTCGCCCTTTAGAGATAACTCATCTTGGGGCCTCCGCCACCCACACGGAGAGGAGAGATTTCCTGGCGCGTGGGTGGCTCACTTTTTCTTCTGCAGAAAACCCAAGTTTACTCACTTTTCACCCTTTGCCGTCATGCTGTGCCCCGGTGGTGAGCTGGGGCCTGGGGCTTGCTCCCTCCCAGGTTCTCCATCGCTTGCTGGTGGCAACCCGTCACCAAGTAACCCTGTCACCAGCAAAATCTCCCTACTGTCACTCAGCAGAGGCTGAATTTCTTAATTGTGGGGTTTAAGGCATTAAAAAACAGAAAGTTTGAGGTTGTTGAAAGTTGTAGGCACCACTAACTGGTTAGATGCATGCTAATGAAGCAGTAGTCCTGGTTCCCGTATAGGGGAGGCATTGATGTCCCTCACCCAGGCTAATGTCACTCAGCCCCATTAGGAACAAGAAATACTCATCAATGGGGTAACAAATTAACTCGGGCCAGCAGTGAAGGAAAGCAACACCTTCCCGGGGGATGCCCCGGCCCAGGGACCACTCGGGTCATGATGGGACCGTTCTCAGCTGCTGCTGCCTCCAGAAGAGGTGGCTGCTGCTGCTGCTGCTGCTGCTGAGGGACCATCCCTTGGTCCATCACCACGTCTTCATCAGCACTGCAGATGGGTGAGTAGTGACATCCCCCAAGCAGGTGGTTGACATGTTTCTTTAACACACACACACACACACATATTTATTTTTTTTTTAAACCCACTATTTTATATCTATAAATAAAATATATATATAAAACCTTTGCATGTTCATAGCAGCCACTGGGGACATGGAGCAAGCTGATGGAGGAGTAATGGCTCTATTTTATTCTGTTGGGTTTTTTTAATTCAGTTAAGTTAAATTAAATAAAGTGAGCTCAGTGCTCACTCAGGATGTGGAAGATGCGGGTCTTGGTCCCTGCCCAGCACCAGGGATGCGGACCCAAGGCACGGGGAAGGGGATGCCCACTCACTCCAACAAAGCCACCCTTGGCGGGGAGAGGGATCGGGGCGGGCAGTGTTCGAGGCTTTTCAGCGCTGGTGATGTCAGCCGCAGGTGCCTGAGCCCGGTGGCAGCTCGGTGCACGTCCCACGGCTGTTCTCACCACATCTGTGCCCAGCTGCCTGCCCCGGCGCAGGCTGCCATCACCCACGTGTGCCGCCTGCTCGTCCCGCTCCGCCGGGCAGCACGTCCATCCCCGAGCTCCCCCAGCCCTCCCTCCTCCCCCCGGCCAGGAAAACCTCCTCCTCTCCCCTTCCTCTTCCCTGGCCCCTGGGCCACCTCGGAGGCACCTCGGGTGCTGCGTCTGCTCCTGCGTGCCCAGGGCTGAAAGGCGGCGGCGCTTGGCAGAGACGCAGCACCGCGCCGCCGTAAAGGTCAGGCTCCAAACCCGGCTCAGATAAAGCCTTGTCTTTAAGGCATGTGGCTTAAACTTGATTTTATCTGCCGGCGCTGAGTGAAATAACATTTATCACAATGGGTTGGAGAAGAAGAAGAAGTCATCGTCACTTTTTTCCGTTGGTGTGTTGTAGAGTTAAAAATGGGTTTGATGAGCAGCTGCGGGTCGGGGTGTGGGGGGGGTTGCGGGAGGTTCTTCTTTGCGATACTGGGGGGGGGGGCAGCTCACTGGGGCTGCGCTGGCAGTGTCAGGGGTCCTCCCACCCCAGCCGGGCACCATCTCCTGCCCCCCAGCCCTCCCCGCACGCTCCCCGGCGGTGGGGGCAGCCTGCCGGGGTAGCACGGAGGGAGGGCTGGGTGGGAGACGCAGCGGCCGGTGCCAGCCAGCACTGGGGGACTGGGGTGCAACGGCCACACGGGCTCCCCACCACCCTCCTTATTCACCCCTCTCCACCTCCCATTGGATTTGTCCCTGCTGTTATCCATGAGGGACACAAGAAAGCACCCCACAGCTGGTGGCATCTCTGACAGGGATGCGGCGGGTCCAAGGGGAGCTTTGCCAATCGGCCACTAGCACATGCTGGTGCCACAGGACGAGGGCTGGGACGTGGCACCCCCAGCCCGGTGTCCCCCAGGGGTGGGGTATGGGTGCTGCGGGGGCCAGGGCAGTGGCAAGAGGAGGGTTTGCAAACTCCACCTCTCTCCATCCGTGTCCACCACCGAGTGCTGCTGAAAATGAGATGACCTTTGGGAAGTGGCTTCGGTGCAAATACCTCTCAGCTGGCTCACAACAATAGGAACGAGGACAAAGTCGAAACGGATTTGTTCCAGGAGGCTGGTGAAGTGATTCACAGGGGAAAAATGCGCTCGGAGAAAGAGGGAGCAAAGCCGGTGGCTGTCGCAGCTCTCCAAAAAATCGTGGGCATACGTGAGCCCTGCAAATGCACTGAAATTGCCGGCTTAAATTTAGGTGTTTGAAAGGACAGGCTGTTCTCGTGCAATGCTTTCCCCATCACCTTGCTGTTCACATGAGCCACCCACACAGAAACCAAAATGAACGAGGAGGAGAAAATAGACGTCGCATCTGCCCGCCGGCCCCGTGCCCCCCGGCAGCCCTGCCAGTGCCCCCGCCGCGTCCTGCCGCAGCTCCCCCGGGATACTCCGCAGCCCGCAGCGGGAAGGTGACAGCGCTGCCAAGCCGGCAGGAGGGACCCTCGAGCCTTTCCCTTCTGCTGTGGTCCCTGCCTTCACATTTTTCCCTGATGAGGTTCCCTAATGAATTTCCCCAATTATTTTTTCCCGCAGGCCCTTTTCCTTCCCACCCTGTCGGAGCGACGTGCAGGGGACGGGAACGGAGCCACCGCCGGCTGGGCAGCCAGGGATGCTCCGGCAGTGGGCGAGCTGGGCGGGCAGGACCACCCGGGGCTGCTTTTGGGGCTGGGCGGGGGGATTCCAGCCCTGGGACCCCCTGCAAGGGGCGGCAAGTTCTTGGGGACTGGGGCCACCTTCCCTCTCCACACCAGTTTTGCCATCCACCTAGGGAAGCGCGAGCGCTCCCCGCAGCTCTGGCGGTGCCGGAGCAGTACGCATGGCGGAGGGCAGCCTCACCCCGAAAACTGGGAGCGCATCGGTCAGCCAGGCGGCGTGTGACCCCGCCAGCGGCGAGGCCGAGGCCGGAGCCGGTTCCCCAGGGTTTGCAGCCGGGCCACCCCCTGCAGCCCGCCTGGGCGCCGGCGGTGGGGAGCCCCGGCCTCGCCTCGCACCCTCACGGCGGCAGCTGGGGGACAAGATGTCCCCGGGCACCGCGAGCTGCTGGCCCGGAGCGCGCTGCAGGCCGGGCCGCTTCACCTTGGGGTGTCCCTGGGGCTTCTGTTAATTTTCCCAAGCAAATTCCCTCCTTTGCA